>CAWUFW010008993.1:600000-829296 GCA_963921515.1 Calotriton arnoldi | reverse complement strand
AGGCTGAGCGGCCAAAACAAGTGGGACCTGTGGCACGAGGGGATATGAGACAGTAGTAGGTGTCAGCACTGCACCCTATGTACAGCACTGTACGGATCACACCTCCCGAAACATTGACAGGTGTCCACATTGACAGCCCCATGCCAAGACGGCTGTGTGCTTGCAGTCACACGTCACAGGTGAGAGGTTACATTGCACGTGCCAGGTGGCAGGCGTACATAGTGGGAGCTGGCATGTGTGTGCATGTGTCTCCTGTTCAGGATCCACCAGATGGGCGCTGACTCTGTACTGACCATTGGACACAGCATGTTCCGTGGAAGGCTTGTGTGTGGGATGGTGGCACTGGATGTGCCTCCGTTGGGTGGGGGGCCATGCACAGGGTGGGTACGTCGATGATTGCGCATTGTTGGTCACGGTGGGTGCACCAACTGAGATGTGTTGCCTTGTGTTCAATTCCTATGTCCGCATGATGATGGACTGTAGATGTGGGCAGACTACACATTGGTCGATGTGCTGTCTATATGCATGTGCCTTCACACCAGGCACAGCTGCCCCTGCACATGTGACCCCTGCTGGACTCGCTGCTGGGTCTGTGGAGCTGATGCACCTTCTGCGCGTGGGGCGGACAGCTCTCCTCACTTCCTCATTGCGCATGTCATGACTTTGCCGCAGGTGACATGGATCATGGAGGGCCCACATGTACGCGTGGGTAGGCTACACATGATTGTACACTGGTCGCCACCCCCAGTCAGTGTTTCGAATGGGAAGGTTGTCGTGCTGGTGGTATGTTCGATGTGGCGGATGGGCGGGCCTAGGTGCGGGCTTACATTCCGGACATGGGGGTAGTTGGATTGGCGACTAGTTGCAGTACACACGGGACACGTCTCTTCCTTTCCACATCTGGGTCATCCCTTGTACTAACTGACAGTGATACAGTCATCTTCGCCCCAGCCCTCATGTCCTCCCCTCGCTCCCCCAATATGCATGCTCACCTGCGAGGCTAGCGCTTGCACAGGCAGCCCCAAGCTCGCACCAGAGAGGGCAAGGAGTGTATGTGTGGGTCCAGTTGCACAAGTGGGCTGTCTCAGGGGTATGATGTGTTGCGGGACGCCGTCCACCTGCGTGGTGCCCCAAATGGAGACCCGGCCTGCATGGACTATGCATCACAGTCTTCGCCTTCCGGATCCGCCACCTGCGACACCCAGTGGCTGTGGCTGCCCTTGCTGGCCAGGCCGCGTCCGTCTGTGGCTGATGGCCCACACATTCACTCTTTGGCCTCTCTGGGGAGGGCTCGGGGTGGTGGCGCACGCGCTTGCACTTAGTCGCAATGGCATGTGGCGTGGTTGGTATGATGGGCAATGGATGGGATGGTGCGAGCCACCTCCCGTGGCGTCAGTGCTGCTCGTGCTGTGGTGCGTCCCCCCTACACTTCCATCTGACTTGTGCCATGCTAGACGTTGAGGTTCTATTGCCTGCGTGATATGACCAGGAGGAGCGCGAGGAGACCTCTCACACACCATGCTCCACTGCCATCCCGTGCCCTGTATCGCCTGTGCGGATTGACTATGTTGGGGTTACACCTGGTCGACTGGGGCTGTGTGTGCCTTGTCAAGGGGCATGGCGGGCGCACAACAGGATCCAGCTTGTCCACAGAGGGTGGGCTGAGGTGCGCCTGGTACCGCTTTGTACGTGTGCCCGGCTGCTGTGCACACACGTGTTCACTCCCCCGACAGGTGTCCTCTCACAATGCCCAGGGAAGCGGTGGTGTACTGTTCATGACCCCTCCCAACACGGCGTGCTCCAACTTGGCATGTGCGCATCTACCCGTCGCACCCACCCACCTGAGCACTGCGTCCATACGACTTCACACGACACATGTGTGTCTTCCACAGTAGTGCTACTCATTTGCGTTGACATCCAATACCAGTGGACTACATGGTCATGTCACGACTGCCGTGTACTTCACATACTCTCATCCTCTCTCATTCGTACTTGTGAAATGAGTCAGCGGAGACAGTTTTGGTTTCAAACATTATATTGAGTCTTCTGTCCTCTGTGATGCAGTATAGTGGACACTACTGGCAGCGGAATACATGTTGAGGATATACTGAGCATGATTGCAAATGGGATAGGGTGTGGGGTTACATGTGATTGGCTGTTGCATGTGGGATGTGGGCTTCAGAGTGACATCTGCTTGGCCAAGGCTGTGCTAATGTACATTTACGTATAGCTGCGGAGCTGCGGACTTTGACACAGGCGGTATACATGTAGCCTACCAGACCGCTTGGCATCATGGGCACAGTCCATCTCAGTTCCATGTGACAGGTTTGCTGCGGTTGTTCCTCATGCACGCGTGCATGTGAGATGACATCAGGGCATGTGCTTGCGTGCATGCAGCGGCGTGCCACTTGTTGTTGCAATGTGGTGGTTACTGGACATGTCACAGTCACTGGGGTCGTGTTGTTGTTGTATGCACTTGTCGTCCATGCAAAGGTCCTGGTATGGGATTCCCGGGGCGGGGGTGGGAGGGGTGCAGCACCCACAGACTCCAGGCGACCTATTCATGTCCACTGAGCGGTGTGTGTGTCCATGGGCGCTGGATCCATGTCGTGTCCTGGTTGTTCGTGCAGTTCCGTCCATGTGGGTGCGATACACAGAGCCCATGCCACTGCCTCCCACGATGCATGCGGTGTTCCTGGATGTGATGGGGAACAGTGTGCATGTCCCGGTCATATCCGATGTCATGGCGATGTCGTTGATGGTGTGGTTACAGTTGCCGGTCGTTTGGTATGGCTGTTGTGGTGGTGACTGGCCAGTCCATGCGGAAGCTAAGCATGGGTGCGGGGTTGGACATCATAGGTCACTCGGGGAACCTGCGTTGTGGTCCGACAAATTGACAGGTTGTCAGGTATGCGATGCCGTCCAGCAGGGCTTCCATGTCATTGGTGGTGTACATGTTTGCCAGCCAATGTAGCGGATGGTGGCTGTCAAGGAGTTGTTCGTAAGTTGTCCCTTGGAGGACCATGATGGGGCATGCTGGGTGACATTCGATGTAGCTGTTCTCGATGATCCGTCGTGTAGAGGCACAGTGGTCCCATTTCAGTGCGGGTGCGATGTTGGCCACATACGCCATGCCCCCATAGGCAGAGCAGGCCCTGTCGTGTGCGTCCAGAGGAGGAGTAGTGGTAGCAGGTCCGCCTTCAGACATGCCGGGTTGGAGAGGCATATCTCGACGGGATGCTGGTATGGACACCTCCGACAGTAGAAGACGGGCATGACGCAGCTGAACAATGTGATGCGGTAAGTCAGTCGGTAACTTACGTTCAGCAGGGACAGGAGATCGCATCCCAATGTATGGAACAGGTTGGTTTTGTACAGCTTGAGCTGTTCGGCGTAGTTGGGTAGGTGTGTTGCGGTTGCCATTTCCCAGCGGTGCGTTGTGGTGGCGTGCTCCGGCTGTGTGTGCAGTCTGCAATGTGCACGCTCCGAGGTTGCTGTGAGCTCTGTGTAGTCGTAGGGAGACAGGACTTGTGTTCTGTTTGCTTGTTTGGAGGACACGGGCCCTCTTCCCACATGCTTCTCAGACAGTTCAAGGTCAGTGATGTGTGACTCCTTCCAATTAACTTGCATGTGGCCGACATGGGGAGTGTTTTCTTCTTTCTTCCCCGTCCGTTGTGTGCTTCTGTGATATGCGCTATCTGCCCTGTGGTCGGTCTCCTCGGCATGCCTGTGTTGGTCTATTCTTGGACAATGGCTGTATTCACCGGCTTCTGTCGTAGGGCTGTGGTTTCGGAGTTGGAATGGAAGGTCATTCAGTGCTGTCTGCTCTCCCTTGTGTGGGCGGCAGGCTGCCTTTCCGCTCTGCGTTGGGCCTTGTGTGTGAATGTTATTCTTGGGCCACCTGTTGTCGGTCCCCGGGCTCTTTGGTGTTCCGTTTTGTATGTCTTGTTCATATGTGCAGGGTGGTATGGGTGTTTCAGTGTGGTACTGGCGTTCCTCTTCCCGAAGAGGCCCTGCTTCTCCTAGTTGGTGTTGCCGCCGCTGTGTGCTACGCCATGTTTGTTACACTGGGGTGTGTCCTGCTGTTGCGTGTCTTCACTGACATGTGTGCGTCGGTTGTGTGGCGTTGGGTGTTGTCCGTGAATTGGGCGTTGGGGACATGTCTGTGGCAGGCCTGTCACGTGTCATGTGCGTTCGGGGTGGGGCTGATGTGTGTGCTGCTTGGTTGTGTCCCTGTGTCTGTGTGCGACGCATGCATGGCGCTGCGGTTGGCCTCTGCGTTGTGCGCATGTGTGGCGGCGTCATCGGCGCTTTGGGGCCGTGACGGGGTGGTTGGTTCCTAGTCCCAGGTGGTGTGTACACATGTGTTCCGCGATGTTACGATTTGGCCTGTGTGTCATATGTGGATGCAATGGTGGATGTGTTGTGTACACGCGCTGGTGGGGGTTGTCCGCTTTTCCGCCCTTGCACTGTGTGCGCTGTTTGCGTGCACTTGTTGTGTGTGTGCCTACCTGCGTCTCTGCGGTGCGTTGCGTCCTTGGTGGTGCATCAGCAGGAGCATGGGGAGGGCCTGCAGTGCTGGATTCATGCTCGGGGAGCCGCTTCTTCGTTGTCCGTGCTCGGCATCCGTGTTACCGCTTCGGTTTGTCGTGCGGTATCTCTTGGCCGTGGGAGCCGTTTGTTTTGCGGCATCGTAATTTATGCGCCGGGCGGGACGTGTTTCGTCGGACGGTGTGTGTCAGTTGGGCTGCGCCGCTACGTGTACGGGCGCACTTTGATGGCGGACGGTGTTGCTGGCTTGCCGGCGGTGTTTGGCCTACTTTTCGCATCGTAATTGGACAGGCGTGTGGACTGCTGCGTGCCGGCGGTAACTGGTGCTTTTTGCATCCGCCAGCACGGCGGTGGTGCTTCCGCCCGCCATCGTAATGAGCCCCTAAAGAACTATAAATAAATTATTATATTTTATAAATAAATATTACTTAAATTATTTAACATGCATTATCTAAAAATATAACAAACACTTACCACACAATACTTACCAATGCGTTGTAAAAGCATGCGTTGTACCTATATATGCGTAATAATAGCATGCGTTGTAAAATCATGCGATGTAAGTGTACCTGCGCTGTAATGGTTGCGTTGTAAAGGCATTGCGTTGTAATGCCTGCGTTGTAAACGATGTTTCCCGTTTAGGAGGAGAGTAGTTTTACTTGTAGCATCTCCTACTATTCTGGACGGTCACTGCCAGTGGCCAAAGGATGATCCCTACCTTATTGCCCGAGAGGCGTGGAGGAGGGAGTGAACTTGGCTTTCTCGTTGGGCAAGGTAGTTTTTTGTTTCCTGGGCAGGGGTGTAGGACCGCACAAGGGTCTTCTTCTCTGTTGGATGCTACCGTTCTCCTCAAGCTTCTGCTGCCCGGGGACCTGGCAGCTTCTGGGTTGCTACGTGGCGGGCTTGTGTCGGTAAAATCCCTCTGGGGCTTGTGCGTAGATATTTGCAAAACTCTTCGGCCTCCCCGGGCCCCCCCTCTCGGCCCCGGCCTCCTCGAGTCGCCCCAGGCCGTCGCCAGCTGATCACACAGGCTCCAGATCTCAATTGTTCAGGTCGGGGGAGGGGGCCGGTTCAATACCGTCCTGGTTGCGACGGTTGGGAGTGCTTCTCGTAGCAGAGGCCACCTCGCGAGGCCCGAGGTCCCGCTGCCGGCCGAGCCACTCCACAGCCACAGCCCCACAGCGGGGATCGCCCTCAGGGACCCCAGCAGGACGTAGGGCTAGCAGGCAGCTCCGCTCCGGAGACCAGGCCCGGGCCGCCTCTGGATTTGGTGGGCCTTAGGCTGGGTGCACGTCAGCTCAGCAGGTGTGTTTCCCCCAAATCAGGTCTGGGCCGCCTGTGGGGATCCACAGCAGGGCCCGATGAAGTGTTTGTGGCCACAGGTGAAGGTTTCTCAACAAAGTACCGGGGACATAGGGCAGACAGTGGAGTCAGTTCATGGAATCCCGGCCTCCCGGATCCTTTTCCCCCTCAACGTTCGGCCCAGGGCCCCGGCTCACCTCAGTGCTGTTTCCGATGGATGGTGGCCCCGGCCGGGTCGGGATGTGTCTCTGTTCCTGGATGAGAGAATCTGGTGTCCAGGCTGCAGGGACTGCAGCCCCTTGAAGCGGAGCTGCAGACACCGGCCCCCTAACTTCAGAGTCCCTGGAGGAATCCTGGTAGGCCTCAGGCTGCAGGTGGAAGAGGGGTATGTGGCCTGTTGCGGGCCCGCAACCAGGGCCTCGTCCCCGTGCCCGAGTGCACACCGACAGGATCCGTGGGAGGGACTCCACCCCGTTCCGCTCTACCTGCCAGGGCCTCTCAAGGGGCCTCCCTTCATCTCAGTCTAGGCCCCCGGGATATGTCAGACAGCCGACGAACCCCCACCCGGGCTCCGGATCCCCGGCTGGCCTGCTCGGCCTGCTCAGCGTGTTCGTGGCCGCGGAGGGTGGGAAACGGGGCTGCCGGCCGCCGCCCCGGCAGAGCGGTGAACTGCAGGCTCCATCACCTCAAGGCAGGGGGCCTGGTTCTCCGCCGCTGCTTGCTGCAGGGCCGCTACGATATATATTATATTTTTGTTTCAGAGTACACTAAACTGACAGTTGAGAGGCACTGCAATGGGCACCTGCTTCGACCCCAGCTATGGAAATTTGCATAGATTGTACCAAAAAAGAGTTTTGACTAAAAGGTAAATCAGTTTTTTTTCCATTGGATTACATGTAAGGTATGCAAATATGTTGTAAGCAAAGAGCCCTACACACTAAATTTACTAAGAAATCTAGAAAAATGACAAAATTATTAAATTCTAAAATTGAGCATATACTGTATGTACTGCATTGTCCTTGCTCCAAGGTTTATGTAGTAAGTACAACTCTCCCAGTACATGAAATGATATCACAACATTTGAGAGCTGTAGCGAACTTGAACATGATTTATCCAGTAGCAGACACTTTCACAAGGTGCATGACAGAATTTTGAAAAATCTTCATTACTTTGTGATTGATATGGTCTAACTGAACATTTGAGGAGGTGAAAGAGAGGGTAATCTCAGATGTTTGGAATCTAGATATATACTTGAGTTGAATGCCAAGAAAGCAATTAGAATGAATGCCACGGAGGAACATTTTGTGTATTTGGCCGATGAATTATGATCTTTAAGGATCTACTTCCTTAATTCTATGGTTGTCTTTTATTCTGAACTAATGGCAGAGTTTTGATTTTTTTGTTTTGTCTTTTTTTGTAGGTTTTGATGGATGAGAATTGATGAGGAAATATGAACTGTATTGGACTGTGTTGGACTGAGGGTTAACATTATGTACTCTTAATTTGGGATATACATATATATTTCTTAGATAATTGTGATGATTCAGCACACTAGGGTGGGACAAATAGGCCAAATAATAGCCCACTGGCCCTTAATGCAATTTCTGATTGAATTCTAAATACAATAATTAATGTTGCCTCCTTTATCTGCATGCTAATGGAAACCAGTAGTATTTCGTTGAAATTAAATAGAGTCACATGGTGAGGTAAAAACCTCATGGTTAGAAAAAACCTTGTGAAAGAATATTGCAACTCAACATGACTAATGCTACGTTGTGAGCTGTAATGAGTGATGATGGCTGCATTATTTGGTGATTGAAGTAAAAACCTGAAATCAGCTATGTGAGTGCCAGTTTCTGGCCTTGGATCTTGGACCGCTTTCCTGCATCCATCTATCTCCCACTACTTGCCCACTTGTTGCCTGGGCCTAGTATTTACCTGAACGGAGATGGCGCAGGGCCATCTGTTTGTTATTTGTTTGCTGCTCAAAGTGTCTATACTTTTTAAAATCTCAGGGCTTGGGCCCCTTCACATCACTTTTACTTGGTGCAAGACTGCTTGGTGGGGAGAACTGAAGTCCTGGTGAAGGAGGGCGCACACAGTGTCCACACCCCTCACACAGGGCTGCGCACACACACCCACTGCCATCTCCCTAGTGTTTCTTTTTTATTGTGAGACAGAGTGGTGCCCCTGCCAGCTGCATCTGCAGGCTACTCCTTTCCCATTAAATCCCCTGCTTGCGCCTCATTATCATATCCACATGGTCCCGACCCTCTTCAACAAGCGGTAAGCTTGGCTGTGAGTGCGCAGAGTTTAACCCAGGGACGGCTCCCCCGCTAAAGCGAAGGAGCGTTGCCCCACTGCTCTTTGAGCAGGAAAAATAAAATGATAATAACTACGTTATTATCATTTTATTTTTCACTGGTTCGGGACTGGGTTAGGGCAGGGCTGGAGGCACAGGGGGAGGAGTGATTTGAACAATCCTAGTGCCCATGACTGCTTGGCCGGCCGTCTTGGCCTGGCCAAACAGTTATGCGCACTTTGCATGTTCCCCAACAGGCTGCATTACACAGCCTGGTAGGGAACTTGCCCAGGCCCCCAGCCCCCATCTGAGTGCCGATCCAAGGCGCTCAGACCAATCACAACTCTGCATTGCAGCGTTGTGATTGGCTATGGGGAGGCTGGGTGCTTCCTGGTTCCGGGACTCGAGAAGCAGAGGAGAGACGCGGCCGGCGGAACAGGTAAGTGTTATTTATTTATTTATGTCCCCCACCACCCCTCCCTCCCTCCTGCCCCTCCACCCTCATTCCCTGCCAGCCACTGCTGGTTGAACCCACACTCACCAGACAGCCCACCATAGCTACTACGGGGAAGAAAACAAACAGGATTACAAAATAGTGAAGAGGAGAAAAATGTAGCAGATCAAAACCGCAGCAACATATTTACCTGTGTGAAGTTAGAAGTATCTTATTTGCATACACCTGTAGTTGCACCAAAGCACATTGAGGCTGCTTTTATGAAGTGTGGGCAAAATTCGAGTCCATGTACATGTGCACAGTATCTCTCAAGACGTCGAGCTTCTCCCAACGTGACGTTAAAGTAATAAGCCTTGACCGATGCTGTGAGGAGAAATCGCCATCACAACTTTTATAGTATGCCACTGACCATGTCATGAGTGATGTAATATGTGAGGTCATAAGCAGTGCATTGCTGGTGCGCGAGTTATAGATAGCTCACTAACTATAACGGCTGAATTTCTCTGGTTTTGTACGAGTGAAATCTGACCCTAACAACGTCCCAGTAACCTTGGATTTTTTTAGTGAATATATATATATATATATATATATATATATATATATATTCTTCTTTCCCGTTTTCCTTTACTTCCCTTCTCCTGGGAAAAAGACGGAGTCGAACCACATTCGTGTAATGCCAATGGTTTATTTGCGCTCAACCACCACAACCGCCTGACGCGTTTCGGCCTGACACGGCCTTGATCACATGACGCGCTGAGTGAGCCACCTCCTATTTTTAAAGTGCAAAAATGCTGTGCACGTGACACGTTGAGTATAGATATAGAAAAAATACTACTACATATTGTTTTACAAATAATATTGCATGTTATATCTGTGCAAAAAATCGCCATAAATATCAGGGGAACTACAATACTGTACATATGGTAAAAATGCCTTAAATCTAAATTCATGTAAAATACATATAATTCTATTAAAAAGCATTTAAAAAAGACAGTATTTAAAACGTATATGATGTCTTTACATAAAAAACAACACACTCGATTTTCCTTCCGAGCAAGATAGTCCATGTAAAATACAATGATTCTTATAATACAATGCTCTACTGATGGATTCCTCTGAAAGTACTATGTCTATTCCCACTGAAATTCTGGGATATACTATGACTGTTTGTAGTATAGACAAATTCTATTCATATATGTTATTTAATTCTATACTCGTATAAAGTGCTAAGTGAAAATATAGCTTAAAATAATGTGCTACCACGGAACAAACCTTGTTCCTTAAAACGTATCTAAAAACACCATACTTATAAAAACATCTATTAATTCTCTAAAAATCTTTTTCAAAATAACTTTTATAGCATAAATGCTATCTAGCAGCAGACTGAAAAGAATAGAGTTCATCAGGACAGTTGGGGAGAAATAACAAATGTACTATGCGTATATATATACAATGTATACATTTTATCTAGGAGATTCTACAACCACGTAAAAAAATCTTCACTTGAGTTATGGCCATTGGGGGTCTTAGTGTCTAGTTCTATAATGTATTGAGTCTCTAGGCGTCTCAATTTAGCCTCCCTATTGCCCCTCTCCTAGATATTGGGATGGAATCAATCAAAAAGTAGGAAAATTATCTTAAATCACTGCTATGTTTTTCCTTGAAATGACGTGCAATTGGGTAAGTGGCATCACAGTTTGTAATCGCTCTCATGTGCTGCAGTATACGTTTGTGGGCTTGTAACTTAGTACTGCCCACATACTGCAACCCACAAGAGCAACTCAAAACGTATACCACAAACTCTGTCCGACAGGTCAGAAATTTTGTGATTTTCTTAGTATCCTCAGAAAAAGGGTTAGTGTAAGTTGTTCTGTTAGTTGCGTATTTACATGCCCTGCAGTTGTTGCATTTAACAAACCCACTGCGGGCTGTCAGCCAATTGGTCGATTTTAAAATCTCAGGACTGCTGCTAACTATTGAATCCTTCATGGACTTAGACTTTCTGAATGTTATACTAGGATTTTTGGTAATGATTTTCCAATCACCGGAACACCTCTTACTACTGGCCAATTATCATTAATGATCTTTCTTAATGTTTTTTGTTGTCTACTGTATGTCAGTATAAGTCTTGTTTGAGTGTCAGCTGCACCTGGATTTCTGGGCATCAACAATGTCACTCTATCACGTGAGTTGGCTTTTCGAATGGCTATATCTATTGTCTTGGCATCATAGCCACGTTCTAAAAATCTGCCTCTACTAGATTGTTGTGCCTCAATGAGATCAGTTTCTGTACTGCATGCTCTACGTATCCTCAACATCTCACCAAATGGTATACTCTTGATGAGATGTTGAGGATGGTGACTTGTAGCATGCAATAGGCTATTGCCTGAAGTAGGTTTTCTGTACAGTTTAGTTTCCATATTCTGATCTTTAATAAACACCTCCACATCTAGGAAATATACCTGTGTACTACTGATAGTAGCTGTGAAGTGAAGGTTGATATTATTTTGATTAATGTCCTGTATGAAATCAAGGGCTGCCTCTTCAGTGCCTGACCAAATTATAAATAGGTCATCAATGTAACGCAGCCATAGCTGTACATGATTGTCTACTGTGTCCTTGTGTTTTCTGTTCAAGACCATTTCCTCCCACTACCCCATATGCAGACAGGAGTAGCTAGGGGAAAAGCATGCCCCCATAGCTACTCCTCTTGTTTGTTGGTATACCTGATTTGAAAATAAAAAATAGTTATTATTCAGGCAATATGTAATCATAGCAATCAACATTTTGTTATGGTGTGCCAAGTGTATCGGTCTGCGATTCAGATAATATTCTATCGCTCGAATTCCATCATTGTGATGAATGCTAGTATATAACGATGTTACATCTAGACATATTAACAAATAGTTTGGGTCCCATTTAAAGTTACTCAAACGCCTCAAGAAGTCACTAGAGTCTTGCACAAAGGATGGTAGTTTTTTCACGATGTCCTGTAGAAAGAAATCTATGTATTTTGACGTATTTTCCAATAATGCCCCTCTTGCTGAAATTATTGGTCTTCCAGGTGGGGTTGTTGTATTTTTGTGTAGTTTAGGGATCAAATATAGTACCGGCATCACTGGATATTCGTTTTTAAAATATTTTAGTTCAAAATTCGAGTCCATGTACATGTGCACAGTATCTCTCAAGACGTCGAGCTTCTCCCAACGTGACGTTAAAGTAATAAGCCTTGACCGATGCTGTGAGGAGAAATCGCCATCACAACTTTTATAGTATGCCACTGACCATGTCATGAGTGATGTAATATGTGAGGTCATAAGCAGTGCATTGCTGGTGCGCGAGTTATAGATAGCTCACTAACTATAACGGCTGAATTTCTCTGGTTTTGTACGAGTGAAATCTGACCCTAACAACGTCCCAGTAACCTTGGATTTTTTTAGTGAATATATATATATATATATATATATATATATATATATATCCAAATGCAAGAACCCAAGAAGTGAGGCGCCACACACGGTCGTGAAGTGTCCTTTTTACTCAAGGGCTAGGAAGCCCGAAACATGTTTGGCCGTATTTGATCGTATTTGCTGCAGAGGTGATGTGGTTTTTCCCTGCAACCTGCCAAATAAAAAGGACACTTCACGACCGTGTGTGGCGCCTCACTTCTTGGGTTCTTGCATTTGGATGTATAGCGGCCCCGCCTGGGGTCGCGAGCTGCCCCGCCGCGGACGAGCGTGCTCCTGCGTGTTTGAAATAACTACAGCGTGCAAGGAACGGCGTGACCGATTTTGGCTGAGTTTACTGGCAGGGACCAGCGTTACTTCTGTCAGCAACCCACTAGAGGATTTTGAAACCAGTGGAGGGGCTCTGCTTTGTATAAACTCCATTAACCACAATGCTGTGTCAGTACACGCCTAGGGCGTGACTATAAATCAACGCTGCAAGTGCGGCGGAAGACTTGGCAGCTGTGCCTCTCTGTGCCAGTGAGCAAGGGCTAGGAAGCCCGAAACATGTTTGGCCGTATTTGATCGTATTTGCTGCAGAGGTGATGTGGTTTTTCCCTGCAACCTGCCAAATAAAAAGGACACTTCACGACTGTGTGTGGCGCCTCACTTCTTGGGTTCTTGCATTTGGATATATATATATATATATATATGTGTATGTGTGTGTGTGTGTGTGTGTGCGTGCGTGTGTGTGTGTGTGTGTGTGTGTATATATAGCGTATGGTGGTCAGGTGTGCTCACTTCATTAGAAGGAGAGGCGGGACTACTTAAAGACACTCAAGCAGTCTACAGCAATTTTAACATTTGGCATTTGATAAAGGTATTTTTCCGAAACGCGTCATGCCACAGATCTAATTAAAGCTGCCTTACAGTGCTCCGCTGTGTCCCTCATCTTTTCGTCAAAGGAGAAGATTTTTGTTCATATATATATATATATATATAAAATATATTCACTGAAAAACCATAGGTTTTAGGGACAGTTATAGTTAGTTGGACATTTCACTCGTACAAAATCATAGAAATTCCCCATTATAGTTAGTTCAGCTAACTATAACTCGCGCCCCGCAATGCACTGCTGATGACGTCACATATTACATCACTCATGACATGGTCAGTGACATCACTGATGACATCACTGATGACATCTCAAATGACATCACTGATGACATCACTGATGACATCATCCAGTGACTGTGTGTTTCTGTAAAGTTTAAATATGTTTAATATATATAGGGAAAGGTGTATTGAAGAATGAGTGGGTGTATAAGTGTCTGAATGGATGATTTAGTACGTGAGTGACTGACTCTACAAGTGAGTGATTAAATGTATCTTACTGAATGCATGGGATAGTGACTAAACTGTGTGAATGTCTGTATCCTTCTGTCTGTTGGTTTGTAAGCGGCTGCATGGCTTTCTGAATAGCTACATGAGTGTCTACATGGGTTATTGATTGATTGTCTGAGTATCTGTATGGGTGCCTGAGTGTTTGTGTGGGTGGGGTGTGTGTGACTCTGTGCATAGATGTGTGAGTTGGTGATTCACTGGGTGCATGGTTTCAAGAGTGCATCTGTGATGGACTGTATGGGTGGGTGAGTGTGTGTATGGGTGTGTTAGTGATTGAATGTATATCTCAGTGGTACATGTGTGAGTAACTACATATGTGAAAGGCAGTATATATGTGTGTTGGAGTATATAAATGGCTATAAGTGAGAGTGTGTGATTGTGAGAGTGGCTGTATGGATGAGTGTGTACTTGTATCAGTGATTGTATAAGAGCGTAAGAATGTGCTAGTATTTGTATGAGTAAGTGAGCTGGTGTGTGTATAACTGTATAGGTGAGTAAATGGGTGTGTGATTAAGTTTTTGCATGACTGACTAGGTGTGTGAGTACCTCTATGGATGAGTGGCGGTGTGTGAGTGTTTATATAGGTGTATGAGTGCATATGATAGTCCTGTACTGAGTGACTAAGTATGAGTGACTGTACGGGTGAGTGAGTGGATGTGTGTGTAGACCTAAGAATCAGTGAGTGGGTATGTAGTTTTTGGTGTTGGAGTGTCTATGGTTTTGAGAATGGCAGTCTGTAATTTAGAGTGGGTGTATCAAAAGTTATATTAGGGTGTGAGAAGATGCATGAAATTATCACATGGATGATGTCATCAGTGATGTCATTTGAGATGTCATCAGTGATGTCATCAGTGATGTCACTGACCATGTCATGAGTGATGTAATATGTGACGTCATCAGCAGTGCATTGCGGGGCGCGAGTTATAGTTAGCTGAACTAACTATAACGGGGAATTTCTATGGTTTTGTACGAGTGAAATGTCCAACTAACTATAACTGTCCCTAAAACCTATGGTTTTTTCAGTGAATTTCAAAGGTTTTTAAATGCTAATTTCTAACTATAACGTGTCTGAAACCTATGGTTTTTTCAGTGAATTTCAAAGGTTTTTAAATGCTAATTTCTAACTATAACGTGCCTGAAACCTATGATTTTTTAAGTGAATTTCAAAGGTTTTTTAAATGCTAGTTTCTAACTATGCCTACAGAGGTAGGACATGTGAAGAAAGAAGAAAAACGCACAGAAAGAAGCAAAAGATGTGCAGAAAGAACCAACAGAGGAGCAGAAAGAGGCCTTGTTGCAAAATCATCCTGTGCCCACAACTTTTTCAGACGGGTACTGGTGGTAACTGACTCTGACTAACCAGAGCCAGTGCTATGCTAAAAGACACTTAGAATACAGTGAAAACACCTACATACACTAGGGAACACTATGCGTTGGGGTACCCCTGTGATTAGCATGACCTCCTCTGCAAGTCCCTAGTACATAATAGGGCAGGGGATTAAAACTACCTCTTAAAACGCTACAGGGCGCGTTTGCACAGTGGTGAAGGGAGGGTGGGCCTGAGGTGACAGTGTGCAAACGCACCCCGTGGCACGTTTTAAGTTGCGGGATTAAGTCCCTTGAATTCTGAGGGTCCCTGGGGCCCAACTAGCCCCCAGGTACCTACAGTTAGGACCACAGAGCTGAGTTGCAGAGAGGCGTTCCGAGGCCACGCACCTTTTTCACCTCTCTGCAACGCAACTCTGTTGTGCTTACTGAAGGTACCTGGTGGGCTAGTTGGCCCCCAGGGTCCCTCAGGATTCAAAGGAATTAATTCCCCAACTTAAAACGCACCACAGGGCGTGTTTGCGCACATGTCACCTGAGGCCCCGCCCCCTCCCTTCACCACTGTGCAAACGCGCCCCGTGGTGCGTTTTAAGTTGGGGGATTAGGTCACCTTGAATCCTGAGGGTCCCTGGGGCCCAACTAGCCCACTAGGTACTTCCAGTAAGCACCACAGGCCTGCGTTGCAACGCCTGTAACAAATTGTGCAGTTGTGTTTAGGTAGTGAAGAGGGTCGTGCTGGGGGTAGTGTTTTAGGGTTTAGGGTAGTGCAGTGGTGTTTGTGTAGTGTAGGGGGTCATGCTGGGGGTAGATTTAGGGTTTAGGGTAGTGCAGTGGTGTTTGGGTAGTGTAGGGAGTCGTGCTGGGGGAGTGTTTTAGGGTTTAGGGTAGTGCAGTGGTGTTTGGGTAGTGTAGGGGGTCGTGCTGGGGTAGTGTTTTAGGGTTTAGGGTAGTGCAGTGGTGTTTGGGTAGTGTAGGGGGTCGTGCTGGGGGTAGTGATTTAGGGTAGTGCAGTGGTGTTTGGGTAGTGTAGGGGGTACTGCTGGGGGTAGTGTTTTAGGGTTTAGGTTAGTGCAGTGGTGTTTGGGTAGTGTAGGGGTACTGCTGGGGGTAGTGTTTTAGGGTTTAGGGTAGTGCAGTGGTGTTTGTGTAGTGTAGGGGGTAGTGTTTTAGGGTTTAGGGTAGTGCAGTGGTGTTTGTGTAGTGTAGGAGGTCATGTTTTAGGGTTTAGGGTAGTGCAGTGGTCTTTGGGTAGTGTAGGGAGTCGTGCGGGGTAGTGTTTTAGGGTTTAGGGTAGTGTAGGGGGTCATGCGGGGGTAGTGTTTTAGGGATTAGGGTAGTGCATTGGTGTTTGGGTAGTGTAGGGGGTCATGCGGGGGTAGTGTTTTAGGGTTTAGGGCAGTGCAGTGGTGTTTGGGTAGTGTAGGGGTCGTGCTGGGGGAGTGTTTTAGGGTTTAGGGCAGTGCAGTGGTGTTCGGGTAGTGTAGGGGGTCGTGCTGGGGGAGTGTTTTAGGGTTTAGGGCAGTGCAGTGGTGTTCGGGTAGTGTAGGGGGTCGTGCTGGGGGTAGTGTTTGAGGGTTTAGGGCAGTGCAGTCGTGTTCGGGTAGTGTAGGGGGTTGTGCTGGGGGTAGTATTTTAGGGTTTAGGGCAGTGCAGTGGTGTTTGGGCAGTGTAGGGGGTAATGCTGGGGGTGGTGTTTTAGGGTTTAGGGCAGTGCAGTGGTGTTCGGGCAGTGTAGGGGGTCGTGCTGGGGGTGGTGTTTCAGGGTTTAGGGCAGTGCAGTGGTGTTCGGGCAGTGTAGGGGTGGTGTTTCAGGGTTTAGGGCAGTGCAGTGGTGTTCGGGCAGTGTAGGGGTCGTGCAGGGGGTGGTGTTTCAGGGTTTAGGGCAGTGGTGTTCGGGCAGTGTAGGGGGTCGTGCTGGGGGTGGTGTTTCAGGGTTTGGGGCAGTGCAGTGGTGTTCGAGCAGTAAAGGGGGTCGTGCTGGGGGTGGTGTTTCAGGGTTTAGGGCAGTGCAGTGGTGTTCGGGCAGTGTAGGGGGCGGTGCAGGGGTGGTGTTTCAGGGTTTAGGGCAGTGCAGTGGTGTTCGGGCAGTGTAGGGGGTGCTGCAGGGGTGGTGTTTCAGGGTTTAGGGCAGTGCAGTGGTGTTCGGGCAGTGTAGGGGGTGGTGTTTCAGGGTTTAGGGCAGTGCAGTGGTGTTCGGGCAGTGTAGGGGTCGTGCAGGGGTGGTGTTTCAGGGTTTAGGGCAGTGGTGTTCGGGCAGTGTAGGGGGTCGTGCTGGGGGTGGTGTTTCAGGGTTTGGGGCAGTGCAGTGGTGTTCGAGCAGTAAAGGGGGTCGTGCTGGGGGTGGTGTTTCAGGGTTTAGGGCAGTGCAGTGGTGTTCGGGCAGTGTAGGGGGCGGTGCAGGGGTGGTGTTTCAGGGTTTAGGGCAGTGCAGTGGTGTTCGGGCAGTGTAGGGGTGCTGCAGGGGGTGGTGTTTCAGGGTTTAGGGCAGTGCAGTGGTGTTCGGGCAGTGTAGGGGGTCATGCAGGGGGTGGTGTTTCAGGGTTTAGGGCAGTGCAGTGGTGTTCGGGCAGTGTAGGGGGTCGTGCTGGGGCTGGTGTTTCAGGGTTTAGGGCAGTATAGTGGTGTTCGGGCAGTGTAGGGGGTCGTGCTGGGGCTGGTGTTTCAGGGTTTAGGGCAGTGCAGTGGTGTTCGGGCAGTGTAGGGGGTCATGCTGGGGCTGGTGTTTCAGGGTTTAGGGCAGTGCAGTGGTGTTCGGGCAGTGTAGGTGGTCGTGCTGGGGCTGGTGTTTCAGGGTTTAGGGCAGTGCAGTGGTGTTCGGGCAGTGTAGGGGGTCATGCTGGGGCTGGTGTTTCAGGGTTTAGGGCAGTGCAGTGGTGTTCGGGCAGTGTAGGGGGTCTTGCTGGGGCTGGTGTTTCAGGGTTTAGGGCAGTGCAGTGGTGTTTGGGCAGTGTAGGGGGCATGCTGGGGCTAGTGTTTCAGGATTTAGGGCAGAGCAATGGTGTTCAGGCAGTGTAGGGGGTTTTGCTGGAGGTGGTGTTTCAGGGTTTAGGGCAGTGCAGTGGTGTTCGTGCAGTGTAGGGGGTGGTGTTTCAGGGTTTAGGGCAGTGGTGTTCAGGCAGTGTAGGGGGTCTTGCTGGGGTTGATGTTTCAGGGTTTAGGGCAGTGCAGTGGTGTTCGGGCAGTGTAGGGGGTCGTGCTGGGGGTGGTGTTTCAGGGTTTAGGGCAGTGCAGTGGTGTTCCGGCAGTGTAGGAACATTTTGTGTATTTGGCAGATGAATTATGATCTTTAAGGATCTACTTCCTTAATTCTATGGTTGTCTTTTATTCTGAACTAATGGCAGAGTTTTGATTTTTTGTTTTGTCTTTTTTTGTAGGTTTTGATGGATGAGAATTGATGAGGAAATATGAACTGTATTGGACTGTGTTGGACTGAGGGTTAACATTATGTACTCTTAATTTGGGATATACATATATATTTCTTAGATAATTGTGATGATTCAGCACACTAGGGTGGGACAAATAGGCCAAATAATAGCCCACTGGCCCTTAATGCAATTTCTGATTGAATTCTAAATACAATAATTAATGTTGCCTCCTTTATCTGCATGCTAATGGAAACCAGTAGTATTTCGTTGAAATTAAATAGAGTCACATGGTGAGGTAAAAACCTCATGGTTAGAAAAAACCTTGTGAAAGAATATTGCAACTCAACATGACTAATGCTACGTTGTGAGCTGTAATGAGTGATGATGGCTGCATTATTTGGTGATTGAAGTAAAAACCTGAAATCAGCTATGTGAGTGCCAGTTTCTGGCCTTGGATCTTGGACCGCTTTCCTGCATCCATCTATCTCCCACTACTTGCCCACTTGTTGCCTGGGCCTAGTATTTACCTGAACGGAGATGGTGCAGGGCCATCTGTTTGTTATTTGTTTGCTGCTCAAAGTGTCTATACTTTTTAAAATCTCAGGGCTTGGGCCCCTTCACATCACTTTTACTTGGTGCAAGACTGCTTGGTGGGGAGAACTGAAGTCCTGGTGAAGGAGGGCGCACACAGTGTCCACACCCCTCACACAGGGCTGCGCACACACACCCACTGCCATCTCCCTAGTGTTTCTTTTTTATTGTGAGACAGAGTGGTGCCCCTGGCAGCTGCATCTGCAGGCTACTCCTTTCCCATTAAATCCCCTGCTTGCGCCTCATTATCATATCCACATGGTCCCGACCCTCTTCAACAAGCGGTAAGCTTTGCTGTGAGTGCGCAGAGTTTAACCCAGGGGCGGCTCCCCCGCTAAAGCGAAGGAGCGTCGCCCCACTGCTCTTTGAGCAGGAAAAATAAAATGATAATAACTACGTTATTATCATTTTATTTTTCACTGGTTTGGGACTGGGTTAGGGCAGGGCTGGAGGCACAGGGGGAGGAGTGATTTGAACAATCCTAGTGCCCATGACTGCTTGGCCGGCCGTCTTGGCCTGGCCAAACAGTTATGCGCACTTTGCATGTTCCCCAACAGGCTGCATTACACAGCCTGGTAGGGAACTTGCCCAGGCCCCCAGCCCCCATCTGAGTGCCGAACCAAGGCGCTCAGACCAATCACAACTCTGCATTGCAGTCTTGTGATTGGCTATGGGGAGGCTGGGTGCTTCCTGGTTCCGGGACTCGAGAAGCAGAGGAGAGACGCGGCCGGCGGAACAGGTAAGTGTTATTTATTTATTTATGTCCCCCCACCACCCCTCCCTCCCTCCTGCCCCTCCACCCTCATTCCCTGCCAGCCACTGCTGGTTGAACCCACACTCACCAGACAGCCCACCATAGCTACTACGGGGAAGAAAACAAACAGGATTACAAAATAGTGAAGAGGAGAAAAATGTAGCAGATCAAAACCGCAGCAACATATTTACCCGTGTGAAGTTAGAAGTATCTTATTTGCATACACCTGTAGTTGCACCAAAGCACATTGAGGCTGCTTTTATGAAGTGTGGGCAAAATTCGAGTCCATGTACATGTGCACAGTATCTCTCAAGACGTCGAGCTTCTCCCAACGTGACGTTAAAGTAATAAGCCTTGACCGATGCTGTGAGGAGAAATCGCCATCACAACTTTTATAGTATGCCACTGACCATGTCATGAGTGATGTAATATGTGAGGTCATAAGCAGTGCATTGCTGGTGCGCGAGTTATAGATAGCTCACTAACTATAACGGCTGAATTTCTCTGGTTTTGTACGAGTGAAATCTGACCCTAACAACGTCCCAGTAACCTTGGATTTTTTAGTGAATATATATATATATATATATATATATATATATATATATATCCAAATGCAAGAACCCAAGAAGTGAGGCGCACACACGGTCGTGAAGTGTCCTTTTATTTGGCAGGTTGCAGGGAAAAACCACATCACCTCTGCAGCAAATACGATCAAATACGGCCAAACATGTTTTGGGCTTCCTAGCCCTTGCTCACTGGCACAGAGAGGCACAAGTGCGGCGGAAGACTTGGCAGCTGTGCCTCTCTGTGCCAGTGAGCAAGGGCTAGGAAGCCCGAAACATGTTTGGCCGTATTTGATCGTATTTGCTGCAGAGGCGATGTGGTTTTTCCCTGCAACCTGCCAAATAAAAAGGACACTTCACGACCGTGTGTGGCACCTCACTTCTTGGGTTCTTGCATTTGGATGTATAGCGGCCCCGCCCAGGGTCGCGAGGTGCCCCGCCGCGGACGAGCGGCTCCTGCGTGTTTGAAATAACTACAGCGTGCAAGGAACGGCGTGACCGATTTTGGCTGAGTTTACTGGCAGGGACCCAGCGTTACTTCTGTCAGCAACCCACTAGAGGATTTTGAAACCAGTGGAGGGGCTCTGCTTTGTATAAACTCCATTAACCACAATGCTGTGTCAGTACACGCCTAGGGGCGTGACTATAAATCAACGCTGCAAGTGCGGCGGAAGACTTGGCAGCTGTGCCTCTCTGTGCCAGTGAGCAAGGGCTAGGAAGCCCGAAACATGTTTGGCCGTATTTGATCGTATTTGCTGCAGAGGTGATGTGGTTTTTCCCTGCAACCTGCCAAATAAAAAGGACACTTCACGACAGTGTGTGGCGCCTCACTTCTTGGGTTCTTGCATTTGGATGTATAGCGGCGCCGCCCAGGGTCGCGAGGTGCCCCGCCGCGGACGAGCGGCTCCTGCGTGTTTGAAATAACTACAGCGTGCAAGGAACGGCGTGACCGATTTTGGCTGAGTTTACTGGCAGGGACCCAGCGTTACTTCTGTCAGCAACCCACTAGAGGATTTTGAAACCAGTGGAGGGGCTCTGCTTTGTATAAACTCCATTAACCACAATGCTGTGTCAGTACACGCCTAGGGCGTGACTATAAATCAACGCTGCAAGTGCGGCGGAAGACTTGGCAGCTGTGCCTCTCTGTGCCAGTGAGCAAGGGCTAGGAAGCCCGAAACATGTTTGGCCGTATTTGATCGTATTTGCTGCAGAGGTGATGTGGTTTTCCCTGCAACCTGCCAAATAAAAGGACACTTCACGACTGTGTGTGGCGCCTCACTTCTTGGGTTCTTGCATTTGGATATATATATATATATATATATGTGTGTGTGTGTGTGTGTGTGTGTGTGTGTGCGCGCGCGTGTGTGTGTGTGTGTGTGTGTGTGTGTATATATAGCGTATGGTGGTCAGGTGTGCTCACTTCATTAGAAGGAGAGGCGGGACTACTTAAAGACACTCAAGCAGTCTACAGCAATTTTAACATTTGGCATTTGATAAAGGTATTTTTCCGAAACGCGTCATGCCACAGATCTAATTAAAGCTGCCTTACCGTGCTCCGCTGTGTCCCTCATCTTTTCGTCAAAGGAGAAGTTTTTGTTCATATATATATATATATATATATATATATTTTGTTATCCAATCGCCGAAAGCTTCAAAGGACGCACTCACAGCAGCTGAAGCACAAGCTTTATTATTGGAAAAACCGGCATCTTCACTCCAGATAACAGTTCATGCCGACGCGTTTCAAGGACACAGCCTCTTCTTCATGGGCAGCTCTAGCAACACACAGATGGCTCCAATCAATGAATTTAAATACATGCTGGACCCCCAGTGGGTCATGCGCAGTGCGTCTGTGTAGTACAAAGCATGCTGGGACATTGAGTCCCTATTGGAGATTATTATTCCTCGCAGTGAGTTCCGTGTGCTGCTAAAATTAAAGAGCATTGTTCTCCCTCCAGTGGGCTCCAAAGTGACATGCTGGTTCTTTATTTTCCTCAGTTGCTGCGCTGACCGTGGCTTCTGTAAGGTTACATACGCCTCGCAGCCCCTCCTTTACAGTCCTGGAGACGGTGCATCCTTTCACGGCAGGGCAGCCGTGTAGTTAATTTTGTTATCCAATCGCCCGAAAGCTTCAAAGGACGCACTCACAGCAGCTGAAGCACAAGCTTTATTATTGGAAAAACCGGCATCTTCACTCCAGATAACAGTTCATGCCGACGCGTTTCAAGGACACAGCCTCTTCTTCATGGGCAGCTCTAGCAACACACAGATGGCTCCAATCATTGAATTTAAATACATGCTGGACCCCAGTGGGTCATGCGCAGTGCGTCTGTGTAGTACAAAGCATGCTGGGACATTGAGTCCCTATTGGAGATTATTATTCCTCGCAGTGAGTTCCGTGTGCTGCTAAAATTAAAGAGCATTGTTCTCCCTCCAGTGGGCTCCAAAGTGACATGCTGGTTCTTTATTTTCCTCAGTTGCTGCGCTGACCGTGGCTTCTGTAAGGTTACATACGCCTCGCAGCCCCTCCTTTACAGTCCTGGAGACGGTGCATCCTTTCACGGCAGGGCAGCCGTGTAGTTAATTTTGTTATCCAATCGCCCGAAAGCTTCAAAGGACGCACTCACAGCAGCTGAAGCACAAGCTTTATTATTGGAAAAACCGGCATCTTCAATCAATGATTGGAGCCATCTGTGTGTTGCTAGAGCTGCCCATGAAGAAGAGGCTGTGTCCTTGAAACGCGTCGGCATGAACTGTTATCTGGAGTGAAGATGCCGGTTTTTCCAATAATAAAGCTTGTGCTTCAGCTGCTGTGAGTGCGTCCTTTGAAGCTTTCGGGCGATTGGATAACAAAATTAACTACACGGCTGCCCTGCCGTGAAAGGATGCACCGTCTCCAGGACTGTAAAGGAGGGGCTGCGAGGCGTATGTAACCTTACAGAAGCCACGGTCAGCGCAGCAACTGAGGAAAATAAAGAACCAGCATGTCACTTTGGAGCCCACTGGAGGGAGAACAATGCTCTTTAATTTTAGCAGCACACGGAACTCACTGCGAGGAATAATAATCTCCAATAGGGACTCAATGTCCCAGCATGCTTTGTACTACACAGACGCACTGCGCATGACCCACTGGGGGTCCAGCATGTATTTAAATTCATTGATTGGAGCCATCTGTGTGTTGCTAGAGCTGCCCATGAAGAAGAGGCTGTGTCCTTGAAACGCGTCGGCATGAACTGTTATCTGGAGTGAAGATGCCGGTTTTTCCAATAATAAAGCTTGTGCTTCAGCTGCTGTGAGTGCGTCCTTTGAAGCTTTCGGGCGATTGGATAACAAAATTAACTACACGGCTGCCCTGCCGTGAAAGGATGCACCGTCTCCAGGACTGTAAAGGAGGGGCTGCGAGGCGTATGTAACCTTACAGAAGCCACGGTCAGCGCAGCAACTGAGGAAAATAAAGAACCAGCATGTCACTTTGGAGCCCACTGGAGGGAGAACAATGCTCTTTAATTTTAGCAGCACACGGAACTCACTGCGAGGAATAATAATCTCCAATAGGGACTCAATGTCCCAGCATGCTTTGTACTACACAGACGCACTGCGCATGACCCACTGGGGGTCCAGCATGTATTTAAATTCATTGATTGGAGCCATCTGTGTGTTGCTAGAGCTGCCCATGAAGAAGAGGCTGTGTCCTTGAAACGCGTCGGCATGAACTGTTATCTGGAGTGAAGATGCCGGTTTTTCCAATAATAAAGCTTGTGCTTCAGCTGCTGTGAGTGCGTCCTTTGAAGCTTTCGGGCGATTGGATAACAAAATATATGTATATATATGTATATATATATATATATATATATATATTCACTGAAAAAACCATAGGTTTCAGGGACGTTATAGTTACAAATTAGCATTTAAAAACCTTTGAAATTCACTGAAAAAACCATAGGTTTTAGGGACAGTTATAGTTAGTTGGACATTGCACTCATACAAAACCCGTGAAATTCCCCGTTATAGTTAGTCCAGCTAACTATAACTCGCGCCCGCAATGCACTGCTGATGACGTCACATATTACATCACTCATGACATGGTCAGTGACATCACTGATGACATCACTGATGACATCTCAAATGACATCACTGTTGACATCATCCAGTGACTGTGTGTTTCTGTAAAGTTTAAATATTTTTAATATATATAGGAAAAGACGTATTGAAGAATGAGTGGGTGTGTAAGTGTCTGTATGGATGATTTAGTAGGTGCGTGACTGACTGTATAAGTGTGTGATTTAACATATCTTACTGAATGCATGGGTTAGTGACTAAACAGGGTGAATGTCTGTATCCGTCTGTCTGTTGCTGTGTAAGTGGCTGCATGTGTTTGTGAATAGCTACATGAGTGTCTATATGAGTTAATGAATGCTTGTGTGAGTATCTGTATGGGTGCCTGAGTGTTTGTGTGGGAGGGTGTGTGCGACTCTGTGCATAAATGTGTGAGTGGGTGATTCACTGGGTGGATGGTTTCAAGAGTGCATCTGTGATAGACTGTATGGGTGGGTAAGTGTGTGTAAGAGTGTGTTAGTGAGTGAATGTATGTCCCAGTGGTACATGTGTGAGTAACTACATATGTGAAAGGCAGTATATATGTGTGTTGGAGTATATAAATAGCTATAAGCGAGAGTGAGTGATTGTGATAGTGGCTGTATGGATGAGTGTGTGCTTGTAACAGTGATTGTATAAGAGCGTAAGAATGTGCTAGTATTTGTATGAGTAAGTGAGCTGGTATGTGTATAACTGTATAGGTGAGTAAATGGTAGTGTGTTTAATTATTTGCATGACTGACTAGGTGTGTGAGTACCTCTATGGATGAGTGGCGGTGTTTGAGTGTCTATATAGGAGTATGAGTGCATATGATAGTCCTGTACTGAGTGACCGTAAGTATGAGTGACTGTACGGGTGAGTGAGTTGATGTGTGCGTAGACCTAAGAATCAGTGAGTGGGTATGTAGTTATTGGTGTTGGAGTGTCTATGGTTTTGCGAATGGCAGTCTGTAATTTAGAGTGGGTGTATCAAAGGTTATATTAGGGTGTGAGAAGATGCATGAAATTATCACATGGATGATGTCACCAGTGATGTCATCAGTGATGTCATCAGTGATGTCACTGACCATGTCATGAGTGATGTAATATGTGACGTCATCAGCAGTGCATTGCGGGGCGCGAGTTATAGTTAGCTGGACTAACTATAACGGGGAATTTCACGGGTTTTGTACGAGTGCAATGTCCAACTAACTATAACTGTCCCTAAAACCTATGGTTTTTTCAGTGAATTTCAAAGGTTTTTAAATGCTAATTTGTAACTATAACGTCCCTGAAACCTATGGTTTTTTCAGTGAATTTCAAAGGTTTTTTAAATGCTAATTTGTAACTATAACATGTCTGAAACCTACGGTTTTTTCAGTGAATTTCAAAGGTTTTGTAAATGACAATTTTTAAATGTATTAATTGTTATATACATTTTTTAATACTAATTTACTCCATTTTTAGAAACAATTTTTTTTACATATTTTATTTTTTAAATTACATTGTAATTACATTATACATTACATTACAAAAATACTTTCTCAGAATGAATTACTTTAGTTTAAATACTTTGCACATAGGCAATAGACTTTTAAGTACAGTAGTTACAGTTGTTGCAATGGGCAACACATTTTCAAACACAATGCAACATTCAGCTCAATGTGAATTTCTAGTTAAATGCAATTAGTTACTTTATGGATTACTTTTTCTAACCACAGGACTGGATCCTAGATTCAGTCCTGGCACATCTCCTGTAAACAGTTGAGTAAAAGCGTTTTGGTTACAGTCGTGATTTTTAAGGAATATTATTGTACTTTAAAAGTTGACACTTAGAAACTTTTTCTCATAGAATCACCAATGTTATCCTATGGAAGGAAATTCACTTAGAAGGTAAAAACTGTTATCGTTACCTTTTCTTACTCAGTGTTGGATCCTGGATCCAGCACTGGTGCATCTCCTGTAAACAGTTGAAAGAATGCGTTTAAGTCATACAGGCGATTTTTAGGAATATTTGTAGTTTGTGAAAATCGGCACTTTGAAACTTTTCTGCTGAAAAGCAGACAATGGATTCCTATGGAAGAAAATATAAGTTACTGGTAAGTACGGTTAAAATTACTTTTCAGGGTCAGTGCTGGGCTAAAAGATCCAGCACTGAGGTCTCTCCTGATAACAGGTGAGTAAATCGGAATTCGTATTTCGGCTGATTTTAGAGGAATATTTTAAAGTTCCAAAACTCCACACTTAGAAGAATTTCCAAGTGAAACCAGCCAATGTTAGCCTATGGAAGGAAATTCAAGTTACTGGTAAGTACGGTTAAAATTACTTTTCAGGGTCAGTGCTGGGCTAAAAGATGCAGCACTGGGTTCTCTCCTGATAACAGGTGAGTAAATTGGAATTCGTACTTTGGTTGATTTTAGAGGAATATTATAAAGTTCCAAAACTCCACACACAAGAATTTCCAAGTGAAACCAGTCAATGTTAGCCTATGAAGGAAATTCAAGTTACCGGTAAGTACGGTTAAAATTACTTTTCAGGACCAGTACTGGGCTGAAAGATGCAGCACTGAGGTCTCTCCTGATAACAGGTGAGTAAATCAGAATTCGGATTTCGGCTGATTTTAGAGGAATATTTGTATGTTTCAAAAATCAACACTTAGAAACTTTTTCAGCAAAAGCAGGCAATGATATCCTATGGAAGGAAATTCAAGTTACTGGTAAGTACGGTTAAAATTACTTTTGAGGATCAGTACTGGGCTGAAAGATGCAGCACTGAGGTCTCTCCTGATAACAGGTGAGTAAATCGGAATTCGTATTTCGGCTGATTTTAGAGGAATATTTTAAAGTTCCAAAACTCCACACTTAGAAGAATTTCCAAGTGAAACCAGTCAATGTTAGCCTATGGAAGGAAATTCAAGTTACTGGTAAGTACGGTTAAAATTACTTTTCAGGACCAGTACTGGGCTGAAAGATACAGCACTGAGGTCTCTCCTTATAACAGGTGAGTAAATCGGAATTCGTATTTTGGCTGATTTTAGAGGAATATTTGTATGTTTCAAAAATCAACACTTAGAAACTTTTTCAGCAAAAAGCAGGCAATGATATCCTATGGAAGGAAATTCAAGTTACTGGTAAGTACGGTTAAAATTACTTTTCAGGACCAGTACTGGGCTGAAAGATGCAGCACTGAGGTCTCTCCTTATAACAGGTGAGTAAATCGGAAATCGTATTTCGGATGATTTTAGAAGAATATTTGCACAATGGTGAAGGGAGGGGGCGGGGCCTGAGGTGACATCTGTGCAAACGCGCCCCGTGGCGCGTTTTAAGTTGGGGATTAAGTCCCCTTGAATCCTGAGGGTCCCTAGGGGCCAACTAGCCCACCAGGAACCTCCAATATGCGCCAGGGGCTGCGTTGCAGAGACGTGTAGAAGGCCACACCCCTTTACACCTCTCTGCAACGCAGCTCTGTGGCGCTTTCTGGATGTACCTGTTGGGCTAGTTGGCCCCAGGGACCCTCAGGATTGAAGGGATTTAATTCCCATCTTAAAACGCGCCACGGGGCCTGTTTGCACACATGTCACCTGAAGCCCCGCCCCTCCCTTCACCACTGTGCAAACACGCCCGTGGCGCGTTTTAAGTTGGGGGATTAAGTCCCCTTGAATCCTGAGGGTCCCCGGAGTCCAACTAGCCCACCATATACCTCCAAAGCGCCACAGAGCTGCGTTGCAGAGAGGTGTAAAAGGGGCGTGGCCTCTGTACACCTCTCTGCAAGGCAGCCCCTGGCGCATACTGGAGGTTCCTGGTGGGCTAGTTGGTCCCCAGGGACCCCCAGTATTCAAGGGGAGTGTTCCCCTCTGCAAACGCGCCAGGGGCGCGTTTGCAGAGTGGTGAAGGAAGGGGGCGGGGCCTGCGGGCCCGATCGATTTTAAAAAATAATTAAAAATGTTGTCCCTGAAGGGGGCTGTGTAGCCCCCTTCCTTTTTTTCTGTTTTTGGGCCCTGGGGACCCCATCCCCCAGGGCCTTACCCCTTTTTTTAAATTAAAATAAATTTAAAAAACGGGAAGGGGGCCGCGTGGCCCCCTTCCCTGGGCCTGTATTGGCCCCGGGGACCCCATCCCCCGGGGCATGGTCTCTTTTTTTATTTGGAGGGGGCTGCGTGGCCCCCTCCTCAGGCTCACTTAAGGCCCCGGGGACCCCATCCCCGGGCCGGCCTTGCACTTTTTTTTATTGTTTTTCTATTTTTTACTTTGGGGAGGGGGCTGCGTGGCCCCCTCCGTGCTCTATGGCCCCGGGGACCCCATCCCCGGGGCCTGGCCTCTCGTTGGGGACTGTGGGGGTCCCCAAACCCCCACAGTCCCGCCGGCTCCCCGTGTCCTACGGGAGCCGGCATTGCTGACACATGGGGAGCAGCTAACATGCTGCTCCCCATGTGGAAAGCAATCAGCTTTGGATATTGGAAGAGAGAGCAGGTTTCCTGCTCTCTCTTCCAATATCCAAAGCTAGTTTGCAATGACAGGACGGAGGCCGCGAGGCTCCCGTCCTGTCATTGCAACAGCAGTGTCCCGGGGTAGGCACCCCGGGACACTGCAGGAGCCGGCCCTGGGGGTGGCGGTCCCCAGGGCCATCAAGGGCTCCAGGAGGGGGCCGCGCGGCCCCCTCCCATTCAGGTCACAGCCCCGGGAGGTGGCGGTCCCGGGCGTGTGGGGGCTGAAGCCCCCACACAGGTTTTCAATTTAAAAAAAAGCCCCGGGAGGTGGTGGTCCCCGGGGCTGCGGGAGGCTCAGAGCCCTCCCGCACCATTTAAAAAGCCCGGGGGTGGCGGTCCCCGGGCTTGGGGGGCCCTTGAGGCCCCCACACATAAAATTAACCCCTCACCATGCCCCCGGGACTTGGGCCACCCGGGGGCAAATACAATCCGGCGCGGGAGACCGCGCTTCGATTTTTTTTCCGGCAAAATTTGCGCACCCTGAGCGCATCCTGCCGATTTAAAAAAATTTTTTTATTTTTGCCCAGGGGTCCTTGTGGGACCCCTGAGCAAACCTAGGGGTCAGGGTGTTTCTACCCTGCCCCCTTTGTGCGCTTTGCGCACTTAGTTTCTGTCCCTCGGTTCTACCGAGGGACAAAATGGCTGCCAACATTTCCTGAATCGGAATGTTGACAGCCAGCTGACAGCCAATTAACATGCAGCTCGTGATCGGGAGGGTACGCGGACC
The DNA here is from genome assembly GCA_963921515.1 of Calotriton arnoldi. NCBI lineage: Eukaryota > Metazoa > Chordata > Amphibia > Caudata > Salamandridae > Calotriton > Calotriton arnoldi. The sequence continues at coordinate 799,952 of CAWUFW010008993.1, read as the reverse complement.
CTACTCGGCCATAGATATCACTATCTTTTACTTTTGATTTTCTCAGCAACTACTGAACGGATTTACACCATTTAACAAAAAGGGTTCTTTCTGAACCAAGAACTACCTCTTTGCCAAATTTGGTGTAATTCCGTTCAGCAGTTCAGGCTGTAGCCATGTCTAAAGTTTCCTATGGAAAAATGCATGGGGAAAACGCGTTTTGGGACCCCCTTTTTCTCGGCCCCCGTTTGACGAATCTCCCCGAGACTTTCAGGGAAGGAGCGGACCGGAGCGGGCCACAAAGTTTGAAAATTTCGCGAAGATACGTCAACCGGCAAGAGAGTTATCTCAAATAGAATGTCGCGGATTTCCTATGGATAATAGGTTGTAACTATAACTATCTACTGGCGACCGCCAGTAGATAATATATATAGGTGAATCTATGTTGATAGCGAACAAATGTACATATGTAAATCTTGTTTGTGCGGCTACATGCATGTTTAAAGTGAGTGTAATAATGTATATATGTGTGTTGTAAATGGTTGCATGGATTCTGACAATGAGGGCATGCATATAAGTAAGTATAGGTGTGATGGTTTCTTAGGTGAAGTTTAGTTTTGGAGTGGGGTGGTTGGTGTCTGGCCGCCCGTGTTGGATGATTTTCAATTGACTTGTCTGCTCTCAGACTTTGGCAGTAACCTTTGCCCTTTTCTTACAGGCTCGGGGAGGGCAGTGGCCCCTTCCGTAGAGTCAGCGCCTCGCCCGTCTGTGACTTCCCGCGGGATGTTTGAGGCTTTCTACTCGCGCCATAAACATATGCATCCCGGTGCGTGCCGTGGCGTGAGTATTTGCATTCCTACAGTAATTCGTTTACATGTAATCGGCTTTGTTCCGTACCATGTTAATATTCTCCATTACACGTGACTGCTATAAACTGGGCGAGCTGTTTATATGGAGACAGCAGCCGTTTGTAAAGCCGGGCTCAGCCTAGTGCAAACCGAGCTGCAATAATTCTACGGCCATAAGGCACCTTCTGAGGGGAAATGTCGAAAGTTGTTTGAGTTGATTTAAACAACTCTTTATTGGAGGCCTTTATTTGGACAAAGCACAAGACCCAGTAACCCTCCGCCCCTGGCCCTCCACGCTCTCTTTCCATGGAGCAGGGCTCGCTGATGCTGGGCCACGCTTTCCCATGACTTGCCCTAGACTCAATCATATTGCTGCCGCTCAAGTGAAAAATAAGTATTTGTCATGGTAAATATTCCCTAGAAAGAATTCTGCCTCCCGTTATACTAAGGGCCTGATATCATGTCAACGCGACAGTCGGGCCGAAAAGCAGATATAGGCGCACCCTGTGTTCAGGCAAAACGACTCCACCGTGGGTGGGTGGGACGGTGGGCTTCTGAAAAAACACGGAGAGCTGGCGCAGGGCATGGAATAGAGGTGTTTTCAGTCGGGTGTGATGTGGAGTCAGTCGGATTTCATCTGGAATTATTACATACATGCACATACAAAAACAGACGCACACACTGTCTCTCGTCTATGTTTTAAATGTCTTAAATTTTTTTGATATTTTACAAAATATTGCGTTTTAAGTAACCCCTTACAATCTGCACGCCTCTCCTTTTTAACCGCCTCTTAAACTCCCCTTCTGCACTGCTTCTCTTATTACGTATTGTAACATGCTATGTCAGCCAGCATGGCTGCCGAAAAACCCGCCATTCTTACCGACCAAGCTAGACCCCTGTGCATAGCATAAGAATACAGCACAACACAATGGACCATCTTCCATCTTAAGACACAGCATTAAATACTTTGTTAACCTGTCAAGATATATCAAATATTCATATTGCATCACATAACATTTTCTATCATACCTATCTAACCAACCATACCATGCGATTCCATAATGTACCTCATAACATACCAAACCATAACACAACAAATTACATGTCACTCGTCACTCTCTCTAGGTACTCCAATTTTTCCCTTATATCATCTAGAATAGATATGTCGTGAAATGCATGGGACAGGGGGCAAAGAGGTGAATTGGTTGGATGCTGTTAAATGCAGCTCTTCAGACTAGACAGACACGATTGTACTCTTTAATACTCTCCCTTAAAACCATATCTTCTCTTTGCTCTCTACCGTCTCTGGAAGCACTTCTGCCTTCCTGGTGTGTGCTGGGGCCGAAACAATTGGCCCTACAGTAATCTTGTTGTCTGTTTGAACCACTAATACCGTACCCTGAAGAGTTGGAGCAAAAACCTGCAGAAGTCTCCACACAGCTGTTAGCTCTTTCCATTCCCATGGACGTCTTTTCTGCAGTTTTGACCAACACCCCAAGATGCTCCTTGTCCCACACTGCTGCTGCCTGTTGTCAGAATCATTGGATCTGAAGACTTAAAGACACTTCTGACTCTACATTTGTAGGAACCACCATTCAAGCTGTTTCTGGATACAAATTGTCACAGAAAAGGTAGCCGCAAAAACCCTTAAAGTTGAGCATCAGTTTTGCAGGAGATGAAGAACTGATGGTCCCAAATGCAGATGAGCCCATGGTACTGGAAACAGGCAAGCAGCCTGGAAGAAAAACACAAACAACAAAAAGAGAGTTGTGTTTTATTAGATGAGCTCCAAAATCCACATTATTCTCTATAACAGCAGCAGCCACCATGTCTTAGAAACGTTCTCAGGCTGATTCTTCTTTCTTCATTAACACTTGGAATACCCCGTGACATCGTCTGGTCCTTCTTGAGGGAGGAAGAAAGACCTTCCCAGACCCGTCCTGAACCAGGCCTCGATATTCTTCACATTCCGAGAAGGATGAAGATGAAACTTTGCTTATTGATCACGAAGCCATGGTCCTTTAGAACCTGAATCACGTGGCAAGAATTTTCTAGTGTCTGATCCCTTGAAGGAGACTTAATTAGTACATTGCCCAAATAAAGGTGCACCTGAACATCCTCGCTGTGAAGCAGCACTATCAGTGGAGTAAGAACCGTGGTGAAACCTCATGGAGCTGTTTTCAAGCCGGGTGTGAGAACTCAAATTAACCAATGATCTAAGGTCGTGAGACCTTTCCGGGATTTGAACATGAAGCTGAGCATTGTGTGGGTTTATGGGTGCTAAAAAGTCCCCCTGAGGAATTACTGGTAGGATCGCCTGAAGGATATTAATTTTAAAGCGGGATGTTGATATAGACTTATCAATACTCTTTAAATCTATCACCATTTTGTATTGCCTTCATGATTTTCGTTTCTGACCAGGAACATTATAGAATACCTCCTGAACCCAAATTCCTGCAGGGGGACTGGAATGATTAACTTCTTTGCTACCGAAGGATTGACACAGTTCTGTAAAGATCTTCTCATTAATTGTTCTCGATGCCAGCAAGCCTGAGTACGTACTGAATCTAGAGAAATCCAAATATAATCCATTGTATACATTTTGGAATTTTTCTCAAGAACCCACTTGTTTGAGATTCTCCTTGTCTCTTCGAACAGGCTTAAATGTTCCCCTACAGATGCTGACTGCCAAACTGTTCTGGCCTAGTCAGGAACGCTGATGTTGGTTACTCTTGGAATAAGGAAACTGGCAAGTAAGAAGAGTTGCCTGAGAACCCTTTGACTGGATAAAAGCCGAGTAAGAAGAATGATCACATTTTCCAGAATGAGATTTCTCATATTTTTCTTATTTAAAAAAAAACAAAAAAACTGGATCTAGGGTGGAGGGCAGAACCTGAGTTTAGTTAGAAGCTTAAATAGCATCATAGGGTGTTCAATAAAAGATAACCCTGAAAACGCCCGATAAATAGGATTTTATTTTCTTATCAATGTATGGATCTTTTAACTTTGAACACCATCCTGTCTTCACTACATTGAAAGCATTATTACTTGAAGAGTGTGCGAGATCGGCACTGCTGAAATAAAACAAACACAGAAAGACAGGGAAGTAAATGTCCCCCCTTAACATTTGATACATCATTCTTCCTTTCTTTAAAAGCCATTACTTGATGCTCATGTGGACCTCCAAAACAGATGCTATTTAACAAAATATGAAGGAAGAAAACGCAGCAATCAAGACTAAAAATAAAACATAGGTAAATTATTTATTTTTTCTATTCTGTTTCAAACTAGCAGGTCGTAGAACTATTTTCCTCAAAGAAATAAATGAAGGTGATCGGTTGTGCACATATTTATATCAAATACCTTAAGCGGTTCGGTTGCACCACTGTTAAACAACTTAGGCCACATGTACGACGCATTTTACCGGTTGCAAATTGAGAATTGGGCCATTTGCCACCGCTAAAGAGCCTTTTCACATGTACTAACCCTATTTTGCGAGTCGGTAACCTAATACCGGCTCGCAAAATTGGATTTGTGAGTCGGTATTAGGATGGGGCGTGTTGAGGGCGTCCCTTCCTAATAGCAAGTCGCAGGGGGATGTATGAATGTTTTGCGACCTGAATGCGGTCGCAAAACATTCAGATTTTACCGACTCAGGAAGGGGTCCCCAAAGGACCCCATCCCCTTTGTGAATGTGGCCGTCAACATTTTTTAAGAACAGACAATAGTCCCACAGAGCACTGCCCACTCTTAAAAAATGAAAAGGAAACTTTTCATTTTTCTTTGTTAAATGCATTCGGTTTTCCTTTACGGAAAACAGGCTGCATTTAAAAAAAAAAAAAAATGCTTTATTTAAAAAGCAATCGAAGACATGGTGGTCTACTGACCCCAGCAGGCCACCATCCTTGTGATTACAGCCATTCATTCCCAATGGGGCGCAAATTGTGACCTGCCTCATGAATATTGATGAGGCAGGTCAATTGTGACCCCATTGGGAATCGCTAAATGTGTCTGAGACACATTGGTACATTGCATTTTGCGATTTTCTAATTGCGAGTCGCAAAAAGTTGCAAAGAGGAACTCACAAAATGTTTCCGTCGTACATGTGGCCCCTTCTTCCTTCCATGTGAAAGAGATGCCGGTGGCTTGAGTGCACCACACCAGTGGGCCTGCTTCCAAACCGACGAATCAGTGCAGAGTCCAAACAAGAAAAGAAAGAAAGGTGGTGTGAGAGCACTCAGGGAGCATTCCGCTGACCTATCGTAAAGAAATAAAAATACAAAGACTCTACTAAGGAGTTTCGGCAGGGCACAAATACAATATTAGAAGGGCGAATGTGCCATTCATGGTGTGCATGGGTGGCGGAGCCAGGGGAAGGCAAGCATAGAAAGGGAAAAACAGCTTAGGAATGGGTGCTAAACAGAGGCCGGAGTGACTATTCTGCCACTCTGGCATTTTCATTATCGGACCCTCTATTCCTTCTCATCCTTTGCCTCCTGTGGAAAAAATGTACCTGGCAGTCACACGCTGGAGGTGCAAGACATCCCATTTGGGACACTCAGACGACATTGTCGTTCTATTTTTATCAATGGTGCCCCAGGGCCTAAGATACCATTTCATTCCAACTGAATAACCAAGTTATATCCGCTTGCTTTTAAGTTTACCTTGTTTTATTACTTATGGCCAAGGAAAATGCTGCTCTATAGATGTAAAATAAATACCTTGAAGTCTACTGCTATCGGTTATTCTTTGTCCAGTATGATTCTACTCCAGATTTTGCCAAGCCCAGGACTCTATTTCACACGTGTTCGGCTGCACCATTAGTTTCATAGGCCACACCTCTTGTGGAGATTTCTGAGATATACTCCTTATGCCACACACATTTAAGACCAACCTCACCTTTTCATCTCACCTAAAGCAGCAAAAAATTCATGACGTTACATAAATATGCTTTTTTATACGACTTTTCTTTACCCTGTTACGAGGCACCCTGTTTTTGCCCGGCAAGGGAAAAAAATTAACATGCTCCGAATCACACGATTTGGCCAAGTGAGAGCGGATATTAGCAGACCTGTTTCATCTGCTGAAAATGTGACCATTAGACTACATATGCATGCTGTGTAGCAGATACTTACAGTAGCGGCTGCTACTGGACTAGGGTGGTGAGGCGGGGGCAGGGGGGTGGGCGAAAAAACTTTTTTAAAAACACTTACTTGTGACGGCCGGCCGGCCAGCCGCCGCCTCTCCTCTGTCCTCTTCTTCTTGCTCCAGTCCTGCAGTAGGATACAGGAAGCAGCAGGAAGCACCCGGCTCCCAGGATCCCGATAGCCAATCACAATGCTGCAATGCAGCGTTGTGATTGGTCTGATTGCCGTGGATCAATTCTCAGCTGGGAATGGGGGCCTGGGCATGTCCTCCATGCAGGCTGTAATGCAGCCTGCACAGAGAATATGGTAAGTGCGCATGACTGTTTTGGGTGGCCTGAGAGTGTTGACCAAACAGTCATGTACACTTCGGAGTGGGCAAACCACTCCTCTCCTGCTCCTCTGTCCTTGGAGCAGCCCCGCCCAGCCCAGAAAACGACTGCAGCAGAAGGAAACATAAAATGATAATAACAAGAGTTATTATCATTTTATGTTTCCTGCTGTGGAGCAGTGGGGCGACGCTCCTCAGCCTTAGCGGAGGAGCCGCCACTGGATATTTACTACATGTACCTCCATTTTAATGTGGATCTTTTTCAGCTCTTCCCTGTAGTAGTTACTGTTTAGGAATATTGCCTCTTGGGATGGAAAATGTCCCTAGCATTGCTCAGTAGAGCCTGCACACCTGCCCAGACCCCACCTGTCGCAAGGCAGCGCACATGACTATCGCACATGTACCCTAAGGTGCCACTGAAAACTGGAGGGAAACCCAGAGTTGGGCGCTGTGGTATGGATAGGCACACCATGGGCACCACTCCTTCATGAGTGTAACTACTGTTAGCTCACTGAGCAGCGGAGGACTGATAGTGGTGGTAGCAGAAAGATTAGAGTGGCAGGGTATGCCTTTCTACCTGTGCCTGCACAGGGAGAATTGACTACCGGCCTCTCCTCTCTAAAGTACTCTGCCAGCCCCCTGCAACCTTTCGCTTCATCCCTGTAGGACATGAAGGTCGTTTTTGTGCATGTTTGATGCGGGTCTAGTTGGATGAGCATGCAGCATGTGCATGATATTTTACTACTGGCATATTGGACATCTTGGATTTCTAGTGTGCAAGTCCGGAGGAAAAACAAAGAGGCCAGAAGTGCCCCAAACCAGTCCCAGAACTGGACTCTTGGAATACACAAGTTCTGCCTGCACACAGGAACTTGCAAGTTCTGTAACCTGCTAGGGAAAAGGTTGCTATGTTGGGATTTGTGCTGTAGGTAGTAATACCTATCTCAAGGGAGTAGTTTAAGTCAGCATCGACTGCTGCCTGCTCAGTGTTACATTGTACTGTGTGCTCTGGCCCTCTGACTGTGTACAGTATTGTTTTGTGGGATGGAAGTAAAGTACCTATTCAGTTACGTGAAAACTCTAGCTGGGCAAGAACTTATCAACTATTATTAAATTCTGGATTGAGTTCTGAGCCTCTAACTCGGCACCACCTCTCTGAGTAAGCCTGGCACTGCTCTATTTCTCTACCCTGAGGCTGAAGTAAGGAGAGCACTTGGTGCTCAATTTTGGATTCAAAAGTAGTGCAAATCCGCTGGGGGCAGGGCGCCGGTGGTAGAAGGCTCTCATTGATACAATTTAAGCTTAGTTACCTCTGATTGTCCTGAAACTCCTGCAAAAGTTCCCACATTCATACACAAGAAGGAATGCCCTTTAGATACTTGTGTCAGCACCTAATTTAAACGTATGTAATTAAGAAACTGCAGCGTATGTACCAACCTGCAGTTTTCTTTCAGATGCGTTGAAAGCACATACTTTGTATGTAAAAATATTTTAAAGAGAATACTACAGTGCAGTGACAAACCAAACCAGAAGCGTTTTCCATAACTATGGCCAAGCATAATATGCACGTTTTTAAGGTATGTATGACTAGTTTCTTAGGCACTAGGCGCAGCTCACTGGCCACTTCGGGTGGCCAAGGAAAAAACAGAAAGAATCGAAAGAGGGACATTAAAAAGACAAGGAACTTGTCTGTCACTTGTCATCATAGTTCAACTATAGTTACATTCCAGTTCCTGTTCATCAGGTCGGATAACGGGACCTGATATCATTATGCTCAAATAGAGTTGGGCAAGATGAACGGGTAATACTATATTGTGCAGGCAGCTGCTCTAACAAGCCAGACCTAAAAAGTTGTGAACTGCCCACGTGATGAGAACAGGTGAAACCTAGTTAGACATTGAAGGGTCTTTTCAGCTTTTACTGGGAAAGGCAACAGACAGCTCTTGCTTGCTAGGTCTGGAGACATCCAGCCCCAGCAAAGTTCTAGTATTTCTCATTATGAAGAGAAGACCATTTTTGTGATGAATGTGCGGCAGCTACTGCTACAACAGGTGCAATGCACTACTTTCCGGAAAAATTGAAAATGCTCCAATTTTGGCAAGATCTGCTGCATCACCAGGAAATATACTGGCCACATTTCCTCCACAAGCTATTCCTATCATGGGGGAAATTCCACAGGTGGATTCACCTCTGGAGTTAACACTTCCTCCACAAAAGAGAGCACTACCCTTAAACCAGGTCCAAGTGTCTTTATATTATGCAATGTCTGCAATTTTGATGTGCTTTTTAAAATCTAGTGGGAGAAAGTGAATCAAGAAATAGCTACTTGTGCAACAAATGTGCGACATTGGAATGAAGGGTGTACAACAATTGTTTTGTAATGAACAGCGCAATATTCAGGTCTTGCAGAGGCCACTGTGCAATCTCATGACCTTAGTGTCCAAAGCAGTGTTTCTTCCTGTTCTCCCCCTGGGTTCTTTGATGTGGGATGGACTCTAATTGAGACAAAGGATGCTCACCGTTGCACATTTTTTAACAGGTTCCTCCTTTCATCTGACCCAGTTGATCAATTGGAAATGCTTCCTATCAAGTCTACTAGACAGGAAAGGGTTTTTGTTCATTAGTCCACTCAATTCAAATGAAAAAAATTGAATTTTAAACCTGTACGTAATAAATACCAACTGAAATCAAAAGCTCTCATTAGATACCAACTAAAGGGTTTGGAGTTGCATCAGGAATCTGCTGGAATGTTCTCCGTGGAAATCATCCCTCTCTATACTTCCCGTGTATTGCAGTTCCTTTTCTGTGCCACACCACCCCCAAAGATAGAGTTTCTCCTCACAGAAAGGAGAAAAAATAACTATCAATATTAAAATGCCCATCCCCTTTTCCCTCATCAAGACCTCGTTTCACTGTAACAAAGAGGGGGTGCAGGGATTGTAACAGCTAAAGTTAGCGAAAGACGAATTGGCTAGTGCTTCAAATTTTCAAAATGTTTCTCGTTTGTGCTTTTTCGTGCCTTTTGATTCTTGACCACAGTTAGTGGTAACAAAAGATGGCAGTGTTTCAATATGTATGGCAAGTTTAATTTTTGCTCTAGCTTTAGTCGGAGACTGTTATCGGTGAAAGATTATGCTTCGGTAGACGTGTTTCATATATGTTAAATGACTCTGTGATTGTAAATCACTTTCTGACCAGCCTGGAAAATATATTATATTATTAGAGCAAAACACACACATCCAACACAGCTCAAATTTGTCTTAAATGGCAGCCATGGCTGACATGAGCACAACACGGCCCGTCGCTTTCTAGATATCGAGGCGCTTGCCACATCAGTGCCACATTCATTCACGTACATCACACGCCCGCATTTGCAGTTCATCAAAGCCTCAAAAGGGGCATAGATGCCTCCAACCCCAACAAGCACCTGAAGCTGTGCAATGGGAACTGTACATGCAGCAAAATGAAAAAAGCAGCAATGTCCTTTGACACACAGATCCATGCACATAATTCTCCACACAGTCAATATCCAAATCTAACTAGCCGCTATTGAATACAACCTGTTACTAAATAATACATTAGTTTAATTCAGCCTTACATGCCACTATCCAGTATGACTTACATCAAACAACAGGAAACATGACCAAATGCAATATCAACACATCACTTTGACTCTGGGCAACAAGAGTCCCAGAAGCATAAAGGGCACCCAGACTCCGGAACTTGCAAATTGTGAGAGCGCACTATACAGACACATATCATATATAATGACGTTTTCTTCTTGTCTTTAATCTTAGGACCTCTTTGGAGTAGGCAGTCCTGGGCAATTTTTAAAGGCTGAAAGCTGTACCACAGTAATATATTGCAAACTGACTTTTGGACATTGATATACTCGTGAGACTTTCTATTTAATAGTGCGCTGGTTCCCAGTAACGCACATTTTCACATCACACTTACTTACACAAGTATGTTATTAACATGCACTTTATGTTCAACATTTATGTTATATTTTACCAGTCCTGACGACTTGTCTCTGCTAGATAAACAGTTTAGTTAGTTGAACACTAGTGATCCAGATTTTTTGGTACATTGGCTCTCCAACACTTTTGGCAGCTATACCTGCATTGTTGTGGGTATATTTGAGGGAGTTTAGTAGTTGCTGTATATTCTTCACAAAAAAGGTACTGACATTACGAAGTAAATAGCATTTTGTCTAGGTTATTACTTCCCCTCAAAGGTTTTTTAGTTAACAATCAGGAGAAATTTTCAATTCAAATGTATAGGCTGCACACCTGTATAAAATTCATTTCAGGTTTTTCTTTGTTCTTTTTGGAAACTATTTCAAGGATGCTCACCTTTTCCCCTACATTAAACCTTTTAGTGACATGTAATGGAGGGCCCTGAGAAAGGTGGATTGAGGAAGATGACTCTTCCCAAATCAACGCTGGCTTCAGAACCAGCTGTGTCAGATTATTCTCTGGAAGATCAGGAAAATGTGTGATTGAGTTAGCATAAGTCTGAAAAAAGTGGTAGGGTACTTGAATATTGCGATCAGAAACTGCCTGGCATAAGTATTGTATCCTAATTACGGTTTCCAAAAATGTGGGTCATTGGAGTTATAATAGAAAATCTTCATCCAAAAGGACGATATTTTTACAAACAATATTTAAGCCATGATTTTTATGTCAGACGATGTTCCTGTCCACAATATTCGGACAAACAACAGCAAAAGCAGATTCTTACATTCTGGTTCAAGATGTGGTTCAGGCTGCAGTGAATACCACCATGAAATCTATGCATGAGGCTTTAGAGGATCTATTGCAGGCTTATTCAATATCTCATTGCCTCCAAGCCATCAAGCTTAAGTGCATTCTGTTCATTCTGTTGCTGATTTATGAATTGACCTATTTACGATCTGCCAGTGTTACTGGGCTGGAGTCAGCTCAATGTATGCCCGTCGGGTAATGCTAATGTGACCCTTTCAGCAGAATGCGGAAAGACCTTCCTGTTGAGGATATCCGTAGTTGATTGAGATTTCGGATATAGAGCATGCATATGATGTGGAAGGACATCTCTTTGGAGAGAGATCTGTGAAGGAGATTTCACCATAAGTCCAAACCATCACAGCTCTTGCTAAAGTGCTGCCAAACTTGTGGAAAGCACTCAAACTTCTTCGGAAATGCCGGCCCAGACAGAGCTCGCTCTTCCAGCCCATCACAACAGGACTCTTTGAAACCTACCTTCTTTGGTCGCACACGAGGCCACTCCTCATCCTTCAATGAAAGAGGGGTCTACATGCCCTTTTACCCTCCAGGCAGGGATCAATGATGAAGCAGAGGCTACTGACGCAGGGAATGTTCTCATCCCAATAAAAGTAGATCATCTCCATTTACATTTTTTTGTTTGAGAGCGTTGGATAGCACACTCTCCATCTTTCTAAGTCAGTGGGCCCTTGTTACATGAGATCCTAGAGTTTCACAAACAATTTGGAGGCTAAGAATAGAACTTTCCTCTCACCTAATTCAACAGCATCTTCCTTGTCTGATGATTTTTTTCCAGTCTGGAGAAGAGTTAAATGATGGATGACATGTGGGGGAAGGGTGTAATGATGGAGGACATGCAGGAGTTAATAAGCAAAGGGGCAATAAAGCTAGTGCTGGATCGTGTGCAGGGTTTTGTCAGCAAACTCTTCTTGGTGGCAAAATGAGTGAATCTTACCATCCTGTGATAAACCTCTGGTTGTCGAACGACGTCTTCTGTACAGACATTTCAAGATGGAAGGTTTTCATTGTCTTAGTAACTCCCTTAAGCTAAGAGAATGGATGGTGAAAATTGTTGTGAAATATGGATGTGATAGCTGAATGCCATAGTTTAAAATATCATCTGACGTAAATCTACTGTAATAAATATTGTTTACAAAAATATCAACTCCATGGAATTATTAATGGAAAATCACCTCCAAGTATGACAATATTTTTGCAAACAGTATTTAGGACACAATATTTATCTGAGGTGATATTTCTGCCTTTGCTATTCTGGCATGCAACCGAAAGATGCTTATTAATCAGTTCCCATCCATCATTCACATAAGCAGTTCCTTCAGTTTCAATGGGGGCATCAGATGTTTCTGTTCAAGTCCCTCCCTTTAAGACTGTCCTTTGCTTGTTGGTGTTTCATGAAACTACTCAAGCTGGTGGTAGCTGCGCTCAGGTTCCTTGACCTCCAGATGGGGATTTATCTGGACAACATGTAGATCATACCTCACAAAATGAGATTATTGGAGACTCATATGCTAATGGTAGTGTCTCTGTAAAAGAAATGTGTTTTTTTCATCACCCCAAAAAAGTCTTCATTGGTCTCATCACAAATTATCCAGTTTTTAAAGAATGTGATAGACTCAGTGAAGGCTTCACTTTTTCTTCCAAATTCAAAAACTAAAGCAATAGAAAGGGAGATTTTTCGGTACGGAGCGTGAACACATTTTCCCTAAGAACATTGGCCAGGATTGTAGGGTTGTTGTACACATCCACTAAGGTCATTTTCCATTCCCTTCTTCATAATAAGGTCTTCAGCGTTTGACGGCTTTGCATTTGAGAAGAGGTCTTTCTTACTCAGCCTTAGTCTTCCTTTCTTCAGATGCAAAAATGGAGGCAGGTTTGTGGCTCCACGAGGTGGAGGTCTGAAATGAAAGATCCGTTTTAGGCCTAGTACCAGTTATCATACCTAAATCTTTCAAGAAGGACTGTGTGCAAGGTGCTGAGAGGTCTTAACAGTTGGCAAGTGGTCTCTAGTTGAAGTTATGCATTTCTTCAACTTCTGGGGTCCGTTCGAGGACATGCATTTCCTTCTTTTGACTAATACTCAGAATTCTAGAACATGTCAGGAGGGACAGGGTGAATATGGTCTCGATAACACTGTTTTGGTCAAATCAGGTATGGTACTCAAAGCTTTTAGACTCTGTTTAGACTTTCCTAGGTTTCTTCTGTCTTTTGCAAAACACACAAGATGATGGACGGAATGCTGCACTTTGGCAAACATTCACCCCCAGTCACAGATCTGGGTTTAATCCATCGTTATTTTGCTTCACCACGCCACCCCAGTTCAGACATAGCCATATGCAAATCAGTCTTGACCCTGTGCCTCATGGGAACAGTCCAGACCGAACTGCCAAGCCATGTCTTCCCTGGACCGGAATCAAGCATCCTAGGACCGGTTTCAGGCTATCAGCCTTCATCAGCCAGGATAGCTTGACTCCAGTGGCGTAGTGAGCACGGGACCCACGTCTGGGCATACCCTTCCCACATAGGGCGAAATGCAAAACACACAAGATGATGGACGGAATGCTGCACATTGGCAAACATTCACCCCCAGTCACAGATCTGGGTTTAATCCATCGTTATTTTGCTTCACCACACCACCCCAGTTCAGACATAGCCATATGCAAATCAGTCTTGACCCTGTGCCTCATGGGAACAGTCCAGACCGAACTGCCAAGCCATGTCTTCCCTGGACCGGAATCAAGCATGACTGGGGGTGAATGTTTGCCAATTGATTCCAGTCCAGGGAAGACATGGCTTGGCAGTTCGGTCTGGACTGTTCCCATGAGGCACAGGGTCAAGACTGATTTGCATATGGCTATGTCTGAACTGGGGTGGCGTGGTGAAGCAAAATAACGATGGATTAAACCCAGATCTGTGACTGGGGGTGAATGTTTGCCAATGTGCAGCATTCCGTCCATCATCTTGTGTGTTTTGCATCTTCTGTCTTTTCCCAGCTTCTTCGCAATCTTGTGGGGGATGCAACTAATCTTGTGTTTCCAGGCCATCTGTAGTTGATGGCCTGGAGTGTCCTATGGCTTTCTCAGAAGGCAGTGACATTCTTTAAAAACACTTGGATTGCTTCACTCGTTCAAGTTAAATGTATGCCTGGTCAGGATGTGTTAGTAGGTTTGTGGTTTAATGGTTGAATCCCATTTCTACCTCTCCAATCAATGTTGTTCATTCTCTGTTTTCTCTTTTTTCTAGTCGCAAGGCTTACTCTGTGTTAAATATGTATAGGTCAGCCATTTTGTCAGGCCATATCCTGATTAAGCGTGAGTTGGTTGGCAAACATTTTCTGGCTTTATGGCCTATTCTATTCTATTCTATTCTATTCTTCTATTCTAGTCGTCTCAAGGTTCCTCCCAGACCCAAATATTCACCCAATTTTAGGATGTTAAATTGGTCCTTAATTTCCTTTTGGGTTAGCTGAACAATGGTTTTATTGCATGTAATTTCCTTTAATGAGTGTCAACTGTTAAAGCTATTGATGTTCTCCACAGCTGCGTATGCTTTATGTTATTAGATGTATGCAGACTTTATCTACTTTTATGGTTTGACTGAGTTTTCCAGATTATGTAAAGTTTTGTGTTGTTAACTGCCTCAGACGTCACATGCATAGACTGCTGATTTCTGTCCTCCTGTGGCTTCTCAGCTTTTAATTTCATTTATGAAGACATTTAGACCAGTTTTTGCTTCTAGCTTAGCAAGGTATGCTAGAAGGATTATGAAGGAGACGGGAATTGATATTTGCAAGTTTGAGGTCCATTCAGCAAGAGAGGATATGGCATCCAAAGTCTATCTACAGACGCAACTATGGCTTCATTACATCGCACATACACCGCAAGTAGATTTTAAAAATGGTGCTCTTCCTCTATCGGGTTTAGCCACCTACAGACCCAAACCCTTACTCAGTACAAGAATAATTTTGGAGGAGGCACTCGACATATCACAACTGTTACAGGCACTACATTCATTGTAGTCAATATTGTTCCATCAACACTCCTCAACACAAATCCTTCAGGGGAGGAGCTTCTTGCAGCATTTAGAGACCAGATTCATGAAGGATCCACCTCCAATCCACAGTTTTTAATGAATCTTCTTTATTGTATGTCCCATCTTTTATAAACAAGGCTGGGCTGGCCATCATTTTTTTTTAAAGAAAATGTTGGATTGATGTTATATATTGAGTGCCTCCTCTAAAATGATTGTTGAACAGCATCCAAAGTGATTATTTCCTCTGGACATCTGGATGACATCATGAAATTGACAGACTGGTTTCATGAACCGTGGTATGTATGGCTCTCACTGAGAACCATTAGTGTGAATTTCACATTCTAAATGTGATAATTCACTGTTGTGACCAAGCAACAGTTGGTTACGAATCTCATAACTCACTGTTGCAATGTCAAAAAGGAATTCCAGGCTGCTCTGGCTGAGGTCTCTGAGAGCCTGTCAGATCGCCCTGGAATACAGGGAGCACAGCTTCTGAAGGCAGGGAAGGGATGGCAAAGAGAGTGGCGGGCTGGGTGACAGAAACTCAGGTATTTTAAAAAGAATTTGGGACAGGGAGGAGAGGCCATGTTAAGTTTGACTCCCTTATTACTCCTCTGCCCCTGAGTAGCAATTGAAAGCAGATGTAGATGATTTTGGGTACGGGGCATACATAGCATAAAATTATAGATGTGTAAAAAGTAATTATAGGGATATTTCTCACCCCAGTGGTCTTAGTGACATCATAGACAGCTCAAGCTTCATCCTTGGTGTCTATTTCATGTCCCTCAGAAACCATTGTTTAAAACATCCCCATAATTCACTGTTATGCATCTATAATTCTATATATTATAGGCTAGTTGCTCTAGTGTCTCACAGTGTGAATGACAGGCTTTACACCTGTTATAAGTGAGCCTCCGTGAGAGGATGTGATATTTCAGCCACTAATGTGACAGAAGGTTTGGATTCAATCAAAGACAAGGAAGGGAAAACTTCTCACACTTCATTCACTCCCTTAATCCGTTTTTTTGGGTTTTTACTTTCAGTCTGAGAGGAGTACATGTTATGACCTTTCTTATACCATATGAATGAGAATTCCTTTTCAAGGATTTTAACAGTGTTTTGATGATAAGAATTAAGGGGCATATTAGCAAGACCGGCGATAAAATTATCGCCGTTTTAGCGGCAGAAAACTGCCGCTAAAACGGCGATAATGGGCTTGCTAATATGCGTTATAGAATTCCAATAGAAGCCCAGGTTAGATGTCCTGCATGATAATTTTATCGCCGGTCTTGCTAATATGCCCCTAAGTGTTTTGCTTGAGTTTGTTGAATTTTTTCCTCAATATTTCTTTCGGGTGGAATTTAATTGGACAGTGGTCTGCTTCCTTTGTGCAAGAAAAGAGAAGTGTTTCCCATTACTAAACGAATTAAAGGGTTGGGTGTGCTGCCATTGGTGGACTCACTGTGAGGTCAGAATGGCTGGGTGCCTAGACTGCTGTTTCAAAATATATTATGTGTTTTTGTGATTTATTTTATGTTTATTTGTATTTGCCGCTAGAGTTAAGCAGTAAAGAAGTTAATTCATAAATGTTACCTTAATTGTGTTTCATACAATCCAATCCTCCTGTCAGTTACTGGAGAGATTTCTTATTGTACAACATATTTTAGAGATGTCTGTCTTTGCCTGTCCAATTCCTGTTTAACAATGAAACTGCTGAAGCAATACGACACTATTCTGAGCTTGAACAATCTGACTACTAGGCACGTCCACATTGCCTGTACTTAAAAAGAAAAAGCAAAAATATCATCCCCAGTGTGGAAAGTACCACTAGCTCAGAAACCAGGAATTACTAGAGTTGAGAAGTGTACATTTCTTGGGGAATGTGACTAGCCATACTTCTCATAGCTGCCAAGTGACCCCATGTCAAGTGTGATAACATTCAGACAGTTCTCAGTTTTTAGCCAACAGCACATTACATTCTAGGACTTGTAGCTACTTTCCCACATTATGCATGAGGATTAAAAATCATGTTTTTGGCAGAGCACTGCTGGCTAAAACATCATATCGGGTAGAAGGTGGCAGACAAGTCATTAGGCCACTTAGCAGCTCTATGTAATTTTAAAGGCTTAAAATGAGAAGTTGTTTGAGGTCATTTATACTTACATTATGGTAAGAATACTCTGGTGTTGTGGATACGATAAACGCCTGCAGAGATACTGGATTCATTCCGTTTTACGTATCAATGTTTCCAAAGAAGACCATGTCCAAGTACAAAATGGCCGCCGTCGGTGCAGAGCGCGCGCAGACCGTCGTCCACTATTAATTCCGGGGTCAGGACAAGCGAAAAGATTTCATGAAGAATTCTGGGCCTGTGATGTGGAACGAGACCTGCCCGAAATCAATGGAAAGTTAATAAACATGGGGGCCTCTCTAACACCTTTCGTTGCAAAAGCAACTCATAATGAACAGGGCGTTAATAATTCACAGTGCAGCAGGCGCGGGCGTCTAATATTGCAATGCAGAAGTCATGCTTTTTACGGAGAATACGGGCAGACAGCGCAATAATCCATGGCTCTCCGTCAAATAAATGACACCGGCACAGAGCATTTATTTCCAGATAATTCCACCAAATTACCTTTCTGCCACGCCAGCACTAGAATTAATTAAAGTGTAATATAGGTTCAATAAATACAAACGCGAGGCAGCGCTGATACCAAAACCTGTCAACGTGTATCCCGAATTTAATAACAACTTTACTCTTCCCGGACAGGTGAGCGCATCAAATGCATAATTTAGTTTTGCAATTCTTTTTCATGTTTTATTCCACAGCTTTCACTTTTTTTCTTTCCAATGCTCTTCTGATTTCACGTCTTGGAACGGATTCTCATTCTGACGCCAGGCAGGGGCGGGGGAGCTGTAAATAAAGTTTAAAGCACTTTATGGGTATTGCCAGCACAAATCACATCGGGATGTTTTTGTTAAAGTGACTTTTCATTTTGTTAGTGCTTCTTCGAGGAGGAAAACGTGGGCAGAATAACCTACGGTTGAAAGGAAACTTCTCACTTGATGTCGCAGAATTTAGTTCCTGTTGGCGGTCGATGAGCAACACTTTGAATGTAGATTTTTTTTTTTTTTTTTTAAATGTTTCACTTCTGTGATCGGAAAAAAACATTCAGTTTTTTTACGAGGCATTAAGTCCCATCTAGTCGCAAATAGTCGTAATAAACTGCGCTTTTTCTAATACAGTTAATCGATTCGTTTTAGTTGAAAACGTTTCCTGCTTCTATAAATTACAAAATGTACATTTTGTTCAATTTGTTTAACATTCGCAGAAAGTTTCGTTCTTTTTGTTTCTTGTCCGGTTTTGCTGTAAGCCCTTTGATTTTACTTGCAACAATTGCAAATAGCCCCTGCTGCCGTTTATATTTCTTGCAGACATATTTGTAATACGAATTGTTTAGTCTTGAAAAACGAATCTGCATATCCGATATTACTGTGTTTCTTGACGGATGCGACTAGGACTCACGACTAATGGAGTTTAACAACCCTTCCCTAAAGTTCAGAGAGAACGAAAAAGTTGTGGAACTTCACCAAAATATTATTAACTTGGTGTAGGAAGAGAGCCAGATTTTTACAAAGAACCGTTTACATTTCAACATCGCCAGAGTATTTTTTATTCCGGACAAATCGAAGGTTTCAAGCAAAGACCCAGATCGTAAATCCGATTGTATCCCGAGACCGGCCCCAAGGTCGATTATATGCTGTGTTTTTTAAATCGTAACTACTTCATGTGTAACACCACCGCCAGTATTATAACTAAAATGGTTGAATAAATTATACTCATTTGGTAGAAGCATGCACGACACGCACAAATGCAAAGTTAACCATGTACAATTTTGAAATAAAAATTATTATAACAAAAAAACAAACAACAAAAGCGGTCTAACGAAATAAAAATATTACAAGTATTAATAATGCACAGCAACAAAAAGGAACATACGGGTATATGATAAATATGTGCATATAGATTCAATAACATATATTATATTATATTATATTCCAAAATAAAATTATGAATACAAAATAATATATCCATCGACATACGTCTTTTCACTTGACCGTTTGAACCAAAGGGAAAAATCCCTCACACTAAACCTAATAATTTCGGTAGCAAATGTTCCAATTTCTTGGCAAAATGTGGTCTACGACTTTGCCTCGTTAATAAAATGTTTACCTCCTATACACAAAACAAAAGAGTCCCATCCAGCTGTTCGTGCTCTGGGCCCCAGCGCCCCCTCCTCCCCCCGCACCCCCTGTTGCTCCCCAGGCCCCCGCGATTTCTGTTTTCTTTGGACGCAGCTAATACTGACAGGGATTTGGGGCCGAGACTGCCATGCCAATCAAAGAATGCATGGCAAAAGGAGCAGGCCAGCTGGATAACGCCCTGCCCGACCCTCCGTCTGGGCCAAGCTCCCAGCCTGAGGAAGGGCGCACTCTCCCCGAGAGCACGGGTAGACCCCCATTACCATAGTGCCGTCAAACATCCCAAAGCTACCACGATCACTCTGTCTCTCCAATCCATTCTTCCACTAAAACGGTTCCCCATCCACCATGTCACCTCCACACCAAGCAGGATTCCCCTTCCCCATCCCTACACGCCACTCTGGGGGCAGGGGCACCCCTGTCCCCCACCACACTCCTCGGTCTGAATGAATCTCCTATCCGCCATGTCTCTCCCTACACCCGACAGCGATCCAGATCCCCCACTGCCCTTCTCTCATCCCCACACACCCCACAGGTAGCAGAGTGCACTCCGTCTCCCCACCACCACCCTCCATCTGAATCCCTCCGAATCCCCACACACCCTGCGGAGAGCAGGGATCACTCTTTCTCTCCATGAAAAGTCGATGCCTAATGCTCAATTATGTACACAAACCCCAGCGGATGTGGCGTAACAACCAGAGCTGCCGACTTTGTACCTGGGGAAGGGGTTCGAGTATCGGCGTCGGTTCAACATCATGTAATTCTTGTGGCACGTCACTACTCTAGCCCTGCTTCCAACAAAATTAATGTGTTTTTGTGCAATTTAACTGGTGTTCATGTAAAGCGCTCAAATACCTTCGGGTCGAGTTCGCGCTAGATAAAAGTGCAAAAAAAACCACACAAAAAAAACATTTGGTTGCAGCTGACAAATGCCCTTGTGCAAGTAATTGTTTCTCCGCTAAGCTGCGTCCCGCAAGTGACTTGTATTACAGAGAAGAAATACTTATGTTTCGTTTTCGAAAAGTTTTTCCAGTTCTGACTAATGCGGAAGCTGCTTTGCCCCCCTATTTGCGTTTTTCAAACTGTCTTTGGGACTCAGCCAAGCTGCCCTTGCACGTTGCACCAGAATGGTACACACAGAGGGGCAGATTTACAATTAACTAACGCAGCACGGCGCAGCAAGTCATTTTGCTGCGCCATGCTGCGTTAGTTTGAAAGCTCAGGGATGCGACATATTTACAAGAATATGTCGCATCCTTGTGCTTCCCCTGCGCTGGCGCACAAACTGCAGCCATGCGCTGGCGCAGGCACCCTTGCACCATGGTGCAAGGATGCCTCACGTCGTGAGGAGATTGTTTTTGTGCAGGAAGGGGAACCTTCCTGCACAAAAACAATCACTACACCATTTTCCTCTTTCAATGCGTGCTGCAGAATGCAGCACGCATTGAAAGAGGAAAACGAGGAGAAATGAAAACATGTCTCCTCGGTGCGCTCCCTACGCCACCTCTAGGGTGGCGTAGCTTCAAACGCATCTCCAGAGTTACGATTTCTCGTAATTCTGGAGATGTGTCTTGTTCCATGGGTGTTGCGTGGGAACACCCACAGCAACACCATGGAACGCCCCTTCACCGCAAAGTGCTGCGTGTGAAGGGGCCGTATTTACAAGGAGAGAAAAGTCACGCAGGGTGGCTTTTCCTCTCCTTGTAAATATGGAGCAGCCCCCTGCGTCACCAGTACGTCACAAAAAGTGACGTACTGGTGGCGCAGGGGGCTTGTAAATCTGCCCCAGAGTATGCGGCTTTGAGGGACATTTTTATGTCCGCGTGTCTGGGTGCAAAGCATAAAAAGAGTGAACTTTTCCCAGAGAAAACACACGGGCACGCGCGCGAGTTTTATAGGTGAACAAATGTGGACTAAGTAATGGTTAGAGTTAGACTGATCAAACATTGCACTCTTAACTTAGCCGTAATGCTTCTACAGATTGTACTGCGATCTGTTGTGCTTTTGCCAAGATAATTCTGGGACCATTAGCTGTACCACCCCTAGCCTCAATGTACACAATCCGAACAGCCCGGCTTCGGTGTTTGCCACGCGCCGAGGGAACACGTAGCCACTCAATACCTATCTTTGATTTGCCTTCCTATGTGGAAGTGGAAATCCTTAGGCCCAGTTTGTTTCCGAAATATCCATTTCATGTGGGATCTGCACAGTGAACCCCAAAAATACAGGTAGACAGCATCAATCACAGGCTAAAAAACATATTAGTGATTGGCTGCAGGCTCTGTGTTTACCCTGTATTAAACACAACAAATAATTAAACAATCATAGATGACAAACGTAGCAGGGATTGTCCCACAACTGGTCTTTTGACAAATACATGGTATCAACGCATTTCCCCTCCTTAGATTGGTAGAATCAGTCAGGCGGTACTTTTACATGGCTGCGGACTATTCACAGGGGCGTCTGTGCGCAGTGCCTTCCCAAAAGCAGATGCAGAAGCTCCCTCGATGTTATAGTTCCACAGAGGCTTAACGGAACCCAGCAAACACACACGACAAAGCAGACCCATTCACATGTAACATCAAACACTCATGAGCTTCTCTTACAGTACATACGACAGACAGTCGTGCAGCCAGGGAGGGCCCTGAATGCCATGGTTGCAGTGACCTAGCAATGGTGCTATGGGTTCCAAAGCAAGCAGGAAAATGTGGTCTCCTTCAACCCCTCCCCCCACCCCCCCCACATACACACTCGCCCATTTGGCCAGATGGATAGTACATAATGTAAATAATAGCCATAATTAAGGTACAGTCGGCCCCTTTAAATTGTGGCCTCTATGCCACTACACCTGCTGCACAACTGATAGAGTGGCTGTAGTATTTTTTTTTAGATCTGGCCACGAGACTGCTTTATCTGTTGTGCATGCTTAGAACCCCCCCACCCCCAAAAACATACATACATACATAAAGGGTTTTTGTTCAACGCTCTCATCAATTGTTCTATTCAAGTGTCATCCATACACCCTCCCACCCCACAGCATACAGCATGGGGGAATGGGTCAGCCCACCTTATCCGTTGGCTTTCTTGCACTGAGTGATGGCAGCCATCTGAAAAGGAGTGCAAGACCTGGTGTACCCGGGCTGCTTCTTTATTTTTTATATTTTTTCTATGCTGGCCATTTGTTTGCATCTTGCACACACTTGTTAAATAAAACAAGGCCACAACCAGACATACTGGTTTACAAATGCTTGCTTGGGTATGTATGCACTAACCACATGAGGCTGTAAGGTGTCATCATCAAAACACCTTGGGGTAGATTTACAAGCCCCTTGCAACACTTTTGCCCCACCGTTGCGTCACTTTTGTGACGCAGCGGCGGCGTAGAAAATGCGGCCAATTTACAACGTGACGCATCTAGGGAGATGCGTCACGTTGTAAAGCCCTGCGTCACATTATACCTGCGTCAGGTATAATGTATGTAGGGTGGGCGTTCCCACGCAAAAAGCCATGTTGAACTGACGCAGTGAAATCTACAAGATTCCACTGCGTCACTCTACGCCTTCACTGCGTCAAAATGCCTACGCCTGCTCAGACCAGGCGTATGGAATGACGCAGGGCTTTTTGAATGGGACTCACCCATCTGTTGTGGCGCATTGCTGGAGTTGAGTCACTTTCATGAGCAACTCCAGCAATGCGTCACTTTTGCGCCAACAGATGCATCAGAATTTCTGACGCATCTGTTAATCCTTGCGCCGTGGAGCGCGCATCCATAGTGGCACAAGGACATTCGGCACTGACGCAAGGAAACTGACGCATCTCTGCAGACTTGCACTTACAAGTTTCAGGTCAGCCAACGGTTTCATGGGGTCGTTTCTCCATGAAAAGGCTGGCGGTGCTGAAACAAAGGGAGCCCTCTAGGGCCCCTGTGCCCCCTCAGCTTGGGGATGCATGCAGGGGGGCACAACATGTGTCCACCTGTGTTCACGCACCCAGGTTCTTGCATGGCATGAACTTTCGAGTCCATGTCGTGCAGGAACCCCGTGTGGCATTCCCATTGTTGTGCCTCTTTCAAAGGCACCGCCGTCCTTGAAAGACGAACTACAGCGGGACCGCCAAGCTGCCTGCCAGACCACAAAAGTGGTCGTAATCTGGCAGGCGGGTGGCAGCGACCTTCAGTGGAGTGGTGGTGCGGCGGTTGGCTCCACTGCGCCACCGCTCCGCCAAAAGTCGTAATTTGGTCCACAGTGTAAGAGGTGGAGGATTTGGTTTGGGGGAAGCATATTAGAGAGCTGCACTTGAGCGAGAGAGCAATAGAGCATGGAGGGCATTTGGCAGGAAGGATATGATAAAGAGAGCTGGAAAATACACATATTCTATTGAAGTGCTTCACTAAAAAGAAAAAAAGTGGTTCAATATATTTGAGCAGTGGAAGGATACAAGTCAGCTAATCAAAGGACGGAAAAGAGGCTATGCCTCAGGGAAGGGACAAATACAAGAAGAGGAGGGAAAGCCATCAAATAAGAAGCAAGGAAATATGAGTGAAAATAAAGGTTAGAAATCGAAGCAATGGGCAGGCTCCAAGCCCACTGTGATCCACTCTTGCGCACTAGAGGTCTTTCTCAACCAGAGAGCTAAAGTTATCTTACTTATGCAGAACATGTATACATTTTATGCCACACAATAAACGTTCAACATTTGCATTTTGTTCTTCTTTTATTCTTGAGAGATTGCCCAGCCAACACGTGTTTCGTCTGGGTGTAAAACCCTAGACTTCCTCAGAGCTGTAGGATAAGTGGTAAAAAACAACCATGTCTAAGTCACATGAATGTGGCAGTAGTAATACAATATTGTCAATGGCGACAACTGTGATTCGGTGATCACCCTAAGTGGGTAAAATGCGACATATTCGTGAGAATGCAGTCTGTAAGTGTAAGGTGATGCGTCGCGGTGACTGACCCAAACTTCAGTGATGATACGCAACACAAGTGAAGGATACAGTACAGGGTAAGTCAGCATTTAACATGGTATATAGAAACATAGATAGGATACTAAGTTCACATAGAAACTGGTTAATTGAAGGAAAGACATAGGGAGATAAACGGAGTCATGCGTGAAGGAAGGGAGAGGGAGACAATGAGAGAACATGTAGGAGAGCCAGTGAGTTGCGTGGTGAGTCAAGAATAGATAAGTAAAATGCAGTGAGTAACCAAGTTAATGGAATGGGCGGACACCCCACTGAGAAATTAAAAAAGGTCAGTGGCAACATGCTCAGTTGGAAAGGTGGTGTGCAGAAGGTCTAAAGAAAAGGCAGGAGAAGAGCCCCTAAAGGAACACCCAAAGGGTCCTACCTTTAGGCAAGTAATGACGATCTGCTATCTAATGAAAACAAAATAAGGGGAGGGGTATTAGGATCAGTAAGAGGGGGGAGGAGAAATGAGAAAAATCTCGAAGGACTGGAGCTCACCCTACTGCCGGTTGTACTTCTGTCCCGGCTGGCAAGGAGGTGGAGTAAGGTGAAGAAAACCGGATAAGGGTTCCAAAGTGTGAAAACGAAAATCTCTATAAGAAAGAACCATGTATCAGGGAAGCTAAGTGGAGGTGACGGAACATGTGGAAAGAACACGTTGGTCTGTCCTCTTACCTTACAAAAAGTGAGTCACTTAGATGTAGTCAATCTGGTGGTTCGGGCACAAATAAGGTCCACCTCAAATAGTTGGAATATTATCAAGGTAGTCGTAGGACTGGCAAGGCTGAAAAAACAATGGTAACAGCTGAAATGGCATTACGATTGTCACAGTCCAGAGAGCGGCAGACATGGTATGATCTACCCTCTAACTAATATTGGTTCGGCCACATTTCCAAGGGGGTGGATATGTAATCTGCAGAGTAGGTACTGCAAAATTCAAAGAAGTGGCAGACGTGGTATGATCTACCCTTTAACATCTATAGGCAAGCCACATGTAAAAGGTGGTGGATATGTAATCTGCAAAGCAGATACTTCAAAGCGGTTGCTATATCCCCATGAGTGTCCAAAGTATGGTGTAATCCGGTGCTGTTGCGCGTTAAATTGAGTTACCAAGCAAGCACGTAAAAGTGCTATGGCCAATGAGGGCGATATCCTATCCGTCATTAGTCATGGAGGCGTGACACTGAGGGGTCCCGTCAATTCTAAAAACGGGAGAGTCACATTTTACCCACTTAGGGTGATCACCGAGTCACAGTTGTCGCCATTGACAATATTGTATTACTACTGCCACATTCATGTGACTTAGACATGGTTGTTTTTTATCACTTATCCTACAGCCCTGAGGAAGTCTAGGGTTTTACACCCAGACGAAACACGTGTTGGCTGGGCAATCTCTCAAGAATAAAAGAAGAACAAAATGCAAATGTTGAACGTTTATTGTGTGGCATAAAATGTATACATGTTCTGCATAAGTATTGTTGGACCCTAATAGACAGAGTACTCACTCTGCTTTAAAGACGTGTGCACAGGTTCGTTCTTATAGTTACAAGACCTCTGGTCTTTATCTAGGGGTTCAGGGTTAACCCCTACCTGTACACACCGTCCCACTACATATGAAATAGTGACGAGCGTTTCACTCTGGGGAGGCGCCACTTTCCTACCTACCCACTTAAACCCTGCTTTTGTTTTTAGCTAAAGTTATCTGGTAGGACAGACCTAAAAATCTGAGAGAAATCGCAGTTCTGATTGGTTCAGAGAAATATATTGTGTCACCATAACTAGTGAGGAGGGTCCGAATTACATTTATTTCCTTTCTTATTAATACTAATAATACGTTCTTACATATTTCATTATACCAACAGTCTTTGCCAGTTTCCAGCACTGTTAATGGCAGGTGTTGCTGGTACCTACTTAAATGGTACTTAATTTGCCAACCTCGGAAGAGGCTGAGGTGGTCCTATTGGTTTTTGAACCCGTGACCTGTGGTTCACCCTCTGATGGCAATAGCCAACAAAGAACACATTGACCACAGGTCATGTCCATTTGGCCTGAGCAGTGTGTAAAAAGACGTCCAAGTGCAAAGTGAAAACTTTTTTTTTCTTTTCTTGCAAATTAATATTTTTCACTGGTGAGCGAGGCTTCCTCCTTAGGAACATATTACTGAAGAATCAGCAATAGTTTCCTAATATTTGTCTAGGTAAAGTTGATTACTTGCACCAGGTAGGCCCAGGAACACTTTATTACATGAGAACCAGTTTCGAAACTTGTTTCACGTGTTGGATTTCATCATGGGTCTGCACTGTGATACGCGTTGCTTGACACAGGCCGCCTCCTTTAGCACTATCCTGAGTAGTCCCACATTTTCACGCTCATACGAAGTCTATGTGAGCATGCCTTTCCTAATTTTAGCATCCACCATGCACACTCAGCACATATTTACATGCTCAGATTGCAATCATATTGTGTTTTGCGTTGCATGCGTATTATGGAACTGAGTAATAGGTCTTATGTAGCGCAAGTCCAATATCAGGATAAAGGTTTGTGAATTGGACTTACCGTTGTTCAAACTTCTCCCACCTGCTTCTGAACATAGATTGTGAATTTTCTGCATATTGCTTCATACCTGCTGAGAACTAAAATCATTGTTTCAGACACTTAATTGGCAATGTTTCATTGTAGGCTCTTGCCCCCTTCAGCCGTGTCTGCGTAACCTGTACTTGACATCACCCACTACCTGCAGGATAAAAAGGTTAACACTAGGACTCATGTTGGATGTCTCTGGTGAGCATGGCTTAACGAAGACCCTCATTAGGACGATTCATAGCCGCCTTGGCTCACACAATCCTCCCCTATGTCCTTGTTCACATCAGTCGACACTTTGTAGAAGAGCAAGGCTAACTGTGGTTCTAGGGCTTCTCATAGCAGGATTTTCACAGATGCACGCTGAATGTCTGTGGCTGACCCATGGAGAAGTTCATCAGGTCTCCTATCTATCCCCCCTCTGGTACTCTATATTTCTCCTGGATCTCTTACTATTCTGATAAAGAGCGACAACATGGGTGGGTAAAATAAGGGGTGGGCTCTCGTTTCATGGAAGTAGGACATGACCCAGAAGTAAGGACATGGCTTGCTTTTACCACTTGTCTACAAGTTGTGCAAACCTCCTTTGTTTTCCAATGTTCTTTTTTAAATTAGATGTCCCCATACTCACAGCTCTTGTTTTTCTTGATGAGGGGGCTACCACAATTGTACAACACTCCATTGTAGTAGACAAGGGTGTGAATCTGGCAGGAAGATCACTATTGTCAAGGAGTTGGCGGCAAGAAGACAACATACCTTAACCAAGACTCCACACTCAGAGTTCCTTCCGCTAATGACTATATCATTAACCATTTCTAAAATAAATCATTCATCACTGACATCATGCTTTAAGGGCATGTATTCATTTTTCTCTTCTCCTACTGCTTCGTCTGCTGTAAAGTTTAGGTTGTTTCTTGACACACAGCTCATTATTGACTCTAGTATTGCTACATTTCATTGAAGGGAGCTCTATGTCAAGAATTAGAAGGAGACGTTGCCTAATTGTTAGAAACTGGGTTTCTGGTTGGCAAAGGTATGCGCCATGTCCAAGCACAATCCTAGTCAGGGTAAGACAGATACACACCATAAATTACCCGGTGCTTACCTTCTGTTAGCTTGGCACAGAGCAGTCCGGCTTAACTTAAGAGGCAATGTGTAAGTTATCTGTGCAACACTTCTAACAGTAAACCAATGAAAACACCACACAAAAAGATACCACACCTGGTTAGAAAAATGGAGCTTAATTTAATGAACAAAACAAGACCAAAAAGACAAATATCCAATAAGTATAACTGGAGTCATGAATTATTAAAGAATATCTTGAAATTTTGTCTTAAAAGCATAAAGTGCCAACCAGGTCTAGCTGGTTGCGCTACACCGGGTCAAATCCAAAAGTTCAGGCCGACTGCAATGGATACAGGGTACAGGGACCGGCCTTGGCCTGCTGCAAAGTACCTTAGTGGCATCATCGAAGGATGCGAGATGCGGTAAGCAAAGAGGCGATACTTCGTCGTCGAATCACAGGATGAAGGCGATCGGTCGGCACTGAGCGGCACAAAGTCAAAGATGCGTTGGAACTGGAGGTGATGTGCAGGGCAGCCAGCAATGCGATGTACTCGATACTCGCAGTAGCAGTGGTGTGTCAATTTCGATGGGCAAGCGCCAGTTCAGAGCAATGCAACAGCGTCGATGTGTGGATTTTTACTGGAGCAGCACTTTATACCCACTTCCAAGGATCCAGTACTGGATTGGTACCACTTGGCAGGGAAAAACACTCAGATGGCAAAGTCCAGGTGCTGTAGCAGGTGAATTGAAAGTCCTTGATGTCCCTGATACTTCAAACAGGAGGTAAGCCAGCAAGCCCTTGGAGCCACTTTGGTTCTGTGTTGGACAGATGCTTGTCCAGCCCTTCTCACTCCCAGTCACGGAGGGCAGAAGGCAGCAGGTCAGCACAGCAGAGCAGGATTCAAGCACAGTAGCAGTCCAGCAGAGTGGCTGTCCTTTCAGAAGCACAGCAGCCCTTCTTCCTGGCAGATTATTCAGAGGTCCAGAAGTGTACTGAAGTGGTGGTGTCTGAGGTGCAGTACTTATACCCAATTGTGCCTTTGAAGTGGGGGAGACTCAAAGAGATGCATTTGAAGTGCACAGAGCTCCTTCCCTTCCTGCCCTTCC
The DNA here is from genome assembly GCA_963921515.1 of Calotriton arnoldi. Taxonomy (NCBI): domain Eukaryota; kingdom Metazoa; phylum Chordata; class Amphibia; order Caudata; family Salamandridae; genus Calotriton; species Calotriton arnoldi. Next base: position 770,856 of record CAWUFW010008993.1, on the reverse strand, counting down.
TCACCTTCCTGCCCTGCCTCCAGACTCACCACAGGGGGGTATGCAGCCCTTTTGTACGGGGACAGGACACATCCTATTCAGGTGTAAGCCTCAGCTTCTCCCTCCCATCCTGCCCAGGGTAGCCCATCAGGATGTGGATGGCCCATCAGTCACACCTAAGCTCCCTTTGTGTGTGGCTGTCTAGAGAGAATGCACAAAGCCCAACACAGACATGTATTCAGACACAGGCATGAGGCACCAAATGGCTACAGTAAGAAAATGCCAACTTTCTAAAAGTGGCAGTTATAGAATTACAGTTTAAAATCCAACTTCACCATTAGTTGTGATTTTAAATTGTAATTCAAGAGATACCAAACTTGGGGGTTCCATCTCTTCCCAATTGGAAATGTAACTTATAAAATGTAATAAGGTAATCCCAATGTTATCCTATGGGAGAGATAAGCCTTGAGGAATTGAAAAATGAATTTAGGAGTTTTTCAAAACTAGGACAGGTAAAACCTAAAAGTACATTTCCTACTTTTTAAATGCACTACACCCTGCCCTTGGGTTGTCCAGGGCCTACCTTAGGGGTAACAAACCTCTAGAGGGTGAACATATCTATTGGGATCCCATCAGTTATCAGAGATCTGCTCCGTAGTTCTTAGTATATCTCTAGAGAATGCCAGACCCGCACCCAGGTGAATTAGTGTGATTTTGGCATCTCTTGGATATTTTTGTAGGGTCCTCACCCACAAGTACCATCTGTGGCATGCTTCATCATTGGATCCACACCCACTGCACCTAGTGTGAATGGGTGGGTTCAACACACTTTGTAAGTGGAGCACTTAAACTAAGAACTTGGGATAGTTGGTGAGTTAAAATTGCCTGCTGGATCCTGGCTTATTTTTTACGATGGAGTTCCTAAGGCAAGGTAAAAACAGTGGGATGTCTCAGGGGTATGATGGCCCGGTCATCAAAAGGTCAACATGTTTCAGCCTTTGTAATGCCCTGTGGATCAGTAGGCTTTCTTCAGGACCAAGATATGTTCAGTATCCCTATGTAGTGTGGTTACAGAATCCAGCCATTCACAATTATGCAGTCATGCAATATAAATGAAGCATGCACACAACCATACGGACCATATTAGGACCGTTTCCTAGTTTCTGGTCTATGTCCTACATAATAGTTAGGCTCCATAAGGTTGTGGGGGTGGGCGATCCCTGTAGTCAAACATTCGTCAAGGGATTTAATCCATGTAAATATCTACTCAGCTCCCCACACATCTTGAGTTTTGTTACTTAATTGTCTGGGAGGCTGAGGGTTCAACCTGATACCTAGATTCTCTCTCCTCCTTTTTTGTGGTTACCTACCTTAGAGGTGACATATATGTATTAAGAAGGAAGATTTGGACCTGGCAAGAGGACTAACTTGCCAGGTCAACATGGCAGTTTAAAACTGCACTCACAGGTTCTGCAATGGCACGCCTAAGACAGGTTTAAAGGGTTACTCAAGTGGGTGGCACAATCAGTGCTGCAGGCCTACTAGTGGCATTTAATATAGAAGCCCTGGGCACATGTAGTGCACATTGGTAGGGACTTACAAGTAAATTAAATATGCCAATTGTGGATAAGCCAATTTTACCATGTTGTAAGTAGAGAGCTCATGCACGTTAGCACTGGTTAACAGTGGTAAAGTGCCTAGAGTACTAAAGTCAACAAAAACAAATTCAGCAAAAAGGGGAGGAAGAAGGTAAAATGTTAGGGGGAGACCCTGCAGAAAGGGCCATTTCCAACACTAATGTTTTGCCTCATCTTTTGGGACAGATAGTCCTCCAGTTTCTTGTACTTTACTTACTTGAATGTACTCTAGTAAGTGCTCATCCAGCAAACAAGTAATAGAAGTATGCCACAGATATCCTGAATGTAATAGTTGATAATAATATTCATTAGGAGGAAATAGCAATGCATGTCTTTCCCCTCATTTTATACCTGTCCTAATTATTGCCCCCAGCTACAACAGCTTTGATATGTTGTGTAGATTGACCTTAGTACCATGTATGGGTGAAACACTGGTTGGCTGGTCTCTAGGATCTGATACGAATCAATAAGGAGCTGCAAAAGGCAGTGGGTAATTTTTTAGTTTCCTAGATTTAGGGTTGACTGGTTATAATACTTCATGGATCCTTCATTATTTGTTTCCTAACCCCTTGCTCTCTCGATAATAATTATAAGAGAAGGAGTATGCAGTTCCTATGGGGAAGGAGGAGGAGGAGGCTAGGTTGGTCAACACCCCCACCCTGAAGTGGAGGCAGGGTGTCTCCCGATTTGGGAAGTGGAGCCCTCACACACCCGGTTGGGTGTCATGCTTCATCATAGGGCTTGCTCTTCGTCAGGCCGGCGCTGCAATGCCTGACGGGCACCCTATTAGGGGCTCTTTGGCAGAGATCTTTTTCACAAGGCATTAGGTGAAGTACGGGTGAGGGGCCTCGCGGTGTAGATGTGGACAAAGTGTATAGTGGGGTAGTGTGTGGAAGGATAAAATGAGTCAAAATGGTGCTCCAAAATGAGTTTAATCTGCGAGCCCACTGGTCTCAATTAAAAACATAGAGAGTGTCACCGCTGATGTAATGGTCAGAGGTGGCTAAATGTGAATGGTCAACATGTTTCTCGCCTAAAGTGTAGGAAATTACGTGGCAATTTGTCAGGACCAGAAATACTACACTATCTACACAGTGGTTGGTTACTTAGAGGTGAACCAAGCACTCAACAACCTAGCAATGAGGTACCTATTCAATGTATATTAAAAATGGACCAACCCGATTCAGGTTATGGTCAAGCTCCATTGACTTGCAAGCAGAGGAATGCATGTTACAAAAAAGTTAACGTCCTGAGTTCATCTGGAAACTGGTGCTGGGAACCTACCCCTCGCTCCGTCTGGTCGGAAGAGTCTCTCGATAATAAAACACGGACAGATATCCCCTGACCCTCATACAACCTCTCCCACAGCTTCTTCAATAACAGTCAAAGCACCATATTCCTCGGACAAACCCCATCTCCAAATTAGATAAACTAATTTTCCACTAAAACAAATTTAATCTGGATATCATAGACATACTTTGACATCTCTACACCAAAATGATCAAACACAAAGTCCCAGGTTCATGGTAGACCCAAGAGTTAAGGGCCAGATGCACCGAAAATAAGTTTGCAAAAAGTGATTGCAAATTGACCTCTGACTTTTTGTGAATAGATTCTAATTTTTTAAACTGTCCTATGTGCTAACAGTCCAGTTTGCAAAATTCCCATTTGCAGTGGGTTGCCATCTGACCTACCTCATGAATATTAATGATGTAGGTTGCAAATTGCTCACTGTGATTGGAGACTATCACTGGGATGGTGGCTTGTTAGGGTCAGCATATCACTATATATGATCACCTTTAAAGTAAACTTTTTTGTGTCAATGCAGCCATTGTTCTTAAAAAAAGTTTGAGAGTTAGCTGTAGTCCTGTGCACCACTGCCTACTGCCCAACAAACTTTTTTGTCATAATTCACAAAGGGAAAAAGGGTCCCACAGGGAAGCCCTGCTGCTGTTCTGTTTGCCCTCCGTTGGGGGCTCAAGGCCTGAAGAGGAGCGGAGACCAGGGAGTGCAGGATCGGGAGCCGGGGAGTGCAGGACTACACTCCCCAGCGTCCCCTGCGGCATCCAGCGTGCAGCCGCCAAAGTTCCCCTCTGCGCCAGGAGGCGCCATTAAAATCTCGCAGGGGCTCCCGCAATGTGGGACGTGCGCGGGCGTGCCTGGGCCGTGCCCCGGCAAAGCCCGGGCCAAGGGCGGACCCGTCTGCGACCGTTAGAGTCCGGAGGAGGCTGGGCTGGGCCACCCCCTTAACATTGACGCATCTTCCTGCAAGAATGGGTAAGCGTAAACATCCCTGTAGTCAGGATCAGGGGAGTGCTAGAGTGAAGGTACCCAGGAACTCTGCCTCTATTATATCTTATTTGACCTCTGCAGTGGGGGCTTTGAACAAGGAAATCCAAATTACGGAGGTTGAACTGGGTCTTAGCTCTGATCTTCCAGGGAGTACTATCCTACCAGCCATCGCCCCCAAAATCCCGTCCTCTCTGAGCCAAGAGTGTTGATAACTGAACAGGGAACAGCGGGGGAAGGTACCCCACACACTGATGGACTGTTAAGGGGGGCAGAGGGAAATACGAAGGAAGATACTCCCAGAGAGGATGCACCCCTGCAGAAGGCCCATCTGACCTACCCAGGGAAAAAGAAGGGGAAACAAAGACCAAGCAAATCTGGACAGTTATCTACTGATATGACCGCCAATCAGGTTGGAGACTTGGACTCATGCGTTCAATTAGCGGTTCGGAAAGCTATGGTGGAAATTTTTAATTCACGACTGGAGTCTGTACTTTCGAATATTGTTAAAGATATTACTGACTCGCTGAACACTTTTGTAAAAGGGATTGTGGCAAAATTAGAGCATTTAGAGACCCACTTAGGGGGCCCAAAAAACGCCTGTGTGATCGATAATAATAGCGTCAACTCTGGAGGCGGAGCTTGCCTGGCTCCAAGATGGCCGTGTGGTAATTGAGCTCTGCCACACACCGGAACAATCCGTTAGGTATCCGCTGCTTTCATCGTGCAGATACTGCTGAGAGCCCGATAATTCCAACGCTCCTTACCTGCTGCGCCGGATGCTGGCTCTATCTCGATCCTCACCTGTCCAGCACCGTCATACTGGTTGCCTGGGTGCGGAGCAGCGTTGGGCCTGCATTGCCGGCGGAGGAGCGCGACGTCCTGCGGCGCGTCTCCTGAAGACGCTGGCAGCTTCGGAGACGGATCGGACTGGATCCTGGCAGGCGCGTCTTTTATCCGGGAGGTGTGGTGCCTGAGATCGTCGGCGAGGTGAGACCCGGTGCCGGCGGCTGCGAGGGGGTCGCCTCTGAATGGTGCCGCTCACTGCCCTGACCCTCCTCCTCCGGCTCCTTAGCTCCGATGCTTGGCCTCGCCCCTGCCTGGTATTGGCGACTCCTGCCGGACGCTGCTGCTGGGAGCGCTCATCTCCGCTATTATTCCACAGCTGCCCCTCCGGCTGGGAAACTCACATTAGGGAGTGGGGCGTGCTGGTGATCCTACGCTGCAGCCACTACATAGATAGCGCCTCTTGATGTCTGGCCCCCCTCCTGCATGACAACGCCAGCTCTTCTTGCATACTGTTGCTGAGGGAGGTAGTCTACGCCATATCCCAGCTGCTGCCCCTCCTGCTGGGTCACTGCCACTGGGGTGTGAAGTGTTGTGGAGGCCCAGCATGCAGTAACTGCACACATAGTGTGTTTTGGTGTGCTGTTATTTCTGCCTGTATAGCCCGGGGGTCGGGGAGGCAATAAACTCAGCTTGTGGCCTTCCAGTGGTTGGGTGCTGGTCCACGTGCTCTCCGTGAGGCATATAAATTGGTTGCTGGCACTATGGGTAAACCGGATAAATCCCAGCCCAAGATTAATTTTGAGCAACGTAAATCCCGGCGCTGTGATGATACAACCGAGGCTGCGGGGTCTGAAACAGAAACTCTTCCTGATGACCCGGTTAGTGATATCAAACAAATTATAGCGTCCATGCAGCAGGGTCTGACCGCAATTGATTCTAAGATCAACTCCTTGGCATACCGACTTGACAGAATGTCTGAGAGGGTTGACAAGCAATCTGAGCGAATTGGCATGGCAGAGCGCCGAATCACGGAGGTTGAGGAGGCCCAGACCGACTCGGGTGGGGTCCAGGCCAGAATGGAGCGTGCATTATCTGCCCTGCAGGATAAGGCCGAAGATCTGGAGGCCCGCTCGCGGCACAGTAACCTCCGCATTACTGGCCTGGCCGAATCCACTGCAACAGGCAACATGGAAATATTTGTTGAAAAATTGCTCAAGACACTATTGGGAGCCGACACTTTTTCATCACTGTTTGTCGTGGAACGGGCGCACCGCTCTCTTGGCCCCAGACCCCAGCCTGGTGCCCCTCCGCGCCCCATTATTGCCAAACTCTTGAACTGCCGAGACAGGGACGCGGCGCTGCGGAGGGCAAGAGAACTGGGCAATTTGCGTTATGCGGGGGCCTCGATCTCTCTCTTCCCAGATTTCACTTTTAAAGTGCAGGAAGCCAGGAGGCAATTTGCTCCTCTTAAACGTAAGCTACGAGAACACAATATGGAATATGCTATGCTCTATCCTGCACGCCTTAGGGTACTACTCGATGGTAAAGCCAGAATCTTTTCGGATCCCCAAGCTCTGCAGAAAGCCCTTAAGGAGTGGGACAAGACTGCAAAACGAGACAAAGGAAAGAGTGGTAACTCGTTGGTTGATGGTGACTCTGGTAACCTAGATGACAATGATTAAAGCGGATGTATGATGTAACAACGCGATCATTTAGATCGCGGTACATTACATCGCTGTTTTTACAACGCAAGTCGTTACCACGACTTGCGCTGGACTTAGGAATAGTATGATTTACTATTCCAACTCCAGCCTACGTACAGTAGGGAAGGTGTTGGAATAGTAAATCACACTATTCCTTAGTCTAGAGCGCCCTCCAGTGCAAGTCGTGGTAACGACTTGCGTTGTAAAAGCAGCGATCTAAATGTACTCCGGTGTTTTGACCGCGTTGTTAAGGTCGTTTCCCATTAAAGCGGGGTGTCTATACATGATTAGTCCACTTGTTGTGCTGCTCTGCCTGTGATGGTTCCATAAGGCACACTAGGGGTTGATATGAATATATTTTGCGGTCCGTGGGCCAGGATGTCAATAAGTTGATTAGATACTCCCCCCTGCAGTTCGATGTCTGTTTCTTATCTATATTGTGCATAAGGGGAGGGGGGGTTCCCCCTTGTTTCTACGTGGGGTGTCACACTGGCGTATTCTGTTCTGATGGGGCTACATCATTACTGAAGTTTGGACAGTTGCATATATTATGATGCACTATGATTCAAGCTACCTATATAATGCTTTGGTGTGTGGCGGGAGGGTGGATTAGCTTGTGTACATTGGGTAACATCCGCCTCTTCGTGTTGCCCACAGTTGTTCTCTATTGTATGGGGGTTTGTTTTTTTATTTATGTATTGTCTGGGATGATGCTGTTGGGGTGGGTGGTTATTGGGCGGGATGTTACTCGCCTTTGCAAAGTTGGGGTAAGCAAGGCATGGAAGGGGGCAGGGTCGGGGTTTTATTTTGATTTCTTTTTCGTTGCAGATCATGTACTCTTTTCCCGCATTGCTGAGTGGGACGATAAAGGTGGCATCGGGTGGTGGAGATATCAATGGTTCTTCCTTTGCACATGACTAGCACTAACACTGGTAAGACTCAGAATAAACAGTTGCGGTTACTAACGTGGAATGTCAGGGGGTTAAACGATCATCGAAAGGTGCGGAAATTTTTTGCATACCTTAGGCGTAGGGAAATTGACATTGCTGTATTGCAGGAAACACACCTTAACTCTGGCAGTAAGTTACTCACAGGTAGGGGGCTATCGGGCTCAATCCATGCGGCCTGCTTCACTTCTCACTCCAGAGGAGTATTGACGTGGGTTAACCCTAGTTCGGGCCTCCAGTTGGACTGCCTTGAGTCCGACCAGGCGGGCAGGTATGTTATTTCCAGGGGTCATGGGCAGGGGTTGGATCTTCTCGTTGTTAATTCCTATGGCCCGAACTATGACGACCCGTTGTTTTACCAATCGATTTTCTCTTTACTTAAAGTCCGCATGCCTACCACAGTGCTCTGGGGGGAGATTTTAATTGTATATTGGACACTGATCTCGACCGTTCAAGGGGGGCTCCTCGTCCCCTATCGAATTCAGCCAAGGCCATACATGGGATAACATTACAACTGCAGCTGTTAGATGTTTGGAGAGCCAGGTCCGACCAGCGGGGTGGTTTCACACACTACTCAGCGCATCATGACGTCCATACGCGCATTGACTATTGGTTTATTTCACATTCTCTAATGCCTACGGTTCGTGACTGTGATGTCCTACCTCGTTCTTTCTCAGACCACTCGCCTATCCTCCTAACTATATCAGCGCCCTCCGTTCTTGTGGAGATTTCCCCCTTACTCCTTGCTCGATTCAGTCTTCAAAGCCGATCTGCACACTGCTATCTCTGAGTTCTTTGACACTAATGTGGGCTCAGTTGATTCCTTTGCTTCGGTTTGGGAGACGTTCAAAGTATACATTCGAGGGGTAGCCATAAGTAAACATGCGGGAGTCCTCCGCTCTATTAGAGGCCGGCTTGCTTTGCTGGAACAACGGCTAACCGCCCTGGAAACCGAGCTGTCTGTCAGTAATACTCCTGAATTGAGGGAGCAGCTCAAGGCTGCTTTGGCTGAATTTATCGATGAGGCGGATTGTGAGGTTAAGCATATGGGGAAATTCGCTTCGGCTAGGGCCTACGGGGAGTCAGATAGGCCAGGTTCTGTGCTTGCTGCTCTGGCTCGCCACAGATCAGAGACTGGACATATTACTGAAGTACTTGATGAGGATGGCTCTGTCCTGACGGAGCAAGATTCGATTAACAATCGATTTCGTAATTACTACCAGGACCTGTACAGTTCTAAGATCACTCCTAGTGAGGATGATATTGCACAATATCTCGAGTATGTTGAATTACCGTGGTTGCAAAACTGGCACCGTGAGTTTTTGATGCGCCCATTGAGACCTCGGAGGTCCGGCTTGCCTTAAATTCCATGCGAGAGGGGCGTGCTCCTGGTCTGGATGGTCTAACGGTCTCCTTTTATAAGGCTTTTAGTGATATTCTTATACCTCATATCATCACCTTATTTCAGGAAATGGGCGCAGATGGGATAATGCCCCCGACTATGCGCGAAGCCCTGGTCATCACTCTGCTGAAGCCTGGCAAGGATCCCCGCGACTGTCCCTCTTATCGCCCACTGTCTCTAATTAATGTGGACACTAAAATTTTCGCTAAAGTGTTGGCTAATCGGCTCTCCCCTCTACTGCCTCAAATGATTGGGCCGGAGCAGGCCGGATTTATTCCTGGTCGCACGCTCGCTTATAACCTACGCACAGTGTTTGGTGCCATTCAGCATGTTCGACCGGAGGTCCAGGCTGCGGCGGTTTTTGTAGATGCTGAAAAGGCCTTTGACTCCATAGAATGGCCGTTCATGCATGCGGTGTTGCGCCGTATGGGTGTTGGTGAGGTTTTTTTGCAACTCATTTCGGTGTTGTATAATTTACCTACGGCCCGTGTGCGTACGGGCGAAAAGGTCTCTGTCCCATTTCAGATCTTGCGCGGCACCCGTCAGGGGTGCCCGCTGTCCCCCTTATTGTATGCTGTGGCAGCTGAACCACTGCTATGGGCGCTTAGGGAATATCATGGCCACCGCCGACTTCGTTTCCCTCGTTACAATTTAATTGTTTCGGCCTATGCTGATGACATGCTTCTATATGTGCGTAACCCTGACACCCACCTTGCCCCAGTTATTCGGGAAGTATTGCGCTACGGGGGCCTTTCAGGTCTAAAAATCAATTGGGACAAATCTATAATTTTTCCACTGACGCCTGCAACTAAGCAAATTACACTAGACTACCCACTTCAATGGACATCAGATCCGGTGCGATATCTTGGTATCCACATTCATACCGACGCAGACTTGGTTCTGAAGGCGAACTATGGCAGGGCGATAGATAAACTTGGCAACGACATAGACCGGTGGATTTGGCTCCCACTTTCTGTGGTTGGGAGGGTCGCGCTGATGAAGATGGTGGTGCTTCCTCGCTTTCTTTTTCTTTTTGTTAACATTCCCATGGTTGTGCCTCAAACTCTGTTTCGTGAGTTGCGATCCCTGATGAATAAATTAGCATGGGCGGGCAAGACGGCTAGGGTCGCATTAGACACTCTCATGTAGCCTTACACGGGCGGGCGGCCTGGGAGCCCCGAATCTAGAGCTTTACTACAGAATTGCGCAGGCCTCGCATGCCCATAGCTGGGTACATGGCCCACAGGATCTACCGCATCTTCAGATTGAACGGGTGGCTGCTTCACCCCATCCCCTACCCCGTCTTCTCACTCAGGCGCCCTCGAGAAGATGCGGAATACTGGATTCGGTTAACTCCACGGTTCATGCGTGGAACGCACTACTTAACGCATTTAGCGGTGATCAACTATACTCGCCCCTTCTGCAGGTAGAATGGTGCCAATGGTTTGTCCTTAGCTCAGAGAGAGGTACAGTCAGTTCCTTGCGTAGCCTGAATATAAAAACAATGGGGGACCTGTTCAGACATGGCCGGGTATGTACGTGGGAGGAAGTGTCTGGAGGCGATGGGACCCCTACTGCGCTCACGAAATTCCAATTCTTTAGAACCCGACATGCTCTGCGCTCGGTGCGGGGGGATGAACTCCTAGAACCTATGGTAATCCCACCTCTGGCTATCCTGTTGGGTTCTAAGGCGCCTGGTAAACTAATCTCTCGGCTCTATGCTGCGTCTATACTCACTAAGGTTCTTCCCCAGACAAAAGCTAGGCTAGCCTGGCAGGCTGACATTGGTGTTCCCATCACAGACGAGATTTGGGTTTACTGCTGCGAAGTTACGCGCAAGATTTCTATTAATGGCCGTCACAGATTAGCGCACTTCAAATTCTTAAACAGAGACCATTATACCTCACAACGACTGCATAGATACGGTTTATGTGAGTCAGACGCTTGTGAGCGCTGTCGTATGTCCGGTGCTGGGTTCTTTCATGTGGCATGGCTGTGTCCACAGGTAGAGGTCTATTGGTCAAATATTTTTTTAAAGTTGAGCGACATTGTGGGACTTTCTCTAACTCCGGATCCCCTAGTGGCAATGTTAGGATATACGAGAACTCTCCAAAAAAGCGCTCGTAAATTAATAGCAATGGGTCTTCTGCTCGCCAAGCGCAGACTTGCCATGAGGTGGATGCATGGCCCCGTACCTACTGTGGCTGAATGGGAAAAAGACATGTTGTATTGTAATACACAGTCAGATGTATATAACGAGATGCAACCCCCTTGTAACCGACCAAAGAGTTTCTGGCGACTCTTTGCGCAATACCAACTGGCTAAATGGGACACCGATGACGGTCAGGAAGAGTGAAGAGCGGACTGTTATCAATCCGTAACGAACTGGCCTCCTTGCTGTATCTTGTTTGCATAATTTTATTTTCCCTTTTGAAATTGGTTATATCTTTTTGTCTCAATGTGTTTATTTGTGTATATTTGATCTCATTTATGTTTAACAATGATGCTTTGCTCTTACTCCCGCCTCCTGTTGGCCACACTGACCCATGTATGTTAATATTTCTTCAATGGTGCCTTCATTGATTATGTGATCTGCTTTTTGTTTCTAATTTGTTTTTGTTTGTAACTTATTGTTTGACCTTAAACTCTAATAAAAACATTAATAAAAAACAAAAACAAAAAAATAGCGTCAACTCTCAGGCCCAAACCCTGCCAATTGTTAAAAATAGGGAGGGGGGCCCAGTTAATCAAATGCCGCAAAAGAACAGGTCAGGATCAAATTCTATATCCAATGTAGACGCAACTCTAGGGAGACAGGCAGAGGGCATCACACGCCGTCATACTGAGACAGCCCTAAGTCCTTTGCTTAATTACGAGCCTTTGAATCAGAGTAGGCCCCGTGATAATATAGTGATTAATAAAGTAATAAATGGCTGTAGACTCAATTTGCCCCCAGAGGCCACTCCTTTAGTCACCATTCTTACAGGGGTTCCCCCACTCAGAGAGCACTGCTCGGAAACCACTATGGAGCTGCTACGTAAAACAAAATACTGGTGTGATCAACATTCCAGTAATCGGACCAAGGTTTCCTCACACATCATAATGGCCAGGCGAGTAGGGTGGGTTGGTCATAGACCAAAACAGGTTGCTAGAGACTGTATTGTCGTTAATTTTGATAGTCCAGACATAGCGGGCCAGTTATTTAGGGATGGCCCCAAGGAGGGTCTGTGGGGCATTAGGGCCCTGCCTCTGGGCTTTTTCTATCCACCACCCAAGGGGGTACAGCCATCGGGTAGTTCCTCCAGGGGGCCTAGGCCCTTTGTGGTCAGAAGGGGTTGTTCCACTCTCCGTCCGAGCCCCATGGAGGAGATTTGCTCTGATACGTCTAACTGGAGCTCAGCATGTGCCCCGAAATTACCAATCTTGTCTACTGGGAAAGTTGAAGAAGGAAATAGTCTAGCCTGTCAAAATAGATTTCTCCCCCTGTCCTTACTAGATGAAAATGATTGACTGGAGCAGTCTTGCTCCCAACAAAGCTCCACCAGTGAATCTATTAAAGGGCATGGGTTAAAAGAGAACAAAATCCTTAATTGCAAGATTATAAATTGGAACATTGCGGCCCTGAGAAGCAAAAAAGATGATCCTAGGTGGATTAACTTCCTAAAAGACTATGATATAGTTACTCTACAGTTGACTTGGGACACGGAAAACAATTTCTGGGTGGATGGGTTCAAATCATACTGTGTTCCCGCCCGACCTTCTCAGTCAGGTAGAGCAAAAGGGGGCCTCCTAATGTTATTTTCACTCAAATTGTCTGGTGTACATAGGAGGGTGGACGTGGGGTCCCATAATTGTTTGGCAATTGAATTTACTACTCCTAATTCAGGCAAATTACTGTTTGTTAATTTTTATAATTCAGGAGAGAGTAGCTTTTTAAACGAACATTTATGTAAATTGAAATGTTTTTTAGAGGAGTACAGATCGAAGCAAACCACTTATTATTCAATTACAATTATGGGCGATTTTAACATTCATGTTTGTGAGTTGAACTGCCAGATAGAAGATTTTTTAGGGCCTGAGAACTCCTCCACTCCCCATTTTGAGCATACTCAGCATGGGGAATGTTTGGAGGAGCTTTTGGCTGCAGTTGATCTTTTTGAGCTGAGTTTTATTGATCCAGATGAGAGGATTCCCACCTTTAAAGCACAAGGGCGTGATACTATTATAGATTTTATATTTATCTCCCCTATTTTATTATCTCAAGTAATTTTTTATAATGCCAGGTGGTCCCATTTCAGTGATCACAATCCTGTAATTCTTGTGTTGGACAGGGGTTGTGGTCTAAAAGGGAAATTAGAGAAGTTAGATGGTGACACTTGTTTGAAAACCTCTAATCAGGGACGGAGGCTAAAATGGGCCAAAGTAATCCCGGACCTTTTCTTTCAGGACCTCTGTGTGAAGGTTGATGAAAAGCTTGAAACCTGCCTTGATAACTCTACACAGGGGGCGAAGGTAATTACAGCCTTCTAAGGTATCTGTGCAGAGGTAGCGTCAGACCTTTCCTTACCAACCAGATTTAGGCATAATAATGGCGAGAGGTGGTTTGATAGCAATTGTTCAAAAGCACACCGAAAATTGATAGTAGCTCTGAAACTGGCCCCACGAGATAAGGTCCATATAGCCACGTTAAGAAAGCAGTATAAGCTGGCTCTAACCACCCGTAAAAAGGAAATAAAGGAGGATGCATGGAATGCTTTATTAGCGGTGGAGGTTCTAAAAGACAGCTCTAGATTTTGGGCTATTGTGAATAAACCCTTCTTCTCTGGAATAGAGAATGGCCCCCTAGAATGCAACATCACAGAAGCTCAATGGCTTTCTCATTTTGAAGCCATTTACGAGGCCACTGTTATCTTGGATGTACCCGAGAGTTTAGAACATAGAAGGGAATCACCCAAAATTGCTTTTAATGAGGGTGAAGTAGAACTAGCAATAATGCAAATGTTCAGTAATAAGGCCCCTGGTCCAGACGGTGTCCCGGCCGACTTATACAAACAAAATCCAACTTTCTGGGCCAAAATTCTGCCAAATGTCTATAATGCGTCAAGTCAGCAGGGTTTCCCGTCATCATGGTCGTTGTCTACTATTATTCAGTTTTTAAAAAAGGCCAGAGAGGAGACCCATGTTGCTATAGGCCGATATCTCTAATTGATTCAGCAGTAAAAGTTTTAGGGAGAGTGATTTTAACCAAGTTAATGGACTGGCTGAATGAGAACAAGGTTTTAACCGACCTCCAATATGGTTATAGACGCAGGAGGGGCACTCTGGACAAGTGTCTAAATTTACTTTTAATAGCAGGGAAATATACATTAGCAAAAGCGGGGACATTACAGCTGGCTTTCATGGATCTTTCCTCAGCTTTCGACCTGGTAAACAGATCTAAACTATGGCTTATCCTACTTGGCATGGGCATAGACTCAAGTCTAGTTCACTTCTTGGCTGACTTACATAGGGACCTCTCCGCAGGGGTGAGGGTCAACCAAGAAGGTAATTGTACACAGCACTTTAAATCTGGTAGAGGTGTGCGCCAAGGATGCATTTTAGCCCCATTGATTTTACCCTATATATAAACAATTTAGGAAAGCTTTTAGACTCGGCCAGCTTAGATCTACCGCGAGTAGGGGACAGGGTTATCCCTGTGCTCCTATACGCAGATGATGCTGTTTTATTAGCCCGCACAGCTGTAGGGCTCCAGAGGCTTTTGGATTCCTTTGGGGCCTATATGAAATCATTGGACCTAGTGGTCAATATAGCTACATCACATACTATGACTATGGGCCAGAAATATAAAAGACCTAAATCATTCTACTGTGAAGGTGTAGAGCTGACCAGGGTGACCTCTTTCACCTATCTGGGGGTACTATTTGATGAGAGGGGCTCATGGGTTCCCCAACAGAAAGCAAAAATAAATGCGATGGCAAGATTAACGGCTACAGTTCATGGCTTTGCACAGCGATTGGGGGCCAGGCCAATCAAAGCCATGCTTAACATCTATAGGTCTAAATGCATAGCCATCGCACTGTATGGATCGTCCATCTGGGGTTACAAGCCACCGGAGGGGATACAGACAGTTGAAAACAAGTTTTTACGTACCCTCTTGTCAGTCCTCAATCTACCTCAACTTTTTTAATACATCAAGAGACAGGCGTTAGTTGCGAATTAGACTTGTTGAGGTTGGCCCCGGTGGTATGTTGGCTTAAGACCTGGCTTAACCCAGAGCTAACCCTGAATCATATGATTATTAGGGACTGTGTCGCCCTGGAGCGAGTCAATCGTATCCTGTGGTTATATTATGTTAAGTACATCTTAAATAAACTAGGGCGCCCAGATCTATATGATTTCCCGGATAAAATAAAAAAAGATGACTTGGCCTGGGTAAAAACACATTTTCTGAGCCTAATGACAGCTGAGAGAGGAGACTGAGTTAACGAAACCCTCAGTAAAAGTCTATTTTTTGTTAAAAACCTCCCCTCAGATTGAACCTTATCTGAGAATTGTCACAAAGCCCTTCCATCGCCTGCTTTTAACTAGGTTTCGTTTTAATTTAATCCACTTTTTTTTAGGTAATCAGCAAGGCTGGAGTAGGGTGTGTGATTCAGGTCCTTGCACTTGTGACAATTTTTCGAATCAAGACACTATGCACTTTATAATGTTCTGTGAGCATTACAATGCTATTCGCAGGAGGTTTTTATTTCCTATTTTAAGGGAAAAGGCTTTATACAGGTAAAACCCGCCTTACTCTATCTCCAGCTGCTGAATGACCCATGGGAGATTTTTAGTATTGCAAGTTTTTTAGTTGCAGCTGTTAGACTTAGGAAAAAACGGCACCCCATGATAAATATTTTAAGAAGATCCACTGTGCCTACATGATTGTTTTTATGCTGGTGTTTTTAATTCTGAATTGTTTTTATTGGGGGGATTTACTGCTATATATGTACTAATGGCAGTCAGGGTTTTTAGGTGATTTAATGAATTCTGGCTTGGTAACATTTTTTTTTTTGTAGGTCGCCCATATTTATTGATGATTTGTATTTTAGATGCTTTTATTGTGTAGTGTATTTCGATATATGTTTTGTACTTTTATGGTTTTTATTAACCGAATAAAGTGGTTTTGACTGACTGACCCCTTCACTTTTGCATATGAGTTAACACCTCTTTTAAGGTGCATGTAACTTTTCAATGACTTGTGACCTGAATTCCGGTCTAATATGGACTCACAATATGGACGTGACTTCCTTAACAACCCCTTCCAAACTGCGATTTGGTATCTATTTCTAAAACAATTTTGCGATATGGTAAGCCTTTGCCCAATAGCAAAATTGGTCTAGTGAAGAACAACAGTCCATTTTGTGGTCACAAACCCTCTAATTTTGTGAATTGCAGGGTTTGTGAACGCAAAATGGCTAAATACACCTGGCCCCTTTCCTGAGAGATGCAGGCACATCTAAACTACAAAATACTTCAAATACCTTCGAAATAAAAACACAAAAACAAGGCAAAGCAAGCACAATCCCCATTTCAAAATTAGACCGGTATACATCAAAACAAAAAGCTTCCAAACACTCTTTTCTAGCATCAAGTGCTGTTTCAGTTGGTACCTGATCACCTCTTCTTTTTTTTATGTACTCCACAGGAGTAGCCACCAACATCTCTTACTTCTTTTCTGGTAAAATCCAGAAACCTTGTTCACTTCTCATAAAGTCTCTTCCTCTGATCGCATTGGTCTGATTTTTTTTATCCGTACATTAATTTCCCTTAATCACCGTTTCTGGAGCTCAGCTTTCTCAGTATTCAGAATATTTTTACCCTTTACTATACCCCACCACCTTTATTAACAATGACGAATCTGTCTAAATCTATCAAAAAATTATATCCCGCCTTTCCGCTTATCCTAATTGTGATTCCCTCCCTCTAACTGAGTCCGCCATGCAGTTCTTATTGGATTCTCCTGCATCTGCTTTGTCTGTTTTCTGGCCCTTCCTTCTAGTGCTGGGACCTTTCTTGCAGATATCAGTCTTCTGGCACATGCTCTAATATTGTGCAGAAACATGGTAGCTTCATGAAGGTGTTGCCCATACATTGGAGCAGCTACGTCCAGAACAAAATAAGTCTTGCCACATTCGACCCTTTACAGGCTACATCCTTGAGATTTATCCTTGGCATTTCAGTACTCAATTACCTCCCGGATCTCTAAAATGCATTAGAGTGTCTGTTACTGACTAAACTGTCTCCACATGTACAGACCGACATTACTCTCAATGACTATGGGACTGTGTCCAGCCTCAGGTCCATTACAACCTTGATGGAGGTGGCTGCATTCCCTCGACACTTCCTAAAACCACTATTGCTCTTCCAAGCAATCCTTCAAAATTGACCTACATTGCGTCCTGTTCTTATCGCACAACTGTGACATCCCAACGATGCCTGGTTTTGGATTAAGCAATGTTGCATTCCTTACATTAAACCTCTGTCAATAGTAACATTTTCATCTAAGGGAGGCAGTATTTCCAGAGTTAGTTGCAAACAAATCCCGCTCCAACAAAATATTCCTAAACAAAAAAATCCTAAAACATCTAAGTAACTTCCTTGAATGTTTAATTTTAGACTGTGGAGCTCTCCACTTGACTATCTTCATATTTGCTTTCATTTTCCAACTCATCAATATAGTCACTTTTGAGTAACCACCTCCCATCACAGTTAATCAATATGTTAAAAATGTTGAGGTAACAAGCTCTAGAGGTCCATATATGTTACGTGCTATGCACTCAAGGTAACTGCAATGTTCTCCGTTTTTTACAAATGCCACCCCATCCCCTTTCGGAATAGAGCGCTCTTTCGCCGTTACAAGTTTATACCCTAGCAAAAAACTCACCATGTAAAGGCAGATTTTTGGTTATATTCAGTAGCGTGGGGAAATTGGGATTATTTGTGCAGAGAAGACTTGGAGCGGGAGATAGAGCCAAAAGAGATTGCAGAGAGGCATGGTCAAGTGTCTGTCCACTGAGTTTCTTTGTACGGTATGATGGAAGGATGAATGTATGCATATTGAGTTACTCTGGAGGGCTAGATGGATGGTTAGAACCTTAATGTAGCACACCCTTCTTTGTGAGCCCTAGCCAGATCCGGGTCTAACTGGTTACCAATAGCCACGTGTGATAAGCACGAGCCCGAAGGAAGATGCATATTTCGGGTTTACATCGGAAGAATTGGTAAAGGAGTGTAAGCTTGACGATCTTCCTAACTGTATCCATCCTTCTTTCGTTGTTAAGGCTGGGAGATAGCTTATTTTTTGTTTTCAGAGCTTGGCCAGATAATCTTTTGTTTTCCCCAAGTAGAAAGGAGAAATTTACAAATGCTTAGAAGGTTGAGAGGCTAGACGGGATTCTTGATCAAAGGTACACTGATGCAGCTAAATATAGGCTATTTTGTGCTAGACTTTCTACCCTGTAAATAAAATAGCTTTTACTGTCTGCAAATGTAGCTCTCTACGGCCACCTGAAACATGATCTTTTTTAAGCCAAAACCAAGGCATGAACTCCAAAACCTTTTTCTCACTTCAACACCCAAACAAGTGTTCAAGTGTGGATGTTTACTCACCATTTTAAACCCAACACTACAAAACATAATTCCTTCTAATCTCTCTGAAGAAATCCAACCTACCTGAAAAAGAGCAAAAGAGTGCATAGAATCCATGTCTGCCCTGGAGTGCCAACCTGCCGTTGTTGAGAACACCAAGTCGCTTGGCTCCGTCCTTGACAGTCGACTTAACCTCCAGAGTCAACTCGCTGTCATGGCCAAGGGTGGTTGGTTCCACCAAAAGCTTATCTGGAGGATCAGACAGCTCATTCTTGAACAAGAGGTAACATTGTTTGTTCAAGCGTTGGTTCTCTCCAGACTATACTGAGGGAACGTGTTCCTCTCTGGTATACTTAAAGTACAGTTAGTGTTGTTCTGAGCAATTCTGAATGCAACTGCACGTTTTGTTACAGGCCACAAGAAATTTGACCACATCACACTGATCCTGCTAGCCCTCTAACAGCTTGCAATTGAGGAGAGATATAAATTTAAAACTTCCTGCACCACCCACATGCCTTGCATTCCTCTTCACCCACATACTGAACTGGAAAATTGAAAATCTCCGGCATTCAATGGAGTTCAAGTAACACTTAATCCCTTCTCCTGAAGCCTCCAACCTTCATACAGGAACACTTCAGGAACCAATCGTTTTTGGGAAGAGCAACCAGAATGTGGGACTCTCTTCTTCTGACCCTCTGTATGACCCCATGCCATGCTACCTTTAAAAAGGAACTCAAGATTCTACTCTTCGAAAGATAACTGGGCTAAATCTATGATCTTCCACTCAATCTGGAAAGACACTTGGGGATCCTGCTGTCTGTTTCTCTCTTTTCCTTTGTTGCTTTGAAAATGTGTTATCTCGATGATTGCTGGAAATTGCCTTCTTGTAAAGCACTCCGATGCCCTTTGACAATGTGTGTTCTATGTAAAATCACAAAAAATTATAAATAAAGACATTCATGAAAGAAGGGGCCTGTGCAGCATGCTAAGGGTGGTGGGGTACATTTGCTTAATGCCACAAAAACATCTGTCCACTAAAGTGCAAGGGTATGGAGTTGTTTTTGAAAGAAAGGATACATAGTTTTCTGCCTGAGATTTTTTTTGCCTTCTCAGTAAGTCTGCCTCTTTTTTCCAAAGCCTGGAGATTGCAGTCTGAGCGAGGCGCTGACAGTAAATGGCCTGTTTGCAGTTTATAACCTCCAATTGGCAGCATGCAGCTGCATCTCATTGCCAGAATGATTTATAAAATGAGCTCTTTCACGGTTGACACAAGAGTTCACCGAATTATAAGTACAATTTCGCTCTGTCCTCCAGTAGGTTAAAATAAATGGGTCATTTTACTTTCAGTCAGTGGTAAGCAATGAAATTTCTTTCTGAAAGTACTGTGATGTGCAATTTGAACGTGGCATATTTAACCCTTTTTGGATTGGAATCCCAAGTAATTAAAAAGCGCTACTCGTTATCTAGTGATGTGAAAAGAAAATTCTGGCATGGCTTTGTGCAGAGAATAGCACCAACTTATATGAGAACCTAACCTAGTCTAACCTAACCTAGCCTAACCTAGCCTAGCCTAACCTAACCTAACCTAACCTAACCTAACCTAACCTGCCTAGCCTAGCCTAACCTAGCCTAACCTAACCTAACCTAGCCTAACCTAACCTAACCTAGCCTAATCTAACCTAGCCTAGCCTAGCCTAACCTAACCTAATCAAAAAAATGTTATTCTCTGGTTGCGTTTGGGCTGTATTTAGCGTTGAAAGTGGTATGAGTGGTTGGCATTTAAAGCCATGGTTTACAAAGACTCCTCTGCAACCTGGAGTTCACAGATCGAAATCACAGTCCAATCCAGTTACTAGACTGCACGCATGATTCCAATCTGAGTCCTCCATAGGTTCTTCTAGATCTGCCTCCCATACAGCTCTCACCTTGTATTCCCTATTTGTTTGGTCCCCATGGAGGGCTCTGCAGAAGAGGGAAATGAGATGTCTACCCTTCCACCAATGGAGCAATGTAAAAATATGTTACATTTTTATTTCGATTTAAATACAATTTTCAAATTTTCTCTATACTTTACCATAGAGCATCTCTGCATTTGGGATTGAGATCTCCGCATGGTAAAGAATAGAAAACAATAAGTTGATTTAACTTGAAAATAAATATTAAAACTATTTCATGTTAAATATTAATGTAAATTCATTTATTTATTTACTTTATATTCAGAACAAAATTAAAAAGTGCTACAATATAATTACATTAATTTTAAAAAGTAATTTTTATTGTGCAATAAAAATGATTAAAAGTGATATCTAACGTTAATTAAAATTAATTTAATAATGCTCAATAAAATGTGTTGCCACATTATTTTTTAAATTTAAAATAGGTTTTTAAAATATTGTATAAATAAATAATATATATGTACTATTTTTTGTAACAGTCATTTATATTTATATGTATTTTTGACTATGTTAAATAATTTAATTTAACAACATTATTTCCTATGGGTTATAGTTTAAGGCCCTACCTTCATTATTTTCTACGGGAAGGTGTGCAGTACCAGTGGTTGGCCATGTGTAATGCTTGGACATAGTACTGTTTTTATTAGTAGTAACTTACACTTGGCGTTTTAGAACATCGAAAAGCAGTAAACTTTCTCAAAAGTATAAACTTACTCAAAAATGTAAGCTATGTTGTGAATCAGGCCCTAAATGCACATCTTATGACATTATTCTGTTATACGGTTTTGGTAAGAAGACCACATGTTACAATGCTACAATGAATAGAGCTCAAATTCCAGAATGATTTGACTGCTGTGGTTGATTTTCTGTCACACGCATGGTATCTTTTTCATTTACACAGTACATGTAAGATACTGTGAGTGATGTGGGTAAAGGTTATGTTAATTGCATTGCTATATTTTGGTGTTTTCAAGCAGGCAGGTTTAAAGTTATGTACGGGTAAGGCTTCATGATATATATACTGATAATGATGAAAGTAGTGTGAGAGAATCAATTTCATATATTTATGATACCACATACCGAAATATAGATATTGTATTGTATTGTAATTGCACTTATATAGTGCTTAATACCCCTGACAAGGCGTTGAAGTGCTTTTTCGGCGAGTAGCACGCTACTCCAGAACCCATAAAGGATTAGTGATGAATTAGTGTAGTGAAATATGAAAGTAATTTGTGTGGTGGATATGTTAGTTAGTTATTTGGATTCAGAAGGATAGTGGAGGGATAGAAGTGGGAAAAGGTTTGCATTTAAATAACGCTTTCTACCCCTGATGGGGTGTTGAAGATCTTTTTCGGCGAGTAGCACGCTACTCTGGAACCCATAAAGGATTAGTGGTGAATTATTATAGTGAAATATGAAAGTAATTTGAGTGGTGGATATGTTAGTCAGTTATTCGGATTGAGAAGGATAGTGGAGGGATAGAAGAGGGAAACATGTTTGCATTTATATAGCGCTTGCTACCCCTGATAAGGTGTTGAAGCTCTTTTTTAACGAGTAGCACGCTACTCCGGAACCCATAAAGGATTAGTGGGGAATTAGTATAGTGAAATATGAAATTAATTTGAGAGGTGGACATGTTAGTCTGTTATTTGGATTGAAAAGGATAGTGGAGGAATAGGAGAGGGAAAAAGGTTTGCACAGGGCACAAGTCCTAAAAAAAGAAGTGGGGGGACTAACCTACTTAATCTGTAAGCAAGTGGCATCACGGCGCGTGACATCACGGCGCGTGACATCGTGGCGCGTGACATCGCGTGACATCACAGCGCGTGACATCACAGGAAGTGGCATCACAAGAAGTGACATCTGATCTTAAGCCCTCACATATATGTTTAGCAGGTCTATCATGAGTACATTTGAGCACATTTCGAGTATACTTGCAGACCCTCCTGATTTAGGCAGAATATTCACACTTTTGTAAGCTTCACATAAACCAATGTTGCCTTTTGTCAGCGTAAAGCTTCCTCTACCCATAGTGCTTTAAAAGAAAAAATAGTGATATTTAAATTATTACAACGCCTCCTCAGGGGTAGTATGCGACATTTAAATGCTATTTATTTTGTGCAAATACTGGGAAAGATCAACACATTTTACATTCTTACAGTGCATGCATATCTCCTACACAGAGCCTGAACAAAGTGAAAAGCTGCCTCTCTTAAGAATGTGTGAAGTGCTAAGAAGGTGTGTGCCTTTGTTTCCCCTCTGCCGCATTTGCTTCTAGATGTGAGGCTCCTGACTGCTGCCAGCCAGGAGACTTGAACAAGAGGAGGCATGATTATCCCTCACATTCGGCCTTTGTTATGGGCCCAGCAGGAGTCAGAAATAAGAGAGCCACATCCCGTCCCCGCCTGCACGTTGTTGTTGATTGCAAGCAGACAACAACGTGCAGGCGCTCCTGAAAGTGTCCTGGTGTCTGGAAATTACACCGGGACGAATTCAGCCTCTTTTTCAGTGGGGCCCAACTTCTTGGCAGGGTGGACGGCGTCCACCCTGTGAAAAAAGTGGGTGGACACCATCCACCTGCGTGTACCCCCGACTCGTGCCCTGGATTTGCATTTATATAGCGCTTGATACCCCTGATAAGGTGTTGAATTTTACTAATCTGTCTGTGTGCAGCGCTAGCGCAAGGGTGATGGTGGGGCCTGGGCCCATTCCTGCGGATTGCAGGATGCATTTGCAGCTGATCGGTGTGCATGTCAGATTGGCCAATCTGACATGTGCACTTCGGAGCCAGCAATCCCAGCGCTGTAAAACAGCTGAGGGATTGCCTAAATCACACAGTTACCAATAACGACTTTGTGGTCATGGCTCAGATGCACTTTCTAAGGAAAAGGCAATTTTTGGCTTGCTAATAACTCTGGCACGATTTAATAAATCTGCTCGAAATTAGCACCTGCTTGGATTTTGGCATGTGAAATTTTGAGCAGATCTGCCCAGGGTATGTGTGTGTGTGTAAATGTGTGTGTGTGTTTGTGCGTGCGTGCACGTGTACTTGCATGCCTACATGCGTGTGTGTGTATGTGACAGAGAGGATGGAGGAAAGGGTTTTCCATTTGAGGTCCCACAGGCATTTTTGCTCTCCACTACTTCAAAAGCAGCTGAATGGAAGTGCACCAAAGTGGGCGTAAAAGAAAAAGTTTCAACAGAAAGCGTGCTTTTTAAATTGTAGTGTAAATTCATACAATAATAACTTTTCAATTCTTTCAGTCGAATCTGAATGTTTTGAGGAATGTGGTTGAATTATGAACAGTTTGTATTTTTTTCCACCAAACCGTTTGATACAATCTGAACAATAGCATCTGGCGATTATGCCTGTTGTCAGGTTCATGTTGTAAATCAGAACCAATGCAGCACTTGACAGGGTAGGGATCAGCGGAAGTGTTAGTGTTTGGAGGAGCACAGTTGTTGATAAATTGCCAATTTCCAAGGCAAATGGTCTAGACACATTTTAGCACACAGGGAGACTATGTGGTATTCAATAAAATCTAGAGTGAAAAACAATATGGGAGCGGTCTTCGGCGATTCCATAGACCCTACCTTATTTCTTTGCAGCACACTTATAGAAGAATTTAATCATAACTAATTTAGGTCAGTAATTGACTTCCGTGGTTCCTTAAAACAATAATGCTAAGCATTTTGGGAAGGTTTTGCACTTTTGTAATGCTCTAATAAACAGGCAATGCCATTATTGCCCATTCCAAAATTGTAGCCATGTTATTAACTTCAGTATATTAAAACACTAAGGGCTCTATTACGAGTCTGGTGTTCCACGGACCACCAGACTTGTGGGGGCACAGCGGTGGCGGTCTTCCGGCTGCCCTATTACAATTAGGGCGGTCAGACCGCTATTGTCCCTCCGCAGCCACCAGGGACTCGCCATTCCCTGGCGGTGTTGCGGCGGTCAGGAGGTCGCAATATGCTGGGCGGCTCTGCCGCGGTCTCACCAAGAATATCACAAGTTTCCTCTCTGCCACGGTTTTCATGGTGGTTCCACCGCCATGAAAACTAGAAACAAAGGGGGCCCTACAGGGCACCCTTGTGCTTCACACTATGTGGATGCATGCAGGGTGGCACAACATGTGCCCCCCTGCATGCATGCACCCCTGTTCCTGCATGTCATGGACTTTACAATCCATGCCGTGCAAGAACTGTTTTTGGTGTTCCCGTTGCGGTGCCCATTTTCAGGGCCCCACCGTGGGAATGTAAAAAAAAAGGCCGCCAGACACGAGAAATACTTGTGATCTGGCGGACGGCCCAACCACAAGTTTGGCAGTGCGGCGGTGGGGCGGACCCAGCACCGCATCGCTAAACTCGTAATCAGGCCCTTAGTTGACTTAGCTAAGATTTATCCAGTTACACCGATTCCTGAAGCAGATTCAATATGTCATTCAGATATGCAACTTGATTATTTGATATTAACTGTCCATTCATTCATATCACTGTGGACTTAACTATTCTAGCGACTATGATTGTATTTGTGTTATCAAACTTTATGTTAGTGCATTTGCTATAGGATTTAATGCATTTCACTTAATATCATATAAATTAACATCGTGTAATTTAGTCTGATCTCCTGGCTGCATAGATGCCAAAATTGTCCCGATTCTGAAGTAATTTCTACTGGTCAGATCATTGCATCTCCTGTGTAGTCGAGTCAAGCCAAGCTTTGCTTACACTGAAAATATGAAGATGGATATCATCTCTGTAAGCTCTTGTAGTGCAAACAGATTTGTGGGATTTTGTGCTCAGAATTTATTTTGTGGCCTTGAAGGCCTGTGGATTTATGTATGGTGAAAGACTTAATAATCACTCTTCTCAATGCTCAATGCCCAATGGAAGGAGTCAGTATTGCGACAATGTACGCTATGGCCAACTGGCAACTGTGCTGTTACCGCTTTCAATGACCAACCACATCAGATTCTTTGTTTTGTCAAGCAATTGTTCGCGAAACAGAGGGCAAAACATGAAAGACATACTTATCACTACAAAGCGAGTGATCCCTAATGTTAGATTGGGTTCACAGGTCATAGTATTGGCAATACCTCTTTCACTTCCTATAGGGCTGCTGTGCTATGCATTGCAATGGCACACATATTGCTCCTGCTTGACCTCTGCTCCCGTTCTAGTTCCCTGCAGGGATCCAAAGGCCATTCACTGTGCATCATAAAGTCCTTTACTCTGTTGTCAAACAGAACTAACGTGTTGTCCCACATGTTTTCTTTCCTTCTTGGTTGTCGACTTAAGCAACAAGCATTTACAATGCAATAGGTCTCGCAATGACATTATTTTGACCTATTGGCATTGTAAATGACATTGTTTTTTTTTTTCTTTTCCTTTCTAAAAAACAAAGAAAATGCTCTAATGCAAAATGGCAATAGCTAACTTTTTTGTAACTGCGAAATCTATCGCATTGCATTTGTACTAGTGTGAGTTATCGGTATTGTAAATTGTACTGGTCCTTTCGCTAAGAGGAAGGGTACACAAGCATTTACAATGCAATAGGTTTCAGTACTTGCGAGATTTTGAGCTATTGGCATTGTAAATGGCAATGTCTTTTATTTATTTGTTTAAAAAACCTGCAATAATAAAAGACATATTTCATTTACAATACTAATATGTTAAAGTTTCGAAAATGCGACACCTATTGCTATGTCAATGCTTGTTTTCCAATGGCGAGACCTAAAAATGGGTATGTTCGCCAAGCATATATCTTTTGCGTTTTTGCACTTTGCTACGCAGCAAGGTGCATTAGTCAAAGCTATTTCGGTTTCTAGATTTTTTGTATTTGATATCGAAGTCTTTTTTTTAGTTTCAACCCCCAATTCCAGAGGAACAGAGCAACCTGTAAAGAGTCTGCTGAACACAATTCCCGGCAATAAATAGCAAGTGAAGGAGGCTGTCGAAGACAGAAGCAGTCGCAGGGATGTGCTGAGAAAGGCTGAGTCTGAAAAGGCACAATTAGTCGTGACCTGCCCAGCGCCAGAATGAGCATGGGGTTTACAGAAAGGAAGACTGGTCATAGAGAGGACAAAAAGAGAGCAGGCCTGCAAAGGAGAGACTGGGCATGCAGGAGAGAATGGACTGCCAGTTGAATAGAACCAGGTGACAGGGCCTGCACAAGAGTTAAACTCCATCTGCATAAAGGGGAACGAGGCCTGCAAAAGGGGGAGGATGAACCCGAAAAAAGGACAAGGTGAGAGAGGGCAGAGAGGCTACAGAAAGATACTTGAACTGTGAAAAGGGCACAGAGAGACATAGGTCCTGCTAGCTTGTTGTAGTGATGGTGGTGCAGCTTGACTTTACGTTCCCACCTCTGTCCTTGACCTGTGTGTCAGTTTTCCCGATTGCGTACTGATAAACCGTTCTAGGTACCTTGTTCTTTTTCAATAAGCAATCCACCCTACTGAACTATGTTCATGCACACTAAAACTCCTCCTCTGTCCTGAGGAAGGCTCAGCAGATTTAGCTTTTGGGTCAACACACTGACACATCAAATCACTTATTATTTTGAAACAACTCATCATTAAGCTCAACCGTGATTTCTCAATATTTAGGACTGATGGATGTCTTTTTTTTTATGAGGGGGGGGGTTTAAGCTCCAGGACAGGAAAGGCACGATTGAAGGAGAAACCTTCATCACCACAACGGAGACCCCGTGATGCAGTGGTTTTTTCACCCTACAATCAGTGTGTTAGAGGTCATATGTCCTCCTGCAGAAGAAAAAGATGACTGTCCTAAAGAGACCCTCGGAGGCTGTCTCTTCCACTGTAACCCCAGACTCACCACATAGACTTGCCTACTCTCCCCCAAAACTCATTCTCCTGCACTCGACCCACAAGCGCTCCTTCACCCGTTCACTCGGCACTTGCTCTCTCGAGCCTTCAATCCCCCCTAGAGGCTCTGCCACTCGCAGCACACTGCAGCCTGTCTCCCACAGTCACCTCGTGACACTCGCCTGCAGCCGTCACGAGAGCTGCCTCTTTCACACGCAGCCTGCCGGTGCCAGGTCTGCAGTCCAAGGCGGGCACGAGCGTGAGCCGGCACATCACCTGTCAGCTCTAGGAAGGAAGGCCTGTTGCTGCCTCTAATTTCTGAACATGCGGAAGACGTGCCATCACCCAGAGGCAGGGCGACGGTGACAGGCGTACAGTGCACCAGAGGCACATCCTCAATGATAGGCGTGAACCCCCCTAGGGGCTCCCCACTGACAGACACGCGTCGGATCACACATGGCTTCTCTGTGATTGGTGCGCACTGAATCAGGGGTGTCCCCCCACCCTACAGTACCCCAGTAATAAGCATGCACTGCACCATAAACTCTCTCCCGTGGCTGTCGTGCACCGCACCAGAGGCAGCACCAGAGTGACAGGCGTGCAATGCACCACAGATAACACCACTGTCACCTATGAATGACGTAATGACGTGCACTGCACTTGAGACGACCCCACCATAGTCACAAGTGTGGACTATTCAACACAAGCTTCCCCGTGTCAGGTAAGCCCTGCACCAGAGGACCCCCCCCCCATCATGTCATGCAGACACCAGAAGCAGCATGGCTGTTGTGTGAAGAAGAAAGGGCATAAAAGAGAAAAAAAATAACCCGTCTGTAAACGAGGGAAGGGAAAGAGAGCGAGACAGACAGAAAAACAAGCATTACACGGACGCGAAAAAACAGATGGCCCCTGCGTGCGCAGACTTGGACGAAACGAAAACACAGATGGCCCCCCTAAAGATAAGAAATTGCTTTGTGACAGCCGCGAAGCAGACGATCCTGTCCGGAGGGGCCGGACGAAAAGGGGAAAGGGCGGCAACAAATAAAACTCATTTCCAATGGCAGGCCACCATTTAGCATAAACGGTGACGCCAGCCAATGAAAATGAGGGGCGGGGCTTCAAGTCCCCTTCAGAAGTCTCCTCTCTCACTATAGGTCTCACCGAGCGAGCAGCGCATGCGCTGCAACGCTAGGCGAGACCTAAAAACCGTGGGTCAAATCACATAAAGTGAGATTTGGAAGTCTTACTAAGACATATTCTTTAACATGGTTGTAGACTGATGGTTGATTTGTAATGTGGTAGGATACCACTTTTGCAAGTAGTAAATGGTTCCTTTCACTGACATTTTTATGGATTATGCTTCTTTTGGCTTGAAATATAGCAGCATTATTGAAAAATTAAAGGAACCAAATAGCTAGAGAACACAATTAAAACACAAAAATACAAACCAACACAACATAACAAAACAACAGAAGCATGTCAGGATACGATAGAAGCAAACGCATCACAAATACAAAGCACCACTACAACATAACTACGTTTACCCATCAAAACACCACAGAATTATAATACAATAATGCAGCACAAAAACAATCTAACACAAAAACATAACAACACATTACCAGTGCAACACAACAAAATGGAACAGCATGCCACAACCGTACCACATCATTTTGCGGCACAGAAACAATACAACACAAAAACAAAATAACATATTACCAACGCAACACAACAAAATGCAACACACCCACAATTCAACAACACACGTATTACACCACAGAAACAAAACAATGCAACAAACAATACAACCCAACACAAATCAAGAACACAACACAATCGCATTGTTATGATGTATTTTATTGTATTGTCTTGCTGCACTTTGACAGTAGCTCATGACCTTGACGAAGCTGTAAAGTACCTGGATGCCCTTTTGTAGTTATGGTTAAAACAATGTTTGATGTAATATGTCATATATAAGAGATGTTGTGTGTGGTGTGCAAGGTTCAAAGAACGTACTGCACATTTCTGCACATAAACATGAGGTGTTGCGGAGAGTCTGAGAGAAGACACATTTGCGCATACTTACTTTCCAGCTTCTATACTTAGCTGCAAATTGTGAATATATGCACGCGGAAAGTTAGGTTTATAGTGCACTCCTGAATTGAATGTCATGGGGCCAGAATATTTCACAATGATGATAACACCCTATGATGTCCATTAATTTAGAACTGATGAAGTTGCACACTCAGTCTGGGCATAATTTAAATTTATGATCAAATTCTGCTTTTGTAAGATTTTATAGCCAAGTAATGTTATGAGAATGTTAAAATATCTAGCCATACATTGCATTTCAATAGGTCAATTGCATGACAACGTGGGAAAAGGATCAGGGAATCATACAGTGATTTTTCCATTTTACTGTTTAGCAATAATGATGAATTCTCAGTCACAACAGATCAAACTGCACTCTCCTAAAAGCACGAGAAAAGAGTTACCGGCGAGGCACATTAGGAAGATGGTCAGAACAGCGTCAGGTCAGTGGTCGGAGAACAAGCCAGTGGAGGGTGGGGCACAGATTAGGAGTGGGACTCAGGAGACACACAGGTCGGTGAGTAGGCAGCGCAGGATAGGTTCAGGGGCTATATAGGCAGAGTCAGCAATGAGCAACCTGCCTAGCAACGTTTGTGTGTAGTAAGGTTCCTGCTTGTCATATTAGTTTGCATTTGGCTCTACATCCTTCAGGTTTGCTTTGTCCATCAATCCTTCACACCTGTTCAGTTGGTCTATCCCTTCCATGTTATTTTGCTTACCTTTTTGTACTGTAGTGTTCCAACCAAGGGCGTAGCTCCGGGGAGGTGTCTGGGGTGTTACACCCCCCTAAAAAATGTATTGTGTTGTAAATGGTTGGGTACAAGTGCTTTCAGTCGGGTAATATGAAGTGCCTGTCGGATTTTTTTTTTTTTTTTTTAATTTCAAAAATCTTTATTGGCAAATTCAGTATTACCAGAATACATTCCTGCATCAAAACAAAGCATCGTACACAACAGATCATTTGCGAAGTACATCAAAAATAGGGAAAAACAAACAGACGAAAGCATTATCTTGCATAACACCACTAAACAATGCATGGCTGTAGGATGTAATGGCAGCACAGTACGGAAAGGAGCAGTTCCGGCAGGGAAAGGGTGACAGGGAAGGAGACAACTACTGACGAGCACCGGCGGCCGCCGCGGGCGGGGAGCCGGCGGGGAGCGCGGGAGAGTCAGTCTGGCTTGAATGTGATCGGGTATGGAGGTATGTCACTAGGTGTCCCATATGTCAAGTGGGCGAGATCTCGCAGGCATACGATCCCAAAATTCAGACAGCAGAGTCTGGCATCTCGAAGCATCTTCAAGCCATTGGGCAAACTTAGGCGCTGGTCTACGGCCCCAACACATGGCCACCCTACGGCGCGCAAGGACGAGCAGCATAGCGACCAATCGGCGAGAGGCATCCGGGCAAAACTTAACGAAGCCCAGCAGACATAACGGAGGGTCCGGCCGAACCGGTGCAGAGGTAATCTCAGAAATGGCGGCACAGACCTCTCGCCAGAAATCTGACACCCTTGGGCATAACCAAGCTAGATGTGAAAAATCCGCGGCAGGGGCAGAGCAACGCAAGCACCTATCGTTAGGGATGAGGCCCAGTTTGTGAAGCTGTACGGGGGTGCGGTATAGCCTGTGTAAGTATTTGAAGTGTATAAGACGGAGGCGATAATTGGGAGATAGTTTCCTCGTCTGATTGCAGCAGTAGAGCCAATCGGCCTGGGAAATGTCCACACCAAGCTCTTCGCCCCACGCCGCACGGGCGCGATCAGTGGAGATGGAGGTGGTCGACAGCGTAAGGGCGTATAATTTGTTCACCAGTTTGTGGTGAGTGGGCGATGTATTTATAAAGTCGAGGGCGGGCAGTGAGGGCGGGGGTTGGGGGAACGTGGGATGTAACTCCCTGCAAATAGCACGCAGCTGATAAAATAGCAATGTATCCATAAGACCAGAGGTAGCAGGAAGCGAATAGAACGTGTTACCGGGGTAAAGATCCGCCAGAGTCGCCAATCCCAGGCAGGCGGCGTGTTTGGACATGCCAGTAGGTTGGAGAGGAGGGAAAGGAGGATGACGCACAATCGGCATTGTATTAGCCGATAACACCGGGACGTTGGAAAGACGACAAAGTCCCAGCCAAGCCCAGCGCAAGGTCTCGACTGTGTCCACTTCAGCACGTGGGCGACTGACCGGGGCGAAAAGGGCGGTGTTCAGCGGCCAAGGGGTTGCAAGGTCGGCTTCAACCGCGACGTGCGGCTGGTAAGGGGTTGGGTGAATCCAGAAGTGTAAAAAGCTGGCCTGGGCACATAAGGCATAAAGTTTAAAATTGGGAGCGCCCATACCGCTGGCTGACATGGGGAGAGTAAGGATATCGTAGGCGATCCTGGGTTGTTTGCCAGCCCAGGCAAGAGATATGATCAGGGAGCGGATCTTACGGAAGAAATTGGCAGTTAGAGGTATGGGGATATTCAAAAAGAGGTAAAGAAATTTTGGGAGGACCACCATCTTGGCAATGGCTATACGCCCAGCCAGTGACAAGGGGAGCCGGTTCCAATGAGGTATTTTGGACTCGAGCCATTCCACCGAGCGTCCGAAATTAGCCCTCCATAGGTCGTCTAAGTCCCTGCTCAGCCAAATACCTAGGTAGCGGGTAGGGCCAGAAGCCCAAACAAAAGGAAAGTCCGGGGTGAATGGCCTGGTGGCATCAGTAAGAGGGAACAGCACTGACTTGCTCCAGTTCACCTGTATGCCGGATATTCCACCAAACCGTATTATCTCACGCACCAGGGGACTGAGGTTGTCTTGAGGGTGACGGACATACAATGTAATATCATCCGCATACATGGAGACCAAGAGGGAGCGGGCCGAGAAGCCGATGCCCTTCTGGGATGGTGTTGCCGGAGTCTGGCAGCAAGAGGCTCCATCGCAATGGCGAAGAGCATAGGGGAGAGCGGGCACCCCTGCCGAGTACCGCGTTCAATCAGAATAGGATCGGATATTTGACTATTTATCAAAAGGCGGGCGGACGGGCAAGTGTAGAGGAGTGAAATCTTTCGAATTAAAATGTTACTAAAGCCAAGGCGCGGCAGAAGAAAGAATAAAAAGGGCCACTCCAGTGTATCGAACGCCTTAGTGGAGTCGAGCAGGGCAGCCACAGCAGGGAGACTGGGGTTAATCTGATGGAGGACCGAGAATATGGTCCGGAGGTTATGAGACTTGGCACGGCCAGGTATGAACCCGGACTGATCAGGGAGGGCAATGAGGGGCATGAGGAGGAGGAGGCGGGAAGCTAATAACTTTGCAAAAATGTTATTGTCGATGTTGATTAGAGAGAGGGGGCGATAGGAATCGCAGCAATCCGCTGGTTTGTCCGGCTTAAGTAGAAGTGTTATCATTGCCTCGTGTAATGACTGCGGGAAAAGGCCACTATCGAAAGAATCATTATACATAGCGGCCAGGTGTGGCACCAGGAGCGAAGAATACGTCTTATAGAACGAGGAGGGGAAGCCGTCCAGACCAGGGGCCTTATCACTTGGTAAACTGTTAATGGCAGCGAGTATCTCTTCCTTCGAGAAAGGCTCATCTAAGAATTCACGATGGTGGTCTTCCAGCCAAGCCAGTGCGATGGTATCAAAATATTGTTCGAAAGCCTCACGCGAAGGGGTGGGGCCAGCGGAATAGAGTTGCGAATAGTAGTCCATGAATCGAGCCTTGATGTCTTCGGGAGAGGTGGTCCTGGTGGGGCCACCATCCCTGAGAGCCGCCACATATGACGCAGCGCGGGGGGAACGAAGGAGGTTTGCCAGGGTCCTTCCAGGCCGATCGCCCTCACCGAAGCGACGAGCGCGAGCCTCTCTGCCAAGAAAGGAGAGTTCCCTGTCGGCCATCTCAGCAAATTCTGTGTGCTTCTCCCGCAGGCGTGCAAGGGTCTCTGACCGGGGGTGAGCAGCATGAGCGGCATCAAAAGCCTTGATCTCCGATTCTAGTTTGTCCAAAGTGGCGCGGATGGAGCGGAGAACTCCGGCTTGTTTGGAGATACACTCGCCACGGATCACTGTCTTAAAGCCTTCCCAAAGGATGGACGCTGAGTCTACCAAGCCGACATTCAAGTCAAAGTAGTTAGTAATCGCGGTTTGGATCTCGTCACAGAAGACGGGATCGCGAAGGGCATTCGGGGGAAGCCGCCAGGAGAAGGCACGCTGTGGAGAGTGAGGAAGGCGAAGACAAAGCTGGACTGGCGCATGGTCCGAAAAAGTGCGTGCCATATGATTAGCGGAGGTAAGCCAAGTGAGAACATCCGGGGAGGTAATCCATAGGTCAATACGGGACCAGCAGCCACGGGCACCGGTAACGCAAGTACCCTCGCGGGCCTCGGGCCACATGTGGCGCCAGGCATCATATAACGAGTTGTCGGTGAGTATGGACTGAAGGAGCGCAGTGGAACGAGGGTGGGAAGAGTGGGGGCCGGAACGGTCCAAGACTGCAGAAAGTGTGACATTAAAATCCCCTCCCCAAAGAAGAGCCGCCGGACCCAGGGAGGAAATGAGGTGCCATATGTGGGTGAAGAGTTCAGGGTCGTCCGAATTAGGGCCGTACACAGCCGCTATCGTCATTGGTTGGGATAGTAGGGAGCCATGCAAAACAACATACCGTCCATCAGGGTCAGTAAGGACCTGAGTGGTGTGCCAGGGAAGACCCCTTCGTATCAAAATGGTCACACCCCTGGAGTAGGAGGAATAAAAAGAAGAGTGCGATTCACCCCAATAGCACGACTGAAGTCTAGTGGAGGTCGCAGGCAGCAAGTGCGTTTCTTGTAAATGGCAAATGTCGACTTTATGTCGGAGAAGATGGGAATGAATGAGCCTGGCTTTACGGTGGTTATTAAGACCGCGGATGTTCCAAATCCAACATATGGTGTCAGTCATGTTATGTTAGAACATTGAAAAGATGGCACGCAGGACTGTTGGGCCAGTCCGATGCAAAAAGCTAGTGTGTGTGCTGGGGCAAGTATACCTGGAAAGAACAAGGACGGGGCAGACTCTTGAAGCAC
Organism: Calotriton arnoldi; assembly: GCA_963921515.1. NCBI lineage: Eukaryota > Metazoa > Chordata > Amphibia > Caudata > Salamandridae > Calotriton > Calotriton arnoldi. The sequence goes on along the minus strand of CAWUFW010008993.1, from coordinate 736,558 downwards.
CCAATGGAACCAGGTGCCGTGTACAAACACAATATAGTGAGCAGATTTAAGAGTGAGGTGATGCATGCTGAGAAAATGTGCACGAAGAGGACGTGTAGGCAAAAACATTTCAATAAAATGACAGAAAAACCTAACAAACCCCCCACCCCAGTCCAACCCCAAAATGCAACATGAAAACTTGTTTCTGGCATTGTGACAGCAGAAGAAATACAGTTATCCACAAAAACTCCACAAAAGGAGTACGCAGCAACCCCGAACCCAACCACCCGCCACCCTCATCTACCCACCAAACCGGACGTGCCACCACCCACAGCCACCCCAGGGGACCCCAACTGGGAAGGGGGAAGGCGATAGCAGAGAGTAAGGTCAAAAGAGACACAATATACCCCAAAAGCGCCTTCGAAGGGAAACACAGCGACCCCAAACCCAACCGCCCACCGCCCACACCAACCCCCCAAACAGGTCGAGTCACCTCCCGCACCCACCCCGGGGAACCCCAACCGGGAGAGAAAGAGTCAGCAACAGAGGTGGGAATCATCCCGTGGGGGCATGGCAGCGCCAAGCGTACTACCCTGCTTAATACCGCAGGGTGGCCAAGCCAAAACTATCAGCAGATCTCAACGGAAGTCGATACATTACAACCAAGATATAGCCAAGAAGCACAGTGAATAGGCAATTAAACAGACATGGGGCAACTAGTAGAGAGAGACCAACACTGTGTCCCACTGCCATGTACCAACAAGCTCGATGTCAAGAGTAATTACAAAAAGGAGAGGAGAACTACATTTCAGTCATTATCACTCATGTTGGCCGCAGCAGGGGCTTGAGAGCTGACTGGAGTGGTGTGATGAGAACGGTCCAACTGTTTGGCAAAAGCGAGGCCTCCCTTTGGATCTGGGAAGACTAGGGTTCTGGATCCCTGTCTGACCCGCAGCTTGGCAGGGTAGGCCAAGGAGTAGGACACTTCGTGTTTTTGCAGAATGCGTTTTGCGGGCAAAACTCGCGGCGGGCAGCCTGCACCGCCAGAGTATAGTCGGGGTAGAAAGATAGGGTGTTGCCTTGATGCCGGATCTCGCCCCTCTCCCTGGCCGCCCGGAGGACCGCGTCCCGGTCCCGGAAATTGAGGAGCTTTGCAATGATCGGGCGAGCAGGCAGCCCCGGGGCTGGCCGAGGACCAAGGGAACAGTGAGCTCTCTCCACGATGAAAACCTGGGAGAGCGCGTCGCCAAACAGTTCACGTAACAGCTGCTCTACATAGTCCTCCATCCTGGATATATTGGTAGACTCCGGCACTCCAGTGATGCGGAGGTTACTCCTGCGGGAGCGAACCTCTAAATCTTCATTCTTAGAGCGAATGAGGTCCAGGACTTTATCCATTTGTAGTAATTTTTGGCGGTCTTGGGCGGCGGAGTCCTCCACGTCAGACACCCTTGACTCGACATGAAGTAGACGGTTGTCATGTTCGTCCACCCTGGACTAGACCACGTCCAGGCGGGAAGTCAGCTGCTCAAGCTGGGTGGCGATCCCGGACACCGCCGACCTTACCTCCAGCATAATGGCTTTAAGGTCATCCTCCCTTGCAGCTGCCATTTCCGCGGAGGCAGGGTGGTCGCCACCGTCAGCAGTGGCGCCCTCTTGGCGCATCTGCCTCCACTGTTCGAAGTTGAGCCGAGGCTGCTTAGGGTCAGCCTTACCCATGGTGTTCTCGAGGAGCAGTAAGAATCACGACGGCCCGCTGCAATCAGACCAATGCTGTGGTGAACAGGGGGTCGCCACTGCCGGATGCAGTACAGGGAAAGAGGGGATCGGCGGCCAGGCCACCCGCACCGGTCGAGGAGAAGTGTGCAGCCGGAATGTGGTGGAGTTGCAGAGGGGGCGGACGACCCCTCCCCGGCCAGAGAGCAACTGACGTGTGGCCCGGGAAACGGGCGCGACGATGGAGGACACAGGTCCAGGCCCAGCAGTCAGCGCTCAGGCATGCCCGGCCGTCCCTCACCCAGGTAGGCTCAGATCACAGCACCAGCCTCTGTGTTGACATATAGTTCAGGCTACAATGACCACAGATCAAAGTGGCAGCGACACGTGTGCACCGCGGAGGGCCCAGGCCCGCAGCAAGATGAAGGGCCGCAGCAGCGAGGAGCTCCAGTGGGCAGGGAGAGCCCAGACAGATAGTTGAGGAGGCAGGTTGTCGGGTGGATCAGACCTGCAGCGCGTGGAAGCACTGCGGCAACGGAAGTAGGCAGCAGCAGCACAGCAGGGAAGGGTCCGGCACCAGCAGAAGGATCGGGGAGCCCAGCCGGGGAAGCTGGCAATCCACCCAGCCGCCACTCACCCCGGTAGGCGCAGCTCACAGCACCAGCCTCCGTGTTGGCATGTAGTTCAGGCTGCAATGACCACAGACCAAGTGGCAGCGACACGTGTGCCCCACGGGAGGCCCAGGCCCGCAGCGAGATGAAGGGCCGCAGCAGCAAGGAGCTCAAGTGGGCAGGGAGAGCCCAGACAGATAGTGGAGGAGGCAATCAGACGTGCGGCGCGTAGAAGCACCGCAGCAATGGAAGTAGGCTGCAGCAGCCCAGCAGGGAAGGTTCCGGCACCAGCAGGAGGATCGGGGAGCCCAGCCGGGGATGTAGGGAATCTCCAGGTCGCCCCCAAGTCGCGCCGGAGCAGAAGGTGAGCAGAGGCCCGCACAACGGGCCCCCGCGAGCTCCCGATATCCTCTCAGGCGGGTGTGAAGGCAGCGGGGCAGCCAGAAGCCCCACAGGCAGCGTGTGTGCACAGCCGGGAAGCAGCCCACAGCGGGTGTACGCGGGGAGCGCGTCGCCCGCCTCGCCCGACCCCAGCGCTCAAGAATTGGGAACACCCGGTGCTCCCTTACGGGGTCAGACCGGGCCGGGCGGTACGGCGAGCGCGGTCTCTAGCCCGCCGCGGACCGCCCCCAAGCAACAGCACTCACAGGTTCTATTGGCGATGTAGCGGCCGCTGGACAGGGATCCAGACCCCCGGCCTCCGCGCGGCGCAGAGCGGGCCGCGCCGTCCAGGCCCCGACGAGTTCGCAGAGTCCGGGGCCCAATCCACCGCAGGCGCCGCAGCTGCGCACAGCGAGGCCGGAGGGCAGCGATCAACGGCTCAAAAGATGCCCCAGGTGAAGGTGAACCACTGTGGTAGGTTCTCAAGCAGCGAAGTGTGTTGAGTCTGCCGGATACTGAAGGATTAAAGGCTTGGCCGGCAGAGCCCACTCAAAGTGCGGCCATCTTGCAGCCGGCTAAGCCACGCCCCCAAGTGCCTGTCGGATTTCACCTTGGATTTTTACATGCCCATACTGACAAAAACACACACACACTCTCTTTCGTCTAACTTAAAAAATGTTGATTAGTTTGAAAAACTCAAGTTCCCTGTAAAGTTATTTTTGCATCTCACTGTATTTTTGACCAGTATTAGTGAGCCAATGTGCTTGCAGCTTCCCCATATTGCACTATATGTTCCTCCAGCTCCTGTGTTTTCCTTTATACCTGTGACACGACCAGTCCACCTGCCCCGAAGAGCACCAGCACTTTACCTAGTTTCCCTCCCACACTGCACCTTTGCTGACTACACCCTTGTGTAAGTCTATGTGTGAGAACTAACGCTTCAAGAGCACTGCCTGCTTTACCAAAGCTGAATAAAGAAATGGCAAACCACTCCAATGAAAAACAACACCAGTTAATCCAACAGGGCAAAAGGAATAGTTAAAATCAGGAAATAGACTAGGCTTGTCCGACTGATCTCCCATCTGTCTCTTTCCATCTCATTTCTGCCCGCCCTCCTATGCCTAATAGATCCCTCTCATCCTGCATACTTAAAACTCACATACTTAGCACAGGGTGCTGAAGTGACATAGCTCCTTATTATAGTGAGTGATTAAACACGAGATTATGTTATTTTCTCCGTTGGGTGTCAACGTGGATTATAATAAGCCACTGTGGCATGAAGGTTATTTATAATGTATTATAGTTACACAAAATGCAACTATATTCCACACCCGTACACATCATCACACAATACATTTCAAATAAAAGTATATTTATACAGAACAAATGCTTACATATCAGCCCGATTATAAGTCAGGTGGAACGGTGTCTCTGGGAGGATTCCGCTCCACCTGATTCTAAGGCCCTCATTACATGTTTGGAGGAATAGGTGAGGTATTTACCACACGTGGGAAATACCACTACCTCAGAGTGACATATTTACCAGTGTGGTATATGCCTCCTATTGCGGCGTTTTAACTTGCAAATGAGGCATAACATATGAAATTGGTATTTAACTCTTCGAATTCTGCATGTATTGTCTTTTTTACGGACCTTTCCCCCAATACATTTCGGCAGGTTTGACCTGCTGGAATTTATGAGGGGAAAACGGCGAAAGTGTGATAAATATCAGACAACACATGTTGTTGATCCCTGTGCAGACACGTTTGCCCTGGAGATTGGAATTTAGCTCTGCGCCTGTAATCTGGGCCTGAGTGTTTCCAGGCCCGGAATTACTGGGTTCCCGATTTTACCATGTGCGAATCCACAGCCTGGTCACATATGCAGGGGGGACTGGATACAGAGGTATCCGCCGTACCCCTTAAGGACCACAGGAGGACCTGACAATGCTCCCCGGTTCCCCAAATACCCCAGCCGCAGCCATCTCGACCACTACTCCCTCCACTCACCCTGACCCCATAGGAGTAGCATGTGTCCCTGGCAGTAGAGGATTCCTTGGTCATGCAGCAACCCCGCCCAGACTGCCCACCCCCTTTCCCCTACAGGAGCAGTGCCAGGTGCGAGTGTGCACACAAGCAGACAGCGCGGCCGGGCGGCCGATGCTGAGACCTGGGGCTGACCTCCCCTCCCCTGACTCCATGCATCAGTGGAGGGCAATCGGTGCTCTCCCTGGCCACTCAGAAGCACGGCCACATGCCCAACAACGCCCCCCCCCGCCGCCCCTCTGCACGTGTCCCACTTCCATTTATCATCCGCTTAAAGGATAGCTGTGTGCAGGGGTTTAAGCAGGCCCGGTTCTAGCAGGGAGGCCTTTTGGGCCAGGCCCACCCAAATATGACCTTTGGCCCACCCAGTTACGGAAGAGGAGGCCATGAAGAAGCCACCTATTAAGTGCTTCCTCCATCATAACGTTGGAAAGTAGTAATATTTTTTCACTGTCTTCAAAACTGAAAATGTGTGGCATGGTTTGGGGGTAGAGGTGGGCGAGCTAATAAATTAACAGGAAGAGCCCCAGAGCTGAGTTTAGGCTCTGGCTTGGCTCTTAGAGCCCATGCAAGAGCCGAGCCCTGAAAATGTTTGCAATGTAAATAAAACATGCCACAAACATCATGTAAAATATCATAAAGGCTCTTCAAAATTCAAAATAATGTATTTCCTGAACACATGGAAGCTGTGACAATATGTCACAATATAGCGCTGCGCTGAGAAGTACTTATTATTAGTGATAGTTTTTAAACATGAGCTTAGAGTCATCAATGCCCCGTCCTCACTCTGGTGAAAGTGCCTATAGTGAACCAACAGGCAAGACAGTTGTCTTGTGGACCCTGTATGTGGCCCAGAGTATTATAGAGCAATGTTAGTCTATTAAATCAAACACAATAGGTTTTTGTATAGTTCGTTTTCTGATTCATATATTTGATTGAACTTTCATGCACAAATATGAAGAAAAACGAGTTTTGCTGAATAAAAATAGAGCCCAAGATCACACAATTTAAGTGAGGAAGCTGCAATCTATCCAGGTTTTATGTTTTCACTTTGTACAAATCAGCCACTAAATGGCTATCTATTTTACTCTCTTATTTATGGTAATTCTTTTTTTTACCTCTTTGTGCAGTTTTCTGTAGTTTTTATGTAGTGCCAACTCGACCAAGAGGTATTGAATTGCTTTACATGAACACTGGTTACATTACACACTCTTGCCACCAGCAACCTAGACTACAATAACACCCTCTACGCTGGAATAAACAAGCATATCATCGGAAGGCTACAGAACATCCAGAACTCAGCAGCCAGAATCATTCCCAACTTCCCACGATGGTCACACATCTCACCTCACCTCAAGTCCCTACACTGGCTACCCATACCCAAACAAGGACATTTCAAACTCCTCACCCAAACTTTTAAGGCACTCTGGCCCAGCATACCTCAACAATATCATCTGCTTTCACAAACCTTCCAGACACCTCTGCTAGCAAGATTCCTACTTGCTCACAACCCATGCATATGGAAAACCATATCCGGTGGATGAGCCTTCTCCTACATCGCTCCTAAACCATGCAATGACGTGCTGTTACACATCCGAGCCTCTTCTTCATTTCTTGAATTCCACAAGAAGCTGAAGACCTGGCTTTTCGAGTAAACACATTGAGCCCTAGGCTTGGCTAAACTCACTCCTGCCAGGATCCAGGATGCCCTCTAGGTGAGAGTGCACATTACAAACCAACAATAATATGACCTGACCAGAGAGAAGTAAATGCACTGTATGGAGCAAGAAAATTCAAAACTGAGCCATGGCTGGAGTATTCTATTAGACTGGATGATTGCATTTGTTTCCCATGTTGTGGGTCTGTTTGCCTCTGCACCCACATCCATAATATGGATGGGCTAAGAGGTAAAACATTTCTCTTGTTTGTGTGGGGTCATTCCCCATGCAAATGAGGGAACATCCCCTGAATATAGCTCTGGCTATACATGTGTGCCAGCACTTCAGTATTACAGAAGGGGCTGCACAAGCATCTGTGGCTCTTCTGGAACCGGGGCATCCTGTGTAATACGGCCCCAAAAGGTTACCTGTTTTGACTGCAATTAATGGTTTTAAACTTTTCAGGCATGAAAACTGCTGTTAGTTGTCAACAATACAGTCTTCTCTTTTTCCAAATGTGTTGCTGTTTTTTAACTTTTATATCAATGAAAGTACACTGCAAAAAAATGACATGAAAATAAACAGTTACAAAGTTCACAGTATGCAAAGAAATAGGTGTTTGGGCAAATAAGTAAGTAGCCAGTCTTCCTAGTGCGAACTGTCAAGGCTTAGTTGTGGTAACAGGGACATTTGTATCCTTGAACTACTATTAGAATCTGCTTGAAATCCAAGTTCTTCTGTTGAAGCCTGCCTGCCTGAAATAATAAGGGTTGGGGCTGTTGAGTATAGATATCAGCTCTTACTCTCAAATAACTCTCTAGATGCACTGTATGCCTGTTTGGAAGAAGATATGATGTAATCTAGGTCTTGTAGGTCACCTGCAGAATTGACAAAAATGGGGCCCATATTGGCCCACCTGAACTTACCCTTGGCCCATCCAGAAGAAAATTCCTGGAACCGGGCCTGGGCTTCAGTGGGATGATAAAACTGGAGGTGGGGGGGTGTCTCTCAAAGGGGAGTGGTCGATGTAATTAAGGGTAATTAGCATAGGGTGCCACGCGACTAGTATTTTGCCTCTTCTGTCATTGTATCCAGATATATAATACAATATGTAACATTACACCTACAACAAGCCAGGACTATTGGCTTTGTCAATGGTTGTTATTTGCATAAGATAAATAAGCAGCAGCTATGGCTTCGTTGCATATAATATTGAAAATGCTTCAGTTCTGAAATGATGAGACTGTGAAAGAACTATAACGAGCCTCTGGCAGTGAAGGGTGGTCCTGCTGCAGAGTTACAATTTTTTTTTTCACCCTGAGGGTGAGGGCTAAAAGGGAGAGCCCGATAGGGACCCGTCTCAGCACCTGCTTTTTAGAACTGCCGGTGCTCAGCACCGGCAGGACCCGGCCCACTTAAATCCCTGGCTGTGTGAAATGTGACCTGGGAAAGCTGAGTATGCTCCTTTATTCCTCTTTCTGGCATGTTGGGCGAAGTAACGGCGCAATTACCGACCAGGAACGGTAATTCTGGGTTGTCCCCGGTAATTGCAGCACCCTGCACACCTAACTAGTAACCACGCTCTCTGAGTTTACCCCTGAGAAACAAAGCCCGCATCATTGTTATCTTATCTTATGCTGTGTTATGTTATGTTGTGTTGTGTTATGCTTTGTTATAGGCATTAAGCAGGGCTTTAAGTGGGCCAGGTCTGTCCGGGTCTGAGCACCGGCAGTTTTTTTTTGGGGCCCTCGAAACGGGTCTCTATCGGGCTCTATTTTCGCGGCTGGCAAAGGTAGTCCTTTCTTTTTTTTTTTTTCTGGACTGCAGTGAGAGCTCAGTTTCCTCACTGAGTAGTGGAGGTCACGGCATGACGTCCACGGCACGACGGCATGACGTCATGCCAGGTGAGCGTTGTTGGAGGAAGGGAAACCCTTTTTCTCTCAGGATTTCCCTTCTCTTTTTCATGCGCAGGAGCAACGTCGTTGTGGTGCCAGCGTGGGATGATGAAAACCGAGACTTTTAGAAACAGGTATTACCTTCTCTTTCTTGCTTTCGTTTATTTGCTCCCCTGTGAAATGGATCCAAAAAGAAAAACACTTTTGCTGGAAACGTCCTCTTTTTCTGACTTTTTCAATTTCTAAGTGCAGCCTCGGGTGGAGAGAACTAAAACATTCAAAATATGAAAAGTAACTAGCTAAAGCAAGACAGAGTGGTTGCAAGGTGGCCAGATTGATTTATTCACACCAAAACACACTAGCGCCACTTTACAGTGTTTGCCAGTGAAGCGCTACTTTTGTTTTCTCGTCTCTCTTTGAACAACATTGTTTTCCCTGGGTGGGAAAGTGCACTATTCCTGGAGGTACTGAAATACCTACTTGATGGGTGAATTGGAAAACAAAATGTGTACAGCGGCTGTGTGTTCACGAATGTGGTCTTTTTAAACCATACTGCTTACGTTTTGTAAGGATATAAGCAATGGGCATTGAAACGGGTCCCTTCTGGGCCCTGTAGTCATGGCATTAACTTTTCAGGCAAAAGCACTCACTAATTTCTGAATAATGAGTGTAAAAAGAAAAAGGTAACCATGTTGTTCCTGCTTACATTTCACATGTTTTACTTAATCTTGCATTCCCTATGAGTGCTTGCTTTTTCTAGGATGTTGTTAATTTTTTTTAGGCAGCATATTGCTCTTGTCTAGTGCGTAATTTGAATTGAGTCACATCCAGGTGTTTATAGCGGGTCAGTGCAGTGCAAGTTTCTCTCAGTGGGGCAGTATGGTGTTCAGTGGGGGAGAGGATGAGGCACTATGGTCAGAGCTGTTGAATTTGGAACTGGGGAACCAGGTTCAGCCTACATGACCAGTCCACTCCCCCTGAGGGAGCACATTTCCATGCTAGACCTTAGAAGGCCCCGCAAGATCTTAAAAGCCCTGGTGTCTTAGCACCAGCAAGGGGACCCTAGCAGTGGCAAGTGTGGGTTAACCTTGAAGGCCTGTCCGCTCCAATCCATTCTGAAGTTCACCTTCAGTCTTGCAGGCAGGCCTATGAAGCAGCACACCATAGAGTGACAGTGACTCTGTCACTGAGGTCACAGGACCCTTGAGCAGGGTGGCTCTAGGGCAGTGCGACCGCACCAGGTGCTGACCACTCGCGGTCCATGCAGGTAACAGCGGTGGCAGAGGGGCCGGGTAAGGGGATTTCGAGGACGATGCCGAGGGAAAATTAAATAATTAATTTTCCTTCAGCATCATCCCTCGAAACCCCCTTACCCGGCCCCACCACTGTTACCTGCACGGACCGCGGGTGGCACTGACTTCAGGTGGGGGCGTCGTGTTTGCAAGTATAATATGGTTTTAAAAGCACTTGCTGCTCTCCTTCCTGGCCTCCAACAATTTTCGGCAACAATAAAAATGTCATGATAACTCCAGGGATTAATGTTCTTAGTAGAGAGAGATGGTGTTTTGTCTAGTGGACGTTTTGACTCATGGAAAGGAAGCGCAGAGGGTTAATGTGCCCACTGCTAAGAACATGTACCATGCAGATCACAAAGTGCACATAATGTAAATAGGTCAGTGGGTTACTGCTTTTGTCTGAAAGACCCTATTGTTACTTGCAGTTAATAAGTTAAAATCCTAACATAGAACAGTGAGCTATTAACTGTCATGTAAGAGCTGCATGCAAACTGCAAGGTATAAATTAGAGCATTATGTTTTTTCCACAGTCTTTGATTATCCTAATGTTGCAAAAAAAGGGTTCATTTGGGTAGAAATCAATTCTGATTATTAAAGAGAACCCCCAACCATGGTATTACGTTTTAAATTCTGAATTTGTGTTTCTCCAGACCAATCACTATTAAACTATGCTGCCTACTAGTATGGTTGTCATGTGACTCCTACACCTTATAGTCCTTTGTCTTATGTAACATTTCCTATACAGTGATTTACACACATATATTACACTGAGATAAGCAATCATATGAGATGTAAAGTGCTCTGACAACCTATACTGCTATTAGTGGTGCTGTAAATTTTCTGATACTTTATTATTTTGACATTTTTACACATGCTAACAGTATCCGCAAAGATTTTTCCTTATTAGTACCAGTGGAACATACAAGTGCAGCAGTGAGAAAGTTGACCAGTCAACCTTTGCAATGGGCCATCTACTTTGCAGCAACACAAGTCACATTTTTTTGTAACTTTTGATCCGTTTGAGCTATAAACAATTTATTAGTTAAAATCGTCAGATTATGCAGCAGATGATGTATTATGTGGCAAATATGGCAGAGCCATAATTATGTGGAAAACATTTGCAAACTAGGATATTTTGCCATTCATGATTGAACTGCTCTTGTGGAAAAAGGGTGGGGTAGTGCTGATGACAGAAACTCCATGGCTGGGAGACAAATGGCTTGCGATTCCACTTTTAAGGATATTTGGGACATTCTGTGATTGGAAACGTATCCCACTTTGTGAATGTATTTTAATGTCAATAACTCATATTAAACCTTAAATAAACATGTGTATCCATTGGTTAAATTAAATAACGTAATAAGCTGTAACTGGTTAGTGAAATGGGAAACAAATACTAAAAATTGGGATATTTTGCTCTTTCTGCCACACCTCTGACTCGCCGAGAAACCCCAGCAAAATAGACAGTGAATATCTTCAAGGGTTTTGGGGAATCCTGCAATAGATTTCTAAGTAATGTAAATAATTTTTACATGTTTTTTAAAGTGTTTGGTATTTTTATGCTTATACTTAATAAATATACGTTTTTGCCTATTTTATTATCCTTTGCTGGATGCGACTTCATGATTTTCTTAAGCACACAATGCTAGTTATCTTGATTTAGACCACGCCCCTACTCGGATAGGCCACACCCCTTGAAGAGATTTGCCACGCCCCTTTTAGAGCACCCCCAGTTTTTTTTCCCCACTTAAAGCCCTGGCATTAAGACAGAGTGCTTCCTACCACTGGTATGGCTTTGCAGCACTCTGGGGTGCCTTACAGGTAAGGGTTTGCATTTGTGCTTTCCAGATCCACAAACAGTCAGTTGCTGGTACATATAGTATACCCTAAAATATGTAATGTTATGTTATATGATGTCTCTAGCACTTGCCCGCCATCGAGGTAGCTTCATAGCAGTAGGAATCAGGGCAGGCTGAGGTTGATACGGCTGAATGTATCTAGAGGAAGCTTGCAAAGTGACAGGTGGTCAGTGATGATGAGGATGGGTACGAGTCAGTCTTCCGCAGACTTGAAGCTACTCCTGAGACGGCTGTTCCTCTACCAGCCCTCCCTGGCTGGCAGGCAGCGCAGAACTGCTACCCTTGTGCACATGCACGGCCCAAATATCTGAATCAGAGAATTAGAAAATCAGGGCCAATGTCAGTTGCTTTAAGAACCAAAGTAAAAACATATATGATAGCACACGTTTTTCATTCAAAAGCAGGTGACATTTGTTAGTGCCTCTGGGCTCGAGCTATGACGCTGCCTGCGGGACTATGGCGCCGCTAAAGCCACCAAGTTCGGATACTTTGGAAAGCTGTTTCCATTGTCCAGCCTTGATGCTCAGCAGCCAACAGAACTGAGGCCCCAGCAGCAGAGTGTCGGCAAGAGAGACCCTCCGCGGCTCTTTGAACGGGAAAAAACGAACATAATTCTCTAACACGGATTTCTAACCTGCTGTACTCGTGTATCCTGCAATACTACGACCTTCGGTTCCCACTCATTCCATTTAAGCCTCTTTGTTTTGTTTTGGGCGTGGACTGCATTGATGCAGGCCCTCAGCTCATTGTTGAAGATGCACACTTAAGTCGAATTCGAAGCTGCACCTCACTGACCTTAGTGCTGCATGAAAACATCAAAGGCATAGAACCTGGCAACACATAATAAGGCAAAAAAGTGATAGCTTGTTTGCAAAATAGTCTGCCACTGGCATTCGCTCGGGGAACATTCCAGTCCATATGCAATATTATGAAACTCAGCCCTGGTCCTGCTTTCATAGGAACAGCCCAGGCCAAAGTGCCAGGGGCGTCCTCTCTTACCTGGAACATAAGCAACCACAGACCAGCTTCAGCCTGGCTGGACCTCAACACTGAGGTGCAGCTTGGCTACTGTGGCAGAGCTGGCATGGGACCAGCGACTGGGCATACCCGTCACACTTAGGGCACAGAGTGCGTGGTACGTGCTGCTCACTGAGGTACTCCACATCACAAAGAGATGGCCTTATGTGTGAAAGGAGGAACATTCCACTACAAGATTTCGGATAGAAGGAAGAGTTGTTCGGCCCATTTAAAACTGCTGTACTGGTTAAAAAGGGTAAAATGGATGCCAGTGTCGAGCACCACCTACAGGTCAACAAGAACTGATAAAGGCGCTGACACAACCACGTCCAGTTCAGGTTATAAGTTGTTTACAAACTAACGAAGAAATGTGACCACAAGCTGTCCTTACCTTGCTAGTGCTTGAATAGATAAGGACAAACAGCCTCCACTGGTATCCAAAAAAATAGAAAATGAGGAAAAATGAAACCATTGCATGAGGGACAACTCATATTGTATTATTATTTCCAGCTCAGACATACATTATGTGAGTACGCAAGGGGAAACAAATGAAAAATGGAGCAACATTCCTTTAAATGGCTAAATATAATTTCCTTGGAACAAGCTAACTTTGAGACCAGAACTAGTCCTCAGAAAGGAAATTGACAAAATATCTCACCTCCAATATCTCTCTATTAACGGTGACAACAAATACATCTGCAACTGCCTTCAAACTGGGAGTGGGGGAAGAGTGCTCACTGCAGCAGTTGCCTCACCAAATTCTTAAACCATTTAGAGTAAAAGCCCAAGGTACCATACATGATCTGATTGTTGCTTGTCACTAACTCTCACTTAGGAGGGCAGCATAAGTTCCTCAAAAACCGCTTCTGGTTCCAAAGCAACAAACACCTGCTGATAACCTCTCCCTAATCCGATGCACCTTCAGAAGAGCACAATTAAAAAAGCTTACACTATTCTCACCATGACATTGCCATCAGACTACGCGGAAACTCTTGCAGGACCCAATATGTGGTACTTCAACCCTTACAGAACAAACCACACCAGTCATTTCATCTAAACGTCTGGTGGTCGCATAACAATGTGAAATTAATGTGTAGGAGGCTGGCTTAGTATATGGTGTTGACTTATGTAAGTGTAGCACCCTGCACTAATCCAGACAACACACATGGTGATTTTAGCGGTCTTAGACAATCTTAGAAAGCTCTCCAAATGGTAGCTATGGAGAGCAGCCTTCAGGCTTAGTCCAGAAGGAGTATAATCAATCAATCAATCAATCAGGGGAATTGTAAGTGCGCTACTCACCCGTGAGGGTCTCAAGGCGCTGGGGGTGGGGGGGTAAGCATCTCCATTCAGTCAAAGAGCCAGGTCTTGAGTGTCTTCTTGAAGATGTTCAGGGAGGAGACGCGTCTGATGTCGATTGGGAGCTCGTTCCAGGTCTTGGCCGCGATGTAGGAGAAGGCTCTTCCACCTGTTCTGGCTCTGCGGATGCGTGGGGTTTCGGCGAGGGCGAGGTCGGCGGATCGGAGGTTTCCCTTAGGTACGTGGAAGGAGATTCTCTTGTTGAGGTATTAGGGTCCGGTGTTGTGGAGGCATTTGTAGGCATGGGTGAGTATCTTGAAAGTAACTCTCTTCTCAACGGGGAGCCAGTGGAGTTTACGCAGGTGTTGGGTGATGTGTTTGTGTCGAGGGATGCCGAGGACGAGTCTGGCTGCGGTGTTCTGTATGGTCTGGAGTTTGTGGAGCAGAGACTTGTTGATCCCGGCGTAGAGGGCATTTCCATAGTCCAGTCTGCTGGTTATGAGTGCATGGGTGACGGTCTTCCTTGATTCGGGGGGGAGGATGCGGAGGGTGTTGAAGCAGCTGGAGGTGACGGCGTTGACCTGTAGGGTCATGGAAAGGGAGGAGTCGGGTACGATGCCGAGGTTTCGTGCGTGGTCCATGGGGGTGGGAGGGCTGCCGAGGGCGGTGAGCCACCAGGTGTTGTCCCATGCAGAGGGGGAGGGTCTGAGGACGAGGACCTCTGCCTTCTCCGAGTTGAGCTTCAGGCAGCTGTTGCTCATCCAGGATGCGACGTCCTTCATTCCTTCCTGGAAGTTGAGTCTGGTGGTGACAGGGTCCTTGGTGAGGGAGAGGATGAGCTGGGTGTCGTCGGCATAGGATACTATGCTGAGTCCGTGCTGTCTGACGATGGCGGCGAAGGGGGCCACGTAGATGTTGAAGAGCGTGGGGCTGAGCGACGATCCTTGGGGTACTCTGCAATTGATTTCCGTGGGTTCGGAGAGGAATGGTGGCAGTCTGACTCTTTGGGTTCTGCCGGTGAGGAAGGAGTGGATCCAGTCGAGGGCGGTTCCCTGTATGCACGCGTCGTCGAGTCTGGCGGTGAGTGTGCCATGGGAGACAGTGTCGAACGCTGCAGAGAGGTCGAGTAGGATCAGGGCCGTGGTGTGTTCTTGGTCGAGGAGGGTGCGGGTGTTGTCTGTGGCGGCGAGTAGAGCGGTCTCGGTGCTGTGGTTGCTGCGGAATCCAGATTGGGAGGGGTCGAGGATGGAGCTTTCTTCGATGAATTTTGTTAGCTGGGCATTGACGATCTGCTCGGTGACTTTGGCTGCGAAGGGGAGGAGGGAGATGGGTCGGTAGTTCTTGAGGTCCTTGGGGTCTGCCGAGGGCTTCTTGAGCAGGGGTCTGACTTCTGCGCATTTCCAGTCGTTGGGAAAGATGCTGGCCTTGAAGGTGGTGTTGATGGTGCATCATAGTTTTGGAGCAATGGCGGTGGCAGCTCTGTGGTAGATGTGCGGCGGGCAGGGGTCCGTGGGGCCCCTAAGTGGATGCCTTTCATGGTCGAAGTGGTGTCTTCGGTGGTGACTGGGGTCCAGGAGGAGATGGTAGGCTGGCTAGTGTTGCTGGAGAGGGAAGTGGTTTCGGAGTCAGGTGTCTGGTCGTTGAAATGGTCGTAGAGGCCCTTGATTTTCAGATGGAAGTAAGATCCGAGCTTGTCGCAGAGGTCCTGGGAGGGGGTGATGTCCGTGGTTTCGCTGGGGGGCTTGGTGAGTTTCTGGATGACGTTGAAGAGTTCCTTGGAGTTGCTGGAGTTGGCGAGGATCTTGTTTTGGATGAAGGTCCTTTTGTTGGATCTGATACTTTGGTGGTATTCCGTCATGGAGTTCTTGTAGGTGCTGCGATCTTCTGACATTTTGCTGTTTCTCCAGTTCTTCTTGAGACGTCTGCAGGTGCATCTGGAATCTTGGAGGTCGGTGGTGAACCAGGTGGCCTTCCTGGGGCACTGTCTCTCAAGGTTACGTAGGGGTGAGAGCTTGTCTGCACAGTTGGCAATCCATCTGTGGAGTTCCCTGGCTGCCAATTTGGCGTCGATCGAGGTGGTGGGGGCGTTGCGGTTGAGGGTGGAGTGCTCCTCAGTGATTTTGCTCCAGTTCCTTCATGGAGGGCGTGGTGCAGGTTTGGGGGCGGTGGGTTTGTCGACATTGAAGTGTACACATTGGTGGTCCGTCCAGGGGGGTTGCGTGGTGTGGCTGAAGTGGATGCTGTTACCTCCTGCGAAGATGGGGACGAGGGTGTGTCCTGCCTTGTAGGTGGGCGTGGTGACGAGCTCTTTCAGGCTGATGTTGGCGAGGTTGTCCAGGAGGGTGGTGGAGTTGAGGTCGCTGGGTTTGTCGATGTGGAAGTTCAGGTCTCCGATGAGTATGTAGTCCATGGAGGTGATGGCGTGGGGTGCGATAAGGTCGGCGATGGTTGTGGCGAACGAGGCGCGAGGTCCGGGGGGGTCTGTAAGCGAGGGTGCCACGAAGTGTGGTTCTAGGGCTCGTCTGGATCTGGAAGTGAAGGTGTTCGGTGGTGGAGAGGGAGTCATTCGTGGTGGAGTTGGAGAGTCGGAGGGAGCACTTGTGTGCGATGGTGAGTCCTCCACCTGGGCGGTTGGGGCGGTCTTTCTTCTGGATCTTGTATCCATTGGCGATGGCGGTGGCGATGTCGGGGGTGGAGGAGGCGTTGGTCCAGGTTTCTGTAAAGAAGGCGATGTCTGGTGAGAGGGTGTCAAGGAGGTCCCAGATCTCAATGGCGTGTCTGTGCAGGGAGCGCACGTTGAGGAGGATGCACCTCAGGGTTTCGGAGTTGTTGGCGTTCGGTGCGGGTGTGCTGGCTGTGGGAGTGCTGATGGTGTTGAAGGTCTGGTGGCAGTGACGGCAGGAGAAATGTCCGTGGGTGGTGCTTGGCGTGGACAGCTGGCACTTGTTGTTTTTCCTGGGTTTGAGTGCGAGGAGGGTAGCTGAGTCGTAGCAGTGGATGGTTGGAGATCCAGGGTCCCTGGCGCTGGTGGCGGTCGGGTCGCGGACGGGCGCAGACGGGCTTGCTTTTGACGCACCCCCTGTGCGTGGCCGCACAGCGGCCGCCATTAAATAAGGGAAAAGGGAGGGAAAGCTCAGCTGGGAGGCGGGAACGTGAGGGGCAGGGGGGAGGGGCCACGGGGGAGCAGCAGCGGGAAACGAGTAACACGCAGAATAATCACAACAATTAAACAGTGACCACAATAACAGAATTGACAGGATTAAACAAAAACAATACCTACATACCTACAATACAGCAAGAAGGATGACACAGGAAAAAAACGGGCACAACGAGGCAGGTGGCAGCAGAGGCAGGCTTGAACCCTACCAGTTCCCTATCAGCGGCAGCGGCAGAACGGAGGCGCTACTGGGGGAGAGAGCAGGTCCCTGACCAGAGGTCAGAGGTCTTGCTCGCCCATCCCAGCAGTGGCCGCCATTAAATAGGGGAGGAGGGAGTGAAAGCTCAGCTGGGAGGCGGGAGCCTGAGGGGCAGGGGGAGGGGCCGCGGGGGAGCAGCGGCGGGAAAAGAGCAGCTTGTTTTACCAGTACTTAATCTTATGGTATAGGTTAAGTGAAAAATAACCACACAGCGTATTATAAAAAATATGTATTTATTATTTGACACTCACTAGCACATCACAATATCTCCTACCCGGAGATATAAATACAATACACACAATACTTTGTCAATGGAATCCGTAAGTAGCACAAATACACAGTGGTCCCCAGTAAAATAGTGGAATGGGAACCACAACCTAAGTCGAGAATGGACCCAGAAGACGTAGAAGAGTCAGGAACCCAAGGAACCACCCAAGGAGAGTATCTAGGAACCCCACGGAGGTCGTGTGCAGAGTGGGAACACGACCGCATACTCAATTCAAGTAAATGGGTAAGTCGCGGTTGCAATTTTAAAGAAGAAGGACCCTTCCCAGCAGACCCTGAAGAAATCCCTTGGAAGATGGAAGGTTGGAGAGTCACCCCACCCGTGGATACCCCAGGAACCAGTATACCTACACCAGGGAAGCCGGGTGCATAGGTGCGAACTGACTTCGGAAAGCGCCGTAGACCACAATGGAGGACTTTAGAAAAGATGCTGCTGGCAAAGAAGGTGAAAGTGTCCTGTGGAACCCAAAGGTGGATTCAAGAAGAGGGGTACCTGCAAGCAGAGTGGACTGAGGCTATGCCACTCAGGAGTGACCAGGAGGCACAGAAGATGAATGCCCATCGATGTTGGGGATGCAGGAGAGTTGACGGTGCCCTTAAAGTTGCAGCTGTATGGACCAGGCGATGCTGAGGAAGACCAGGAGCCGTTCACGAGCTGTCCCACATTGGATGTCAAGAGCCAAGGGGTCAGTGTCCGACAGGGGCACCATGAAGCCTTGGCAGCGGCAACCAATGTAGTAGTCGAAAAAAGTGCAGTGTCGGGACCAGCAAGGTCCAAGTGACTCACCACAAGCAGGTAAGTCAGAGCAGGCCCTGAGCAAGCAGGGGATCCCCCTGCAGCCAAAGAAGACCCTCAAGAGGACCCACAGGCTGGAGGCACAGGAGTCACAAGAGGACCTCAAGCAGCTCACCAAATGATGAAGGCCCATGGTGCAGAGGATGCGGTGCAGATGAAGATCTTGGCTGCAGGAGATGCTTGAGGCTGGAGCTTCTTGAAGCCCGAAGATCTCTGGAGGAGAGATTCAACAAGCCTTGGCAACGGCAAGTCGACGGGGTGCACAGGGGTACTGCTCAAGCAGTTTTATCGAGGGATACTGACTTCAAACTTGCTGTGAAGACAGGACAGGCCTCGAGGGAGTTGCAGAACCACCACCTGTGTTGCTGAACCTTCCAGAGTCCATAGGAGCAGATGCAGAAAAGTGACTCCTTCACTCCAACGGATATTCCTTCGGGTGTTTTGGATGTTTATGGAGCACAGGCACAGATGTTTCAAAAGACTTGCAGGACGACGAGACCAGGAGCAGCAGGAGTCTTCCCAGTTATAGTCTCGGTTCCCAAAGCGAAGTCCAGAGTGCCCAGACGGTTGAAGTTGGAGTGGTTTCGGATCTGAATCTTGTCTCCTGATGAATCTAGGGACCCACCCACAGGTAAGCTCTTAAGTACCCTAAGGAAAGGGTTGGAACGATTCAGGGGTCCCTCCCAGAGGAGGGTCTGGACAGTGGGGAGGATACTTGAATGTCCTTTGTCTAGTTTCGCACCAGTGCGGGAGCCAACGGCTACCTGAACTGGTTTCAACTGAAGTATGCAAGGAGGGCACCAACTGTGCCCTTCAAAGCAGTCTAGTGGCGCTGGCAAGCGCACCACCCTGTCCCAATACACTAAGTCCTGTCTGGGAGGTGGTCATACCTCCCTGTGACAGGAAACCTATTGTGCTGCCTTCCCCTGCTTGAGCTTGGCTCAGCAGCAGGAGGGCAGAATCGTGTCTCTGGTCGGCAGCAGCCATAGTTTGCTGTCCGTGTCTAGAAGACTGCTACCGGGAACACTGAGGGACTCCCGGAGGAGCTTTACAGTGCATGGAATCATACCTCCCATACTGTTTATGGTGTGGGGGTATGATTCTAACATGTTTGATACCAAACATGACAGGGTTCATTAAAGCCATTTTAGAGATAGCCATCGCGTAGTGATGCATGGCCACTCTATGTATCGTAATGGCTGATGCACTTACAACCCGGGTGAATGGACTCTGAGTGAGGGCTGTAGGGGTGTCCTGCTCATGAAGGGGCACCCTCACACTTATAACCGAGCATCCTGCCTTCAGGATTGAAAGGCCTGCCTTAGATGTGACTTATAGGTTTTAAGTGCAGTGACCTCAGATATAAGGAAACTTATATCGGTCGTAAGTGGTGCTAGCACCAGCTTACACAGGCTGCAATGGCAGGCCTGTAGTAACAATTTGAGTGGTCTCTCATGGGTGGCATAATACATGCTTCAGCCCATGGGAGATCCCTGGTGTACCTATCCCTGGGTACCGTAGTACCATACACTAGGGACTTACAAGGGTAAACAGTAGCCAATCTGGAGTGTATCTAAGTAGTCACCTTGTCCAATTTAGGGAAGAAGCTACTGGGTTCCTGATTAGCAGGATCCCAGTCAGACTAGTTAGTAAAACATAATGACACCAGCAAAAAGTGGGGGTGACCATGAAAGCAGATACTACTTTCCTACATAATGTCATCCAGCTGATTTAACAAAGGCACCACTAACACAGCAGGTGAACTCTACAGCAAACCACCTCATCTGCCAGCTCAACAAAGTGAAACTACTGCCAATCACTTTAGCTGGCAAAGGAACTGCCAAGATGAGCAAATTGAAACTAATGCCCACCACAGCATCAGACATAAACACTAACTGCATGGGGAAACTGATGTCAATCTCCTCAACTGACACAATCACCAGCGCAAGTCAAAACAAAGTTAATCCACTGGCAGTCATCCCTGTCAAAGTGTTGATAGACACTTCAGCTAATAAAACATGCATAATAAAGCACATTGAAAGTGGTGCCAGCCACCTCGGCTGACACACCTGCCCCCAGCACAGAAAAGCCAAACTACTGTACTACAGACCACTTCAGGTGAATCACCCGGCAGGGCACGGCAAAGTAAAACAGTAAAAAATCCAGTACGAGAAATAACACACTATTCACTCTTGTACATAAGGTGATTTTTTTTGCATCTGTTAGCAAGGGTGCTTATATATGGACAGGACAATGCAGCTACTGTATACAGTACATTGACAATCAAAGACAGTTCATGGAGATATAGTGTGGACACGTCATGTGAGCAGACAAGACACACGGTCCGATGAGGGAGAGTGTTAGCAGAGTAGATGGGCACTAAGAGGCCTGGCAGTGGAAGGTGAGTCTGTATTGTTGTTGGGTAAGTGGAAGTCCCTTCAAGAGGGGTAGTTCTAGGTGGTTGCACTATTGGCCACATCTGCTGGATTGAATAGAATCCTGTGGACAGATAGGCTCACCTTCCCTTTTCAAAAAGTTTAAATAATTATGTCATGATTCAAAAACTTCAATCTTAGGTGCCCCACCTGCCACTTACTGCTAGTGTTTAGATGTCTTTTTTCTCCAATGTTTAAGTATTTTCATGGTACATCAGCAGCGGGTTAATTCCACACTTTAGACCATTGAATAGTTCTCCTTTCTTTAAACAACTGGCTGATCTTTCTAACTCGCTTTTGACTGCCCCCCTCCACACAGGCAAAAGCTACTTTACGCACCAGTCTCCACCTACGAACTTTGAGCTATGCATATTTTTAAACCTGGACTCAAAGTACCCACAGGGAGGCATGTGTAGCTTGCAAATGCAGCATAGCATGCTGGTTAGAAAGGCTAAATAGTTTGCATTTCATTTCAGCTGTAACTGTGGACATGTGCCCTTGCTTGGTTGCTGCAGAGCCCAGTGAACCCGTTTGCCTTGAGGCTTACGGGAAGCTGCCCTGAGGAATCTATCTTGGTGGCCAAGTCAAAGTGGCATGCTTAGTCAGTTGATGATAGGACACTTTGTGCCGGAGCTAACCCAAAATATTAATAGCCCACTAACCCCACTGCCAGGGAGATTACATAGGCAGGGACCAGAATCCCTGGGACTGATTAGAAAGAAGTTTACATACCTAGGGTGGGACGCGCACCATGTGTTGTAATCCGGTTAATTTCCATTGTATCATCTGAAAATAAGTTTATCCTCATCAGATTTCAAGAATGCCTTCACAATATAGGCATACTGTTCCAGTGTCCTTATTTCCTTTCTGTACAGCACCTACACATCTTACAAGGTCAGGGTATTGAGAGACCGAGATAAATTTGGCTTGATGGGTTATAATTAATCCATGCGGCATGCACGGGTTTTAAGCTATGATTAATGAGCCTGTGGCATGTGGTCACCGCACACAATGTGAGCTCTTTAAAGGCTTCACTTGCTAGCACATCAGAGGTGACACACTCGTTGTGTGCCAGAGGAAGAACGCGGTAATATAATGAAAGGCACGTTTTGCTGTCAGTGATAGTCCCATGTAGCAAGCACGAGAACGATAAGCGTGACAGTTGATGCTTCAAGGATGTTATACTTTCTCCTTCCTCCAGCCTCATGCGTGACTCTTCCCCTGCACGTGGAGGGTTATTGGACCCACTAATTCATGTTTCAAAGAGTTATCAAAAGATTATTATTCACCACCAAAATTATGCGTTCTGAAGAGCGAAGGGCAATTATGTAAATGGAACACAGTAGAATAAAAGCAACAGTTTCCGCCGTCAGTGGTTTTCTTTCTATCTCTTTTTCCATTAATGATTGGAATTTTAAAAATACACAGACATGGACTGTTTGGTTTTCTGGCGTTTATTATGTCATACAATTCAGTCTTTGATTAAATACTTATTCAAACAACATTGAAAACGGCAATCTTTGAGAGCTCTATTTTTTTGGATTACAAATATATATGGTGGCGTGTCAGATTTGGAAAGGAAATATGCTCTTCATAGAGACTGACCTGGTTGTGTGACCAAAGGCACACTGAAGAAGGCCTTAAAGTGAAACGGGAAGGAAAACAGTAGCCACTGCAATTCTTGGGCATATGACTGGGGTGTGCTTCGTGTAAATGTGCTGGTTTTGTTTTGCTACATGATTTAAAACTGCTGTAGGGTAATTTATTTTGATTGTAGACACATCAAAGATAAATGTGAACAATCTTTACAACAACATTAGACGTAAAATAAACATGCTAGTCTAGAATTAATCGCTTCGTATAAAGAGACCCCGCTTAATCAGATTTAACTCATTTAATTTAGATATATTTCAAGAAATACCGTTACAGAGAAACAATTTGATTAAAATAATTTTTACGGAGAAACAATTTGTTTAAAATAATTTAAATAAAAATGTCAGATTTTGTTACTGTGTATCTCAATAACAACTCTTCGGTTGAAAACACTTTAATTGAAAATGGCATAGATTTTCAATACAGTCTTCATCTACTGTTGTAATACCTTTTTGTCAATCCATCCATAATGTTTCTTACAAATACCTGACAACAAACCTTACCAGTAACCGGATCCTTGCCCAAATCCCACCTTTTATTTGACTCCTACAGAACCCAGTCCTCAATCCTAACCCTAACTCTAAATTTACCCAAACATAGCCTCTACCCTAACCTTGATCCTAAGTATTACTCGAACCCGAGACCTACTTTTAACCCGGTCTAGCCTTAACCACGGCATCTGCCCATTTTCAAAATCTAACTTGACTCTGACAGAGCTTAACTTGACTCAAATTCTTGCCATGACAGTGACCCAATCCACACGTTGACCCTCGCACAAATCCTCAACTTTGTCGCTACCCTAATACTAACTTTGTACAACACTAATCTGTAACATGACTCTAACAAATCACCTAACCTCAACATTATCTATTGCCATTTCGCAGCCCCAACCCACCCAATATTTATCATTTCCCCATAGCTGATATTTGACTCTTGTCTTAACAACAAAACTGAATTAACAATATTCCTAACCTAATCTTGAGATTTCAATTCATTAACTTAATTTTGTTGAAATATGTTTCTTTGACTTGCATTTCCCTGATTTTGCTTTTCAATTAAATATTTTCATTGGAATGGTCTTCCCTGAAATATCTTTGGATGACAAAGCATGAAGCCGCCCCTGCTCTAGTTTCTGTTGTAAGCCATCCTCAGTTTCATAGTCAGCCCCTGCCCTTTTGTTCTTGGATGATGTCATGGGACTTGCAGGTCAGGTATCCAATTCCAGAGCAGTCCCTTCTGCTTCAGGTGCCAGTCTACAACTCTCTTCTCCTGTTCGCCTTCTGCTTTGAGTTGTGTCTGCTTTGAAACATCTCATTTTCCCTTCCATGCCCGGTCTTTGTCCCTTGCACACTCTTGCCCAGTTCTGCTCCCGCACTGCTGGATCTGATAACATTTTGGAATTCACATCAAATTATTTCCATTGCTATGCGTTTTTTTTTCTCACCTATGTATTTAATATTAATTTCATTATTATAGTTTATTGCCTTGGCTATGTAACTTGAAATCATGGTCTTCTCTTCCTTTAATTTGACGCTTTTCCTTTTTTTGTCCAGCCAGGTACCTGCAAAGACGACGCCTGCATGTGCTGAAGGGCATTTTGAGGGACCTTAATTGACCAAACATGCTAAACACGTTGCTAGACTCTCTCATTGCTGAAAGAAAGATTTTACTACATATAAACAGCTTTTCACATGTTGCTTGGCTTAGCATGCCTCTTGGAAGAAAGGTGAGACTGGACATTGGGCATATTTACCACTGTGAGTACTGAGGTATGATTGCATGCCTCATCCTCAGTCCAGTCTGAAATCGATGGTACCTGTATGTAAAGAATCTTGACATGTACACTATTCAGATCCAATTGCTTCAGTTTCTCACCGTCCCCACCAATGAACACATATACTAAGATATGAGGACCTGTGATAGAAGCAGGGAAAGGGGAGTGTAATAAGAGGAAAAAGAGAGACACAGGACTCCACATTCACCCTTGCCACTTCTGGGGAAAAGCAACATATATGTATACATAGAATGGAAATCACATACCCTGTACACAACGTTCATTGATATATACAGGTGCATATATACGTGTGCAATTTCCTCTAAAGAATCTGTCCTGTTCCATCACAGGAACTCTAAGCAGAGCAGGCAACCCCATTCGGAAGAGTGTAGATAATATATCCTAGTCTTTGGAGTTCTAAATAAATGCTCAAGGAATAGCTCAAAATTCATTTTCAGTCCCGCATGACTTCAGGATACTTCTCTGTATCTTCGTAATCCAAACTGTCCATAGTACAATCCTTTAGGAAGCGGGAGGTCTTAACACTTGAAAACCAAAACCTCTGTTACAAGGTCCTGTGTGCAGCAACATTGTGGCATGATTACCTAGCAAGGACACCATGCACCATGAGGAAAGTAAAATTACCTTAATCTCTCTCGACACGTTAGAGTTTGTGGCCTATTGGGAAACATAGTTCACGGCTGGTGCTCTGCCACACCATGCATTCCTCACGTGTTCACAGCCTAAATCCTTTTACCACCAACTCTCTGTAAGGAACAAGTCAACAAATGGATGGCAACCAGCTGTCTTAAACTAAATGGCGATGAGACCGAGGCCATGGTGGTTGAGAACAACCCATCTCTCTGGGACCATCTCCTCTGGCCTTCATGTCTGGGTGACTGCCCTACCCCTAATTCGGAAGAAAAGAGCTTGGGAGTTTTTTTGGATAAAGATCTCACCATGGCCTCCTAGGCCAAGAAAGTGTCAGGGACATGTTTTGGTCTTCCAACAGCCTTCAGGAAGATGCTGAAGTGGCTCCCTGCGGAAACCCGGAGAATATTGGTACAAGGCATTATACTTGCACGTTTAGATTATGGCAGCTAACTCTATCTAGGTAGTCCTGCCTATGTTACCACGAAATTGCAGGTCATTCAAAATGCCACAGCCCGAGTTTTGCTGAGCCTTCCATAATCACAGTCTGCACGACCGGCTCTGGCTAGCCTTCATTTGCTGCCGGTAAGAAAAAGAATAGAATTTAAAGCTCTTTGCATTGCACATAAGGTAAAACACGCTCACGGCCCACACATCTTTAGTCATCTCATTGTCCTGCTTAACAATGCAAGAGACCTAGGGTCGAACAATCGCTTCCTTCTGGCCTCTCCCAGAATCAAAAGGGTGAGAACTGGAGGCTGGTCATTTGCCTGTTTAGTGTCCAACCTCTGGAACTCCCTCCCTACTCACCTAAGAGCCAACGGCAACCTGCCATGCTTTAGAAAACAACAGAAAACTCACCTCTTTGTATAATTAGTGCATTAGTTATCTCACAATCCCTATTAGTGCTGCTGTCTCTGGGTAGCCATGCGCTCTGCAAGAAACTGTAACATAACATAACTCAAACATGTACGGACAAAACCTTGACCACACATTATACTAATAGCTTATAAAGTTCTATTTGTTGGAGGGTTGGCAGACTAAGGGGTCGATTCCGATTCGGGCCGGAAATTTCTCCGACCGAGCCGGACCCGGAGAGATTTCCGACCGAATCGGACCCGTGCAGTCCGACCGAACGAGTACGATGCGTCCGTATGTTATCGGACTCGAGTCGGTCGGACTCCCATTGATGTCAATGGGAGCCGGTCGTACAACGCGTACGCGGGCTCCCATTGACTCAATGGGTGCGAGTCGGACAAGGGCGCCCCTACAGCGGGTACGCGGCGAAGCGATTCGCGCCAGTACACGCACAGGTAGGGGGACCCATGGGTCCCCCTGTGTGCGACTCGCGCGGCTACGCGTGCAGGGGGTCCGACACGGACCCCCAAAGCACGGCTCCGACAGCTCTTACGAGCCGGAGTGCGCGGCTCGGTCGGACTGCTCGCGCGCGCGCATCGTACTTACCCGGCCGGGAAACGTCTCCATTGCGCGGTGCGAGTCGAGTCCGAGCGAGTCGGTCGGAGCGGTTCGAGCCGGGAGCGAGTCGGTCGGGAGCGGTCGGGACGCCCGGACGAGTCGGTCGGCGATTTCGCATCGTACTCGCTCGGCCGGACCCGCGTACGGTTCGGTCGGGAAACAGGGCTCCGAATCGGATCCGGTAAAGCCGAATCCGATTCGGAGCCCTACCGGCCGAGATCGGAATCGGCCCCTAAGTAGAGAACATGTAAACTGACCATTATGAGTCATACGTCAGTAAACGGTTCACAAAACAACGTGAACATATGGCAAGGAGGATACAATCATTTGCAAAAATTAGTCATTGATATAGGTATCTTGTAACCAATGTTCAGTGATCTCAGATGTAAAATAATCTCTTGTCAAGTAGTGTTTAAGAAAGGTGCAATCACAAAGTAAATTAAATTCTCAAATAGACTATGCTAAGAAACTGTGTTCCATAGTTCCAGATTATGTACAATTAGAATCATTTTTGAGAAAAACAAATACAATAAGCAGCCTAGGAACAATTGAACATTTCTAAAATCTTTGCATGGATCATTTGAGGCATTTAGCGAAACACAAAGTGGCATGATGGCAGAATTAGAGCTGGACTGACATGACTATAGCTTTCTCTCCTGCTGATCTAAGATTTCAAATGAAACATCCCAGACTTGTTGTCCATGTCTCGAGGGTGAGTCTGCAAGCAGATAGAGACAACATGTCGGAGACATCTTTTAGAGGCGTCCCAGAACACGCAGGGGTTACTGATGTCCTGGGGCTTTATTCTACGGCAGAAGCCAAGCATGAGCACTAAGTACACCAATTTTGCACTTGATACTCATGTTAGCAAAGTCGAGTTGTTCGCCCAAGCCTTTCTCCTGGAGACGGTGTTGTCTTAAAAACTGAGAACTCCATGGAACACCCAATACCAATCAATAAATCAATGGCCAGCCAGTGCGTTTACTCGCAAAAAACTACTTTTCATCTAACACACATAACAATACTGTACATAATCATCATCAGAGGGCACATTCATTAGTATACTGATATTTCAGGCAACAATCACTGCAGTTTAGGAGGCAGCCTAGGCTGCTTCTATAAGACAGGTCCAAGTAGCAGTTCAGTCCAGTCAGGCATTAGCCCTCCTTCGATATTTTGCAGGTAATGTTCATGGGGTGCTCCTATGGACCTGGTTGGCTTCTTCCTAAGAGTTGTAAATACATAATCCTTAAAAGCGATGGTCGCCTCCATCCACCTTGGTGTTTCCACATTGCGCTCCACTTTCCCTGCCTTTAGGTTGCCACTGTGGTACAGGCCAGGCCTGTCGATGATCATCCTCACCACTCTGGGAGGTGTGCATCCTCACACAGCCGACCAAACAGGGATCATCACCTTGACTTCACACGGGCCTAGCAGATATTGCTGATGTCTGTGTCTAGTTCACGTGAAAAGGCACAGTCAGGTGAGCATCGGTAGTGCCAGTGCCGGTCATGAAGAGGCCACGCTCTGGTTCTGCTTCCCGCAGTCAGGTTGGTCTTTTTTTGTTAGATCTTCCTTGAGCCAAGACACAAGCTCACCACCCAAATAAAGCTAGGAGCCCACCTCAAATCGCAGTGGTGGCTGTAAAGTGCTTGCTGATGTCCCCTCTGACAGGTAGATTCTGCCCCATGCTTGCACTAAGTTTGCAGACAGAGTTTGTGTATTCCATAAGTCCACTCTGGGCCTCGGTTCAGGCAGTTCCTGACTTTTGCAAATTCACCCTAGACTGGTCAAACCACAATCTTTGTATCACCATGCCAGCAGGATGGTGGATATATCTCCCAAGGTGTGGGGGTCATTTAAACGTTTTTACTGCCCCTTACTGCCACGTTTTTGTTGGCGGTAAGGGAGAGTAAAAACTACCCATTCAATGCCCCACTCTGAATTGGGATGGTGGTCGAATGGCCAAACGCCCGACAGCCCATACTCTGTTGGACTGTCGGAGGAGTATGTCAGCAACGGAGACGGAGTAGTTTCCATCGCTGACATACTTAAGGCCTACCTGACTATAAATCAGGTGGGCGGACCTTCAGTCTGGGGAAGAGGATACTCTGTCGCTGTTATGACAGAGTACCCTCTCTGCCAAACTCTAAATCAACCCACAGTCACTTATTTTGTAGCAGATGCCACTGGTGTTGTTGCTCTGGGCTGTGGGACTGGCAGGGGAAAACTAGTACTGTCTCACGAGGCCCCGTGAAGCAGAAACTTGGAAGTAGGGACTGTATACGTGTATGACTCCTGTTGCCTACCAGAATCACTGTTAGTACTGATTATCTGTAGTTACTGGATGTTTCTTTTTCTTTGTTTGCTTCCAATGACTCTCCATGATAATACTGCTTACATATACTATGGCTTCTTTGTCATCTGGAATGCCATCCTTTCACGGGCACAGCAGCATGCTTTTGCATTAATTGCACTTTCAAGTAGCAGCTGAGGGATGTATTGGCTGAGTCTGGTAGGCACCATTTAATTAGGAGCCTCGATCCTAGATTGAAATGGATGCAGGTGCATTCCATGTTCTTTCAGCATTCTCATTTGCTTGATTACTACTTAAGGATGCAGGTGTGTGCAGAGCTCACATTATGTGTATGACAGCAGAATATAGAGCTGGGATTGTGTTCACATGTGCCATCCTGCATGTTCAGCGGGTCATTGCCCATCCTCAGCTGGGTATCTGTTGCTTGTTGTATTTAGGTGAAGAGTGCTGGCACTTAGACAGTGTGGAGCTCGTCGTTGTACTACTTTACAATCTCTCCTCACTCAGTGTTTTATCCTGGTGAAGATGTTTGCATGCTGTGGGCCACTGCAGAAGCAGCAGGCCAACATCTCCCTTCCACACAGATATTCCATATCTGACTACTGTCTGAAATCTGAAAGCTGCTGACTACATGATCAACTCTCCAGAAACAGTGAATGGAGGTAAATGCAAGTAATTCAACTTACTTTAGGTCATCACAGTCTATAAAGCCATATGGCTTACTTACAGTTACAATGTGACACCAGGTCCAGGGATTTGAACCCTATGTAGATCTTTAAGAGGTCGTTTGAGTCATAAATACCTCTGTATTTTGTTTACATTCCTGCCGTCTAATGAGCATAATAACCTATGAAATTATTGGATCAGATGGCAATATTCCTCACTCTTGTGCCAAATGTTTTTCCAATATAGTAGGCCAAAAGCCTGAAATGTGGTTGCCATTGTGAGAGCTCCTCACCTAAGATGTGAGGAGGACCAACATTCCAGAAAACCCAACGTTCAATACTAATTTAAGCAGAAAAACATACGTTGATTGTTCACTACTTGGGACATAATGTCACAGCAGCACCTGCCAATTGTTAAGCACAATAAACGTAATGGTGTGGGGTCTCCACGTTTGGATCTCCCTGCTCCCTGTGTGAGGGGACTCAGTTTACACAAGTGGTGAAG
Organism: Calotriton arnoldi; assembly: GCA_963921515.1. Classification (NCBI taxonomy): domain Eukaryota; kingdom Metazoa; phylum Chordata; class Amphibia; order Caudata; family Salamandridae; genus Calotriton; species Calotriton arnoldi. The sequence goes on along the minus strand of CAWUFW010008993.1, from coordinate 706,830 downwards.
TTCTAAGAGGCAAAGGCAGTTGTACAAAAGCAGGAAGAGGACTAGAACTTGTAGCAGGCCTCGCCTTTTTGGTGTGGGGACAAACTGATGTTCCTGTGTTATGTTACCAGCATTTGTAGAGCACACATCTACCATGCATTGTCCAGCAGCACTTTCATAAGGCAGGGTGAAGCACACAATAGTGATGGATTGCAGCTCAGATTGTATATCCCCTAGCAGCATATAAGACAAGGTCATCAACATTTGCTTTTTAACTCCGTTATATGTTCCTATCATTAGGTAACACTAACATTGTGGGAAGGAAATGTTCGTCGATGGTAGAGTGTGCTGGATAGGTTGACCTGCTACCCTTGTGTTCTGAAATCTTATGGTTCTATATGACCTTCCCCTCACATGGTGCATTCGGTGTTGTATAGGTATGTATACAAAAATAATTGGTATTAATGCACAGATGCTTTACAGTAGAAGCCCCAGCACTCCTCTGAGTCTCCTGGTGATTAATACAGGCACTCAGACGTGAACAGTGACTGTGAATTGGTGTATGAAGTTAATTCTAAACGTGCATTATTACTCAGGGAAGTCGCCCCAGACAAGAGGTTATTGGAGAGAAATGCCCAGTGCTTCATTTGGTGCTCACTACCAGGTACGTATGGCCAAGAGTCATAAGTGGCTTTAACAAAATCAGTGTTATAATATTGGGGTGCGGGGAGCTCCATTGAAGACCATAGCATGATGCAGGGCAGCAATGGCAGGTAGAGGCCCTCTGCTCCAACATTCAAATGTTTCTATTTCTGTTTTTCCCTTTTTAATTCAGAGCAATCTACACTCAGGGCCTGATTCACAAAGATAAATTTACACTTTTGTGTAAGTTTATGATTGTTTGCTATTCTCAAAGGCATTTTATAAGTAGTATCTTTACAACTGCAGAGTTTCCTCACATAAAAAGATAGGACTATCCTAACTTTTTATGTGCGGAGTCTCCACAGTGGTAGAGATACCACTCATAAAATACCTTTGTGAACAGCAAACAATCATAAACTTACACAAAAGTGTATGTTTTCCTTTGTGCATCAGGCCAATAGGAAGTAAAATGTTCTAAGAGCATTGTAATCCTTCTGCCTCGGGCTATACCAGTTATTAAAGGCCCGCTTCCTCGTTATCCATGGCCTTTAACTAGTTTGCCCTCAGCAGCAGCAAAAGTGTTGTTATAACCATCGCATGTTCGTACACCCATATTAAATGCCAACTAGGCCAACAGTAAGTTAAGGCAGTGCAATTGTGTCCCCACGTCTGGTTTTCCCTCATCACATTTCTGGTTTTCCCTCATCATATTTCACAGAACTGTTTGAGTACAGTCGACACATTAACAAGGTACCCAGTACACGTGCAAGCAAACTGCTTAGAAGCTTATGAACATGCATACATTATGTAAAACAGAAACGTTGATCTATGTTGTTGGTAAGCTGTTGTATGTTGACAGCAGAATGATGTAGTAGTGACTGGTAATCGTGACAAGTTTATTTAAAAATGAGTGTTTTCTCTACATTTGTCTAGATTTTGACTGAATATCTTTTGGTGGAAGCTGGATGAACGGACAAACAGAATCCACAACTGGGTTAGATTCTGGTAGGTATGTCCAGAGGATGCTGATGTTACATTCTTCATGCCCAACTCTCCCAAGGTTTGCTTACAGAGGCCATTTAGCAATAACAAATCTCATTTTGAGATCTCCTCTATAGACTCTTGGAAATTTATCATTATGTTTATTCCACTGTTCTTATCACATTTTTTCTTTCCTTCCTACATGCTGTTATTGGAGTTTATTAGGCATCTAATAATATATGTGCTGTGTGGAGTAACCTCAATGAACAATAAAAACATTTTTTCATAAAAGGTTGAATATTTCATGTTTTTCCGCGGCATGTGATTCATTCAGGAGGGCACTTTTCGGTTGCCAACACACAATTCAAACTTTCTGTGATCTATAGTTATCATGGCGTATGACTTTGGAACTCAAAGGATGAGACAATAATGCTATTCTCTTGGATGAATAACAGCGACTAATATAAACCCAGCAGGCAACGCAGGAAGTTTCACACTTACCTCTCTAAGGGCAATATTTGCTAGAGAAAGACTGTTACCCAGGCTGCCAAGGTTAAAGCCATCAGAAAGCATATGACAGCAATTGTCTTTTGTTGTAAAATAAATAAAGATAATTATTTTTTTTATTATGTGTTTTTTAGTGTTTTCTTGTCTTGTTGCCACTCCGCAGTGTTGGGTCACCTTGTGTATGCTTACACGATGGCTGTGTCGTCTCTTCCAAGGGAGCTCTGGAGGGATGCCCAGCTTGATGGCATCTTCTGCTTCATTTGAGGAAGAATTTTACAGTGTCTATCTCAGAAAATGGAAGTTATCTATGCCCGCTCTTGAAACTCACTCTCGATCCAAAAGAGAGTTTGTATGTGGCGACAGCTTTGCTGAATCTGCCTCCACCCTCAAGCCTGGGCCCAATCAGTACACCTTTTCTATATCTCTGAGTGATGAAACAATACCATAGTGCAGAAAAATGCTTTTTGCTGCGTTAGACAAAGCTACTTGTCTACATAAGAAAATACAATGGAAGCAGTGGCGGCCTAGACAGACTGCACCTCAATCATTGTTTACACATTATGTAAAATGTCCGGTGCACTACTTATCCGGCACCTGCCGCTGTTCCGCATATTTTGGATGTACTTTTACTATATATATAATCTAAGAATATATTTGCATGTTATGACTTTAAGCCCTGAGGAAGTTCCAGAAGTAGTTGGAACGAAATGCGTTGACTGGATTTGATCTATTCTGATTATAGAAGAAATATAATAAAGAACATATTCTGAAAATATATTGGACTTCTACTATTTGCTGGTGCACCTTTCCATGTGCTACAAAGCATTATTGTTTACTCTAGAATCAGTTACAAAAAAGTTTGTAACTGATTCTAGAGTAAACAATAATGGAGTCTTAAGGAATGAATCTTTAGATGTTACACTGAGTCTAACACATTTTACAGGGGATCTTCTGGAGGAACTTTTTTAGGAACTCATTTGTCCTGTATCTGTTGGCACCATGATCTATAGTTTGTCCACAGTATGGTGAAAAAGCACCACCGCCCATTTTATAGATGCTAAAAAGAAATAGAAAATGAGGTCTCAATGGGTGAAATGTTATGTGTGGTTTTGAAATAGAGAATACAATTAGACCACGTACAGGATAAAATGATTGTACTGAGAGAGGTACTGTATCTCGATTTACATGTAGGATCAAACAGCAGCAGCACACATGCACACATAACTAGTTCAGAAGACACAACAGACAATGTAAATTGGACACTCAAATTTGTCAGTAATCTACTGCTTTGGGGTGGATGGTTTTGACAGATACAGCAGTCTGCAGGTTATGGATAGCACTGGTATATACTCATTAGATGACCCCCTGTTGGTGGGAGTCTAAAACTATTGCTGGTGCTGCCCGGGTAAATCAATGATGAAGAGCAAGTGTCTTTTTTTCAGATAAAAAAAGATAACGCCCTAAATCAATAACCGAAATGATATGTCCTTTTTATGAGACTAACAATTGCTTTCTCTAGGCAAAGAGAAATTAGTCATAGACTAGGGACTGTGGAAATACCTCCAGTGGCCGGAGGGTGCAGAAGGTCCTGGAATAGAGGAAGCTGCTGTCTGTCTGTGAGAATCCCAGTTGATGATGGGAACTGGAAATTCTTGTGGATAAGGATACTCATTTGTGAGGAATCTCATACAACTAGGAAAATTGGACTGAATCAGGCAGGTAGATAGGCATATTCCTTTACATTTAAGTTTTTTAATACTGCTGTACAGCTGCTGTAAACGTTGTATTTTCTAAAATATAAAACATCAATTTTGAAGCATGGGATCAACATGAAGTTCCTTTATGTGACTGTGCTGAGAGATAATTTAACCCAGTTGATCATCTGCCAGAAACACTTGTATGGCTTTTCCTGCTAAAATGTGGATTGGCCATGCACATTATAGTTTCCCCAAAACCTACTGGAACAAAGGCACCAAAAGTATCTGATGGCCTCCCATTGATACCCTGTTGCTAGGACCCAATCTGTCTGACACACTTAGTACTACCTGCACCACATTTGAGGATATTATTTGGATGGCTTGAGCAGCGTATTTAACCTCCTGGAGATGTTGTGCAATACCGCTTTTGGTTTTGCCTTACTAAAAATATTTTTCTTCCAGAAAATGTACAAATTACTACGGTTGCCTGTGTTATTGGATTACACACAAAGCCTCACAAATCTCTGGGGACTAACTTCGGTCAGGCCATTGGTACAATTTGAGCCCAGGTTACCATCACTATTTATGTAAATTGATTTTTCTGTTTGGGCATAGGAGCCTAAGTCGGAGCTAAAATCTAGGCCCTGGCCTCTTTCTGCCAAAGCCCTTATACGCAATTACCAAAGTTATTATATTCTAGATATTCTTTGCATGCATGAAATCAAACTCACTGGCAAAAAAGTGTAGTCAATCAGTAAACCATTTTGAACATATCGTTTTTCATTCATACCCATCCATCATTAATACATTGAACATAACCTGATTAAAAAGCCTAAAGGCTCTATATACTGTTTTAATAAGGTTCATGACAATTAAGTTGACATGTTTATGTGTTTTCTACCTAGAACGTTTATCGGTATTATCATCTGCACTGTTTTCTATGACAAGTAACAGTATTTTATTTTATAAACCCATGTGAATCTGTCTCAGTCCCCATTATTAATGTGCTTGACCCACATGAGTTATTTTGAAAATAAATATTCAAAGTTGTCCAGAAAATTTCACTTAAAAAAGATCATAAAACTGCTTTTGCTGAGTTATGAAAAAGACATTTCCAAAATGTCCTGATGCCAATGCTCTTGAATACGTGACAGTCTTTTATGACAGAGCTGCGAACATCCATAGGATCTTATATACAGGTGGGTGGTAACAGGAGTTATCCAGCTGTGGCCCGTGCAGGTAAGAGCGGTGGGGCCGGGTGGGGGGGTTGTATTTCGACGGAGGATGATGAGGGAAACTAAATAAATAATTAATTTCCCCCCATCGTCGTCTGTCGGAATCGAATATATGACGTTACAATGCAAACAATTACAACGCATGCTTTTACAACACGGTTTTTACATCGCAACTACCATTACATCACATGATTTTACAACGCATGCCATTACAACGCATTTTTAAAAACTACCATTACAACGCATTCCATTACAACGCATACCATTACAACGCATACCATTACAAGGCATAATACTTTTAGGGCAACAGTAGGGTAAGTGTTGGATAGTGTAGGGTTAAAAATTACTATTCCCACTCCAGTGAGTGCAACAGTAGGGTAAGTGTTGGATAGTGTAGGGGTAAAAATTACTATTCCCACTCCAGTGGGTGCAACAGTAGGGAAAGTGTTGGATAGTGTAGGGGTAAAAATTACTATTCCCATCTACCCCAAAACCCAGACCTACCCTAAAACTAAAAAATCTCTATTACTTACCTTATAATGCGTTGTAATGGTATGCGTTGTAATGGCATGCGTTGTAATGGTATGCGTTGTAATGGCATGCGTTGTAGTGACATGCGTTGTAATGGCATGCGTTGTAATGGCATGCGATGTAAAGGCAGTTGCGTTGTAACAGCTGTGTTGTAAAAGCAGTGTGATGTAATGACTGCGTTGTAATGCATGTTTCCTGTCGGAATCACCCCCCACCTGGCCCCACCACCCCACCGCTCTTACCTGCTCTGGCCACAGCTGGAGTGATATAAAAAAATGACAGAAGCGCAAACTGCGCTCCCATGACCACATTTAGTGTGTAAGGCAACACAGTGTCCCACATGTAAGAGTCACCACCAGCTCCTGCATGGGGAAATCAACTAGGTGGAAATGATGTTCCTGAAAATGGCACCAGAGAGGCCTTCAATGATCAGCAGGCCATCTGCTACCATTTTAGGTGGCGATACCTCTATGCAAACCCACAATTTAAACCTTGGGGGCCCTACCTAGGCAGCCTGCACATTGCCCTTGATGTGCTGGTGGAACACTCTGAGCCAGTCACACCTCTCATTTGGGTAGTTGAAATTGACAACAGCTTTCGAGATGCATCACATTGTGTTGAGAGATCCACCATGCTTCTTGACCATAGAGTTTTCATTCTAGGCGGCCCTCAGCCAAGATGGTGGGAGTAGCCCCATGTCAAAATGCCCTGCCACAGTAGCGGGAATGCATACATTCGACAGACCATCTTTCCGCAGTGGTTCCAGGTTCAGATAATGAACCTACAAAACTGGTCCTTAGTATCAGGCATCACAAGTAAAACACTGCGGGGCATATTCTCAAGAACGTGTGATAACTACCGCAAAAGTTGCTTAATGCAACCCTTCACATCGCAGTCCATCGCGGGAAAATAACACTGTGTCAACGTGGTATTCCCAACCCTGCGGCACCATGCGATAGAAGCAGGAGAACGCGCCAAATGACCGCCCAAAAACCAACGCGATGCAGAAACAATGCTAAACACGAACGCGAAAAAACCTGCGATGTTCCAAACCGTGATACAAAAATCAGCAACAACCAGCCACTGGCCCGCAAATCCCACGCGTCATGCGTGAAAATGCACTATAAGAGCAACCAAAAAATAAACACCAAAAACAAAACAAACTGCGTAGCACCATGGATGCACCCGGACAGAGTGCAGAGGACAACCCGAACGCCACAAGCCCCACGGAGGACCAGCCAGGAACCCCGTGTTCGGGGAAGGGCAAGGAGAAGAGGAAGACGGGGTTCAGTCCGCAGGAAGACCAGATCATTGTCACGGAGGTGATAGAACACTACCAACAACTGTTCGTCACCTCCACTGCGTCATTGGCAACACAAACGGAAATATGGCAGTCCATCGTCACCAACGTGAATGCAGTCGGAGTGTCGAGGAGGTCAATGGAGGAGGTCAAGAGGCGCTGGCATGAAGTGCACAGCCAAACCAAACAGAAACTCGCTGCCAATATGAAGGCAGCAAAGGCAACTGGAGGTGGGAGTCCTGCACCACAGGAGGAGCTGGATGAGCTGGAGGAAATGGTGGCCACAGTCATCAGCGTGGAGACGGTGCAAGGAGTCGGGGGTCTGGACACAGCCCGATATGACCTGACCCAACAGCAACAGGGTGAGTAACGACCAGGGACTGGGGGGACGGGGGCAGATGGGCACAATGCCACACATTCACAATCATGTGAAGCACACTGCACACCCACAATGACTGTGGAACATGTCCCTGATACCCTTGGCACACTGCAGCACACATAGAAACACCAAGTAGTCCCCCGTCCACAATCTGCACAAATGGGCCCCCTCCATATCACCAATGCCACAACCTACCCATGCACATGTGCTGAATCCCGAAAAGCAGCGGCTCTGTGAGCCACACCAACAATGCAAGTGACACTGCATGACAGATAACATGGCTGAAGTCACAATACATGACATGGTGCACGAGATGACACTGAGGTGGCTGAGTGTGGACCACATCCGTAAAGGAGCAGGTCACACTCTGACACATCCACGTGCACCTACGAACCATGACGTAAAAAAACACATCTGCAGACAAACAATGCACAAGAGTACCAAATATCTCCAGTAGCACAAATGACCCAAGTCGCAAACATCCCAGCACCCGAAAAGCACACAAGACAAATGCACACCGACTCAAAGGGATAAGGGTCCCCCAATGCAGAGCTGCAGGGGCGAATCGCCAACAATGCAGCACACACACATAGCAATCACAGTACATCAACATTGACGACAATGTGGGACAGAGTGCAACCCCTACACCACAGGACAGAGGACACAACTGGTGCCGCTCGTGTGTAGAAACTGGCCAATCACAACTGGCAATGCATGACACTGTGAGCTGATAACGTACGAGTACAACCACATATCCGTCATGTAGTCGAAATGTCCACTGACTCCCATCAAATAGCCAGCTTCACCAAAACAGTCACAATGTACATTGTCATGCAGTCTGAATGTAAACATCTACAATGCGTCAACATACATGGAACACACTGTTAACCTGCACCTCCCCTTCACATTGCAGAGGGACAATCAACACCTCCTGCAGAGCAGACCACACATCTCTTCAGTGATGATGAAGAGGACACCCTGCACATTCGCACAGACACCCTCCAACGGCTCGTGGACAGCCTCCGCACCCCACCTCCAGGAGCAGGGCAGCCCAGCTGCATCGTGGTGAGCCCACACCCTGCACAGACCACACCGCAGGAAGCACACACCACCACGGCTGCGTCCCAGGACCCCCACGACCAACACACGGATTTCAAACTCCGTGTGTTAGGGTGCCAGGAGAAGATGGCAGATCAGCTGCGGCTGGGTTTTGAGCTCATGGCAGCCAAACTCGATGCCATACGTGGGTGCCTGAGTCCCATCAGGGAGCACCTACAGTCCCTAACGGATACCCACTGTCCGCACCATGCTCACCAACAATCCTTGGCTAACATCGCTGGGTCCATTACTCGGTTATAAGAACTGTCTAGGCAGACAGGCCCAAGCGAGTTGGCACAGATGCGGAGGTCAATGGAGACCATGGAGCCGATGCAGGCTGGAAGTATGGCTGCCACTGCTGAATGCCAGCGAGATGTAGCTGCGATCTTCCATGCCTTGCAGATCCTCATCTTGCCATTGCTGCCGCTGAGCCTGTTCCAGGTGACTGCTGCAGGAACCTCGACACACACATATCCTCCCCCTGATGTGTCAGTGGCACACAGTGATGCAGCCCAATCGCCTTCGCACCCTGATGTGTCAGTGGCACACAGTGATGCAGCCCTATCACCTTCGCACCCTGATGTGTCAGTGGCACACAGTGACGCACCCATAACCCCACCACACACACCTGACACACCGGACACAGAAGACGTCACAGAGGAGTAAGATGTGGAGGGTAATGACTGTGTGAGGAAGGAGGTAGTAGCATCCGTCCCGCCATATGGCCTGTCCCTGCCTGGCCGTGCTCTCTGCATCATGCCCTGGAACAACACCTCCCACTGTCCCCCGAAACACTCTGCGACCTTCACATGGACCCCGACATGGACTGCCATATCTGCTCTGGTACCAATGACACAGCAACCCGACGGCGGACTGCACCCTTCCTCTTCAGAACAACTTTGCCTTGCCACAAGAACTCTGGTTGGCCCACCACTGGGCAACCATGTTATGTGGGCTTGAAGTGGCCATGTACTGCTCCAGGTCCGACACCCCCCAGAATGTGAATAAAACATTCCAAATCACACAGATGTGTCATGTCAATGTTCACTCACGAATAAATGTTTGGATGAATGAGGGACATCGATTGCACTAAAAGGTACACCCTGGTAGATGTCATCAATGCGCATGTTTGACTCTGACCCACATGGCCACTTAGATGACTGTGAAGGTGTGAACTAGCTGTGGCCTCATTGCACAGTAACAACAATCCCGTTGCCCCCAAACGTAGCCCCAGGTCCATGTATCAAATAGGGCTGTGTGTGGAAATGTTACATTTGGTAGCAGTCCTTAAGTGGTGTCCCCCATCACATGTGACAACAGAACGTCTCTTCGCATGCCTACTCACACACATCTGTGTGGACACAGTCTGTTTTGATGGATGACCTTGTTCTAAATGGCGAGGAGTTGGACACCATATGCACATTGCTGGGGACACTTAGGAGCACAGGTCTGCCACCAACTATCCCAGCCACAATGTCTGGCTCACAGAGGTGGAGCTGGCAATAGGGACTCACCCCCAATCCACAAGCGTCAGTCAATGCCTCCCTGTGTACGGACAATGCACATGTAGGCACATGATCTGTCATTATGATCAACACTCATCACAGTTGTACACAGGTGAAGTTGCGTAGACTTTATTAGCATGTGCGTGTCAGTACGGGCAAGGCAAGGGCCACAACATGCAGACCAATGTTTAAGACACTTACAGGCAGCTTAGGAACATGTCGAGGTGCAAGTAATGGGGTGGCAAAAGTGCACACAATTCATTACGGATGTCAACGGTCTCAGCCCACCTTGCCTTGCTGGATGAGTCATGTGATGTTTAGCGTCTGCTCATCGGCCCGTGTCAGGGGACACGACTCACAGCCCATGGGATCTGCATAGTGCTGTAGCACTGGACTGCGCTGACTGTGTGCTCTGCTGACAGTGAGCAGGTGAAGGGATCCTACAAGGTCAGATGTCGTGCTACATTGCCATGTGTGTACTCTCCCCCCAGCAGTTTCTCCGCTTTTGGAACGTTGCCAGGCCACGCTGTGCTGCTCCGCCCATGGGACTGCATCACCTTGCACAGGTGTGTGTACACACGCGTAGGTCCACGCACATGCATTCTGAGTCCAGGCGACGGCAGACATGTCCACTGTTGTGGTGGGATATGTGGAAATTCCTCCGAGATGCTACAAGGTATGGGGACCTGTGCTGTGGGTGACAATCAATTGTGGCTGCAGGAACGTAGTTACTCGTCCATGTATGCGAGCGCTGCTTCTTGGGCAATCTGTTCCAACAGTACATCGTTGTCGAGGTCAAGGTACGCGAGGGCGAGCCAATCCATTACCTGCTCCGGGCAGCTGTGCTCTGTCCACACCATTTCACCAATCCGCAACACAGCCCAATAGGGGAGCGCCTCGATGTGGTCACTGCACATGAGGAGTTGTGCAATATCCCATGCCCAACTGCCTGCACATACGCCAAATATCAAGGCATCCCATGCACGGGTGTCACGGTTACACTCCTGTTTGTGGGCCAATAGGGGGCGCACACACGTGTCATAATCCAGTTCAGCTACCGTTGTGTTGGATAGGCAGACATCCATGGGCCACTCGAATGTGCATGATCGACAGTGGAACCAGGGCTGGATGCAGTTGACGTACGCAAGACGGAAACTCAGACGGTAACTGATGCGCAACACTGCCAGTGGCAGTGATCCCAACAGATGCAGCATTCGTGCACGGTACAGTTCCACGTGAGAGGGGTTGTGCATGTGCCCGGGATTGCCAGCCATTGCCTTTGTTGGTCTCGTAGCACCGGCACACTTCTGACAGGCGGCAGTTGTGTGGATGAGATGCCACTGCTCGGAGCAATGAGTCGTGTTTGTGTGCAACGTTTGGGCGTATGGGTTGTTTCTTACTTATGTGTCAGGGGCATCCCAAGCAGGTGTGCCTCAGGCAGGGACAAGTGTGTGTGGGGTTTGGACACGTTGGTCTTTCATTCGCGCAGTTTGTGGTGTGGGAGTCGTCACGATCTGGTTTGGTATCTCTCGCAGGGAGTGCCAGCCGCATTCAGGACCAAGGTCGGGGATTCAGGTGTCCTTCACCCTTGTGTATTGAGACAATGGAGATTTCATTCCTGATGTTGGTCTGACTACTGCTTGCATTTTTGAAATGTGATGTGGCCTTCGCGTTGCTATTGATGCCAGGCCTTTGACTTAGTGTGCACCAATAGCGATACACACACAACAGTTGGCATGTATGAGCCAGGAGCCCGATTGGCCTTGCGCTCCTTGTACAATATCTCTATTTCTCTCTATCACTCCCTCTCCCTCTCTTTCTCTCACTCTCTCTTTCTCTCTCTCTCTCTCTCTCTCACTTTCGCTCTCTCTCTCTGTTCTTTGATGAGCGCATGACACACCTTCTTATCTGGAAATTTGTTTTGCAGGCTGTGACTTCCAGATTGTCCTGAGAGGACCCGCCATGACTCTTCAAAATAGTTATTTTGTGTTTATTCTGTATGAAACAAATTATTTGCTGAGTCTAAGATGAATGTATGTTTCTCATTTTTCTGACGACACATGTAGGTTAGGTGTTGTTATTGTGCGACATCAGGCACATTGTTTTGTTCATGATTTCGTGAGGTTGATGTGACATATCTTTGTCCGGGTGTGGGTGGGGGGTGCCCGGAGTGGGGCCCCAGGGGGGGGTGGGGTCCTGAGTGTGGTGGCGGTGGGAGTTGTTGCCCTCTCGGGGCTCCGGGATGCATGGTGAGTGGCTCCATGGCATCCGTTGTTCTTCATGTGTGGCTATGGGCTGTGCTCCCTTGTCTGTTGCAGGTTGGCGTCCGACTTTGCACCTGGTAAGAGCAGGTGTTAATTTCCTGCGGCTAACGCGCCTTATCGCATGTTTTGTGATCTTATCGCGGATCGGGCTGGTCGTTGGGAATGTTGTGGAGTGGTGTTGTCGCGGCTTTTTGCACGGGAACGCCTACTCTGCATATCATTAGCGTTAGTTGCCGGGGGCATCTGTGGCGATGTTTTTTGCGACTGCTATCGCAGGTAAACTGGTGTTATGGGCTGTTAGCACCAGCTTAAGAATGGGGAGATAAATTTATCGCGGATTTGGCTGCGATAACGTGCCGATAACTCAGCGATAGCTCCTTGAGAATATGCCCCTGCGTAGCTTGACGTGGTGACAAAGTGCGGCAAAGCTCGACCGTGGATAAGAGGGCTCAGTTGATAAAAATGTAAACGTTCTCATGGTAAACAACGGCAGATGCTGCATTGCCAGCTCAGTTCGCCGGCAGTCCCATTAGGTTCTATTTATGAGTCACTTTATTGTTACTTTTTATTTTCCTATTATTGTTCTACTCTGGGGGAGGCAAAGTGTATAATATATTCATCTTTATTATACAAAATCTGTGTGAAGCTTTTAATAAGAGGTTCTCTCCACACAGCCCGGAATATTACTGTTAGCCATTCGCAGGTTAATGCTCCAATTAAAAATGTGTGATGGCTGCAGCACACCGTCCTGCCCCAGCCAAGAGGCAGGAATGCAAATCATATTTCCGAGAGGAAATATACAGTGCGTTATTAAAAATGCAACCTCTTGTTAAATGATCTATTCCTAATTGCTGCTGTGATGGCGATAGCTGTGCCACATCTCATAGTCAGGTGTTCGCGTCTTTAAAGCAATTTGAAGGAATTTATTATACCGGGTTGCTCCATGATTTAAGTGCCTCTCACCATTAGCATTTTTTCGGTTTCTGCAACATCTATTGCTGTTATTTTACATTTTATGAAAATGCAAATATTTTCTGAGTTCATTCTAATTTGTTTGAATGTTCATAGCCGCACATTATGTGTAGCTATACATGAAATATTAAAGAGCGGGGCAGTGCTACCATTACAATTGTAGATATGTAACATATAATAGTGCCGCCTTAGCTTCAAGAGAGCAAGATCCAACAGTGCAGAGAGAAAGGGTTGTGGCAAACGAGGTGAAAAATATGAAGCAAGTGAGGCACGTGCCTTACTTTGGCTGACATAGTGCTTTACTACAATATGAAGTAAGACATGGGCCTATTGGTCGACATAGGGCTTTTTTAGATTATGAAGTAAGGCGTGTGCCCATTGGTTGACATAGTGCTTTATTACTCTTACGAAGTAGGTAAGGTGTGTGCCATTGGTAGATATAGCCCTTTATTACAATACGAAGGAAGCAAGGTGTGTGCCCATTGGTCGATATACTGCTCTATTGCGTATTACGGATTGTTTGGAGAGGTCATAATGTACCCCTTAAACACATACACTGATGGATGCGGTATTTACTTGAGATGTTACTTTTCCATTCCCAGTTTTGCACCACACGTTTTGCCCTGTTCATGTTTCAAACCTGAAAATTGCAGTATTTTCACCAAACAAATTCTACCAGGTTCAATAATAGCAGTGAAGAAGTACTTTGCTGAGCTCTGTCTGGGCTTGCGGAGTCAGTACCCAGGATCATCAGTTGGCAGGTGGCATGTATGTGTGGAATGAGAGTAAATATGCACCTGATCACTATTTCGATGTTGCCCTGATAATGAATGAAACAGGCATCCTGGATCCCGTAAGGAATACAGGAGACCTAGCCGCAGTGCACAGAGAGTCTGGCTCCACCTCACTTTCTCTATCATTGACTGTGAATCTCCTCTTCTCAATAGCACGCTCAACACCAACACCTTGCATGCCTTTCACCATGTATGCAGATTTTGACCACACAACACGGCCTTTGCCCACGACTTCTGCCTGAATACGCAGTCACCCTCAGCTAACCATCCCCAGTGATTCCAACACCTGGTTGGACAAGCCAGACCTTGCTTCTGCTTTTACCCTAGTCTTCATAATAGAAGCCCTGCAGCATCCAACTATTGCATCATATATTGTGTATTATTATGTTCTATGGGGTGCCAAGGCTCAGTGAGTAGAACGTAGAATCCTGGTTGAGAGTGGAATATAAACAGTCAGTTTGCCTTCTGTGTTTGAGGTTGCTGGAATGCTACATTCATCACACCTTTTGGGTTGTGCAAATTTATTAGACTACCGTTTGGGCTTAACTCTGCCGCATCAGTTTTTCAACGTGCCATGGAGGAGGTTCCTGGGGTGAAAATCTATCAGGACGATGTGCTGATTTATGGTTCTAACCAAGAGGAGCACAATATTAGGTTAAAGTTAGTCTTGGAAAGGTTTAGGTTGAGAGGCTTAACACTACGTGAAAGTAAGGGCAAGTTTAATCAGAACGAAATCAACTATCTGGGGCATAGGTTGGCTGAAGAGGGGGTGAGACCCAAAGAACAATTAGTTAAGACCATAGATGATCTTCATGTTCCTGAGTATAAAGGAGGAGGTGCTAACTTTTCTCAGCATGGCCAAATACCAACATAGGTTTGTGCCTTAATTTGCCATCTGCACACTTAATATGAGGTCATTGTTAAAAAATGGTGTCAAGTTGAACAAGTCCTCCTTATGTGAACAAGAATTTCGGGATGTTAAGTTGGCACTGAGTAAATAAAGCCCCATCTTTGCAAAGTTTTGATATCAGAGATAACACTGTGTTGATCACGGATGCCAGCTCTAAGTGGTTGGGCGCTGTACTGAAGCAAACCAAGAAGGGAGTAGAAAGAACCATTATGTTCATTTCGAGGAGTTTGGTGGGGCCAGAGAAAAGTATTCTGTAACTGAGCGCAAGGCTCTGTGTATTTACTGGGCCATAAAGAAACTGAAGACATTTCTTTGGGGATTGATTTTAAAAGTGAGGACAGATCGTAAACCTCTCAAAGAAATATTTTATAAGAAAAATTTGGATGCAGTTTCAGGTAACATCTGTAAATGGGTAGTGACTTTGCAATGTGTCCGTCTGTAACGCAACTGGTGCTCATGTAAAGAGCTTTGATACATTTTGGGTCAAGTTCTCGATATATAAAACTCTGAAAAAAAAGACTACAATGTCAAGGTGGTGTATATACATGGGGTAGAGAACAGGGTTGCAGACTGCCTGTCACATTTGACTCCAACACTAAACGAGCATGATCCTGATGTAGTTGATGAATTTTGGAACCTTGATGAATACACAGTTCAGGTCACTGATGGGGTGGTCAATGAAGATGAGTGGAGGTGTTGTTTGAATAAGGATGAAGACTTGAAGGAAACAGTAGGGTTGGTCAGGAAAGGAAGGAACTCGAGAAAAGGCGTGAGCGAAGAGGGTTCGAGGTTTTGGATGGTGAAAGATGAATTGTCTGAAAATAACAGTCTGCTTTGGAGAGTGACTAAGTTGATACCTCCGGGTCAAGTCCGAGAAAAACTTAGTGAGTAGAATGTAGTGGGGAAACCTAGAATGTAGTATCCTGGTTGAGAGTGGAATGTAAATGGTCAGCTTGCCTTTTCCGTTTGAGGTGGCTGGGACATTTCCTAGATCTCTGATGTGCTTGATTAAAGAATCATTGAATCACCTTCCTCTGTGACCGGCTGTCATTTACCACACGCCTTTCATCTAAGCCAGGGGTCTCCAACCTTTCCTGTAGTAAGAGCTACTTATGCTCTATGATTTGATTTGATTTGATTTGATTGATTGATTTGCAAATTTGTAAAGCGCACGAATGCCCAAGGGCGTCTTGGCGCTAATCATTGTGAAAGGCTAGGTCCGCCGGAGAATGGTATCTAACTATGAAGTAAACAGCCAGGTTTTCACCTCCTTCCTAAATGAGAGTAGCGATGTGCTGTTTTTGATTGTAACAGGGAGAAGGTTCCAAGTCTTAGCTGCCTGTAGGAGGAAGCTTCTCCCCCCCCACCTAACTTGCTTAAGTTTAGGAACCTGAATCAATTTTGCCTGGCTTGATCTCAGGCTCCTGGATGGCTCATATGGTTTCAAATGAGTTTTTAAGAAGTGGGATCCTACTCCGTGAAGGGCTTTGTAGGCCAGGCAGACTGACTTGAACTTAATCCTCTTTTCAATAGGTAGCCAATGGAGGGCTCCTAGTCTGTGGGCGACTGGCTCGTATCTGGGAATGTCCAGCACCAGCCTTGCTGCAGCGTTCTGTAGGCGCTGTAATTTTGTTAAATGTTGAATTTGTAACCCTGCATACAGGGCATTCCCGTAGTCCAACCTGGATAAGACCAGTGCGGTTACTAATGTTTTACAGGAATCTTGGGGAATAAATGGTGATAGTTTCTTTATCAGTTTGAGGATGTACCACACCGTGGAGGATAGTTTGTTTATCTGGGCGCCCAAAGATAGTTTGTTGCCCAGTAGCACTCCCAGGTTTCTAACTTTGTCCACTGGGGATGGGCAGTCGCCTAGGCTGTCTGGCCACCATTTTGGGGACCAGAAATTCATATCTGTCCCGAGCAACATAACCTCGGTTTTGTCACCATTCAATTTTAGGCAGTTATGTTGCATCCAGTGAGTGATCTGACTCATGCATTTACTAAATCTGCCTGCTGTCTCATCTGTGTTGTTTGAGACTGCTACCACAATTTGGGTATCGTCCGCATAGGAGACTGGTAGGAAACCACAGTTCCTTATTATAGCCGCTAATGGGGCAACATATACATTAAAAAGGGTGGGGCTTAAAGAAGACCCCTGAGGTACGCCACAAGGTGAGTTAAAAGGTTTGGATGTGGCATCTCCTAATTTAACTGAGAAAGTTCTATCAGTTAGATATGAGGGTAGAAGCTTAAGTGCCGTCTCGTGGACTCCTGCTTTGGCTAGTCGGGTCAGGAGCATATCATGGTTTACCGTGTCGAAGGCCGCCGAGAGATCCAAAAGAATCAAGGCAGCCTTCCCTCCAGCATCCAGTACACTCCTGAGTTCTTCCGCTGCCATGATCAGAGCTGTTTCAGTTCCATGTTGTTCCCGGAACCCATACTGTGAGTGGTCTAGGGCATTTACGGAGGTTAGATATTTTGACAATTGTTTGTTCAGTAGTTTTTCCAGTACTTTTGCTGGAAAAGGGATCTTGAAATGGGTCTATAATTCCCGGGATCCTGTGGATCCAGATTTGACTTCTTAAGTAACGGGAGGACTGAGGTCTTTTTCCAGGCATCTGGGAAACAGCTCGATGAAATTATCTTAGTGAAAACCAGGGATAGTTGGTCGCTCAGTAGATCTGGAAATAGGTGCATCACCTTAGGTGGGCAGGGGTCTGTTAGGCCTCCAGACCTAGTTGTCATTACCACCTGTTTGATCTGTTCTACTGATGGAGGCCAAAAATGGAACCCCGTATTGGAGATTTCCATGGGCAGGCCCTGTTTAGATTCTATGAGTGAACGTGGGGTATCAGATTTGTTGGTCGTTATGAAGGACTCATAAGCGGACTTGACTTTGTCAACAGAAGAACTGACCTAAAGTATTACAAAGTTCCATGCTACAGTCTATCTGTTTGTTAGCATTGAGATTTGTTAGTTTTTTTACCGTGGCAAATAATTCCTTACTGGAGTTTTTAGCTTCATTTATTTTTTGTATAAAATAGTTACTTTTTCCTCTAAGATTAGTTTTTGTAAGTTGCCAGGGAGCTTCTATATTCGTCTTTCGTCCGTTGTTCATAGTCAGCCCTCCATTTCCTTTCCGCCCTTCTGCAATTTAGTTTTTGTGCCTTTAGTTTTTCGTTGAACCAAGGTTGTGAGGGATTTTTCCTCCTAGAAGGCATCTTTTTCAGTGGAACTGCTAATTCGACCGCTGAATTCACCCACCTGAAAACCTGTTCGGCAGCTAGATTACTATCTAACTCAAGATCCGGAATGGTCATAGAGAGCCTCCCGAACTACAAATATTAGTGTTGTCATCGTTACCATAGCAGACAAGATAGCATATGGAAAGATTACCAGCAGTGGTCATTTCAATGCACCAGGCACGGCTGCTAGTAGTTATGTAAAAATGTTTTACAAGGTGAAATGCCCCTAGCACCAAGTTATTAATATTAGTAAAGAGTCTCCTCAAAACTATTTAATTTTTATCACTCAAATATCAGCTTTAAATATATTTTGTGGAAAGTCAACCATTTTTTTCAAAAGTCAGCTTATGAGTTTTGAAAATGCACACAGTTTTTTCTCGAATGCTTGCTTTCAAATTTGGTATAGATATACTAATTCAACCAACCAAACGCTTTGAATGTAGTCATTCGATGTTGTAACAGGAATAACTACCTTTAACACACAGGAGGTTCAGTGAATCTTCTTTATTTCAACTCCAAAGGAGTAGATCATCCGTCAACGTCCCAGCCAGCAAAGAATGCCAGCAACATTTCTAACCCCACTTTGGGGCCGATTCCGATGCAGTCGTTAATGGCTCCGACCATCGGTCCGCATCGGAATCGGCTGTTCGGATTCCTTTCCGATGACCCATTTTGATGGGGTCGGTCAGAAAGGAATCCAAACCGGATTTCCGAATGGCTTGCGATGGGCAAAGCTAATATTCAGAAATCCTCCATCAATCCCTCGGGCGGATCTTTCCGGCCGAGGGATCCTGATGGAAGATTCCCACAGCCTTTTTGTGCCGGCCTTTCCGAAACAGAAAGGCTGTCAGAATCCTACTTTGGGGGCCCCCAGCAGGGCCCCCATTGGTGCAAGGCCTCCGAATGGTGGCCTAGGGGGCACCTATGGTGCCCCCCTGTTGATCCCTGCACCCGGTGGGAGGATTGGTTTAACAGCATAAACGTAATCCCTAAAACACAAACAGGATTCTGCACAGGAATGAGCACCTTAACGAATCTATCAGCAATTACGCTCCTGGCCAACCTAGCCATCGCTAAATCAAGCTTCCTGTATGCATGTTTCGTAGACCTTAAAGCCGCTTTTGATAAGGTCCCCAGAACAAAGCTGTGGGAAAAAATGAAATCCTGGGGCGCTCCCACAAAATTGCTTGGGGCAATCATCAACCTCTACTCAAGAACATGGGTCCAAATAAAATTAGGGGATGGTCGAAGTTTAACCAATAAAATCTCAACCACCAACATCTTAAAACAGGGGTGCGTTCTGGCCCCCTGCCTGTTTAACATCTATACAGTGGATCTAGAGAACCATCTCCGCCTAACACAAGGAGACCCTCCGTAATTGGGTAATGCCCCAATAGCAAGCTTGCAATATGCTGATGACATCATTCTGCTCAGAAAAACGCCTTGAGGTCTGTAGCGGCTGATCACCCAGCTAGTAGAATATATATCCATTGCTCAACTAGATATTAACTACCAAAAATCGAAGGTTATGTGCTTTTCAAGTTCCCACAAAAAACAACCCAGATTTACCTGGTCAGTAAATAGTAACATCTTGAATCAGGTTGTAACATAGAAATACCTGGGGGTACAATTAGAGCAGCACCTCAACTACAAGCAACATCTGGCATTAAGGCAAGCAAAAGCAAAACAGCTGCTATTCGCATTTAAAATCTTGCAAAAAAAACATAGCGACTGCTCAACAAATCACTTGTTAAAGATCGTCACAGCAAAATACTTGCCCTCAATCTCGTAGGGATCGGAATTGCTAAATACCAATGATGCATCAGCCCTGAACACTGCACAATCTAGTCTCGTTAAGAAACTATTTTCAATCCCACATTACATATCCCAAGCCTACATAAGGCTGGAATTTGGTTTAAAAAAACAGATTCTGGTAAGACAAGGGGCCCTCGTCAACTATTACGGGAGAATGAGGGCAGCAGAGGTATACTCCTTAGCCCATCACTGCCGTCTGGAGGTTGAAAAACAATCTAGGTTGAATAACTCAGTATAATCCATTTTAAAGCAATCACTTTCTTCCTTAAAGTTCGACGAGGCTTGGCTCACAATATCAGCCTACCCCGAGTTCAAACAAACAACCAACTAAGCTATTAAGCTGCAATTCCAGCTAACAGATAAAGCATCTATGACTCACTAAACCCCGCATGCGTGGTGATGCCACCATATAAAACCCTAAAACCTCAATCGCATCTGCTGGAACACTTTTCAGGATCTAAAAAAGCTCAACCTGATTTTACTGAGGCTCGGAGTCTATCCATCTAAAGACCTTACATCAAAATGCAAATGGTTCTGGCCTACCCAGGAATGTCGCCTTTGCGGTTATGGTAACGAATCACTACTCCATCTACTATGTACTTGCCCGGCGCTACTTACTCTTCGTAAAACCCGTCTACAGCCAATACTGAAGCAAGAACAAATAAGAACCTGCGGATCTGCTGTCGTAAAATCATTAGGAGGTTCGACAGTCTAACTTGCATGCAAGGCGATAAAGTTTTTGAGCTTAGTGGCAAAGGAACTAGAGAAGAGAGACAGATGACTCAAATATGCCTTCTCAAATGCAGCCTTGCTTTCCTAGGTCAAAAACTTGCAGCTTACACGATCATTGCAGCAGCACTTTACTTTTTACCTATGTCCAGGAATCATTCGCTGATTTCTACCGGAGACACGAGGATGGTCAGCCTGCGATCGGACCAATCCAAACATATCAGAATTCCGATTTTTCCTTTGCAGGGCTGGATGCCACATGTTCAAATGCAGTTAAAGGAACATTGTTTTATCATCAGTTTTTGACTGTATTTTAACGAGTGCAATGCAATCTTATATTCAAATCAGTACTAAAGTTTAATGATTTTAAGTATATTGTTGGTAGATTGCATAATGCTTTTATGATTTTAAATGAAATCAAATAAAGCATTTCTTATCATCATCACTTGAGGTGAATCCTCCACGAGGGAACTTACTAGTTTCTGCAGAGTCTGAATTACTGGTGCATTGCAGTACATTCCCAATGCAATTTTACCAGCTGGATTTTCTTGCCAACAAAATCGAGTCTGGTTTTCCCACTCCTGGGAACAACAACCCACTAATAATTGTTCACAGAGAAATCCCACTCAGGAATATCTTTTAACCTAGCTTGTAATCAGACCCTGAGCAGCAATATGGAAAGCCAAGTAGAGCATTTACTTCTCAACTTTACTCAAGCCTCATGCAACTCCAAGGTACTCTTCGAGATCATCTAGGAAGTGAATAACCCAGCAGCCTCTTCGGAAAAATCGGTCTACCCTCAACAACTATGCAGCACACTGCCAACCATTTAGAGAAAAAGTCCAGGACTTGTACAACTACTTCGTTGCTAAAATGCATTGACTTCCTTCTATATCATCTGCTGTAACAATTACTTCAGGGGCCACACACAATGCTTTCATTCCACTCCCACCTTGCACATTCCTAGTTCTCGCTGCAATCTGCAGAAACTCCAATTCTAAGGTAGACCCCTGTCTCCAAGTTATTTTAAAGGAATCTTTTTACTTCATACAAATGGCTACTCTGCCTTCAACCATCTTCAACACCTCACAAGAATGTGCAATCCTTCCAAGTACTTCAGTTTTGTGCATCAAGTATTTACTGAAAAAGGCAGGGTTCGATAACAGAGACCCAGGCAATCACAGACCCACAGGCAATATAAACGAATAGAGCACATCAAAATTAAGAGCCTCCTAACCAACACATAGTTAAACTTTTGTCATAGGCAAAACTCTAAGAGCCCTCAGTCAAGCAGCCCTTTCACCTTTTCACAGGCATGCTGTATCTCATAAGGACCCTCTGCTCTATTCCACCACAACGCTGCAGAAGCATATCATCATGCATCTATGCTAACACCAGTACCTCCACAACTAAATCCATCGTTCAAATGTGAACTCTCAATGAATTACATGGCCGGCTAATTTTCCTTTCAATGGCGCACTGAGATATGTGCAATGTTGGCGCACTCTCTCTACATTCTGTCATCTGTCTGTCATGGTAAGAGTTGGAATGGAGAAAGGTCCCATGCAGGGCCTGGAGAGTGTGTGCCCTTGCCTCAGTTTGCCATAGCAAGCTGTATGTTTTTTGATCCCTGCCTCAGCACACATGACAATCATATGTGTGTGCTAGAGGTATTTTTGTGACATGGATTGAGACAAAGTGAAGGCGGTCTATGGTTGGATGGGAAAACAATGTAGACCCCCCAGAGTCAGAGCATGACTAGCTCATCGGCTGTAGAGGACAAACAGTGTTGTCAGCATTACAAACTGTAGTACCAGGACATGTCGCCTGCTAGGGAAATTGGCCCACTGGCCTCTCCTTTTTAAAAATTTGGTCTGACCTTCCACTGCTACTTGGACATTTGTCCATCCAAGGGAGACATAGAGGACACATGTGTACATTGCTTATATGTGTGGAGGATGTATGTGGAGCATGTATGACATGTGTGGCTGTATCAACACAAAGTTCCATTTTGTGCTGCTACAACCTAGTAATATCTAAGCTGGAGGGTTAGAGAGAGTCCAGACAGCAAATGTGAGTTGGAATACTCTGCCAGGAAAAGTCAAGGAACCATTTGCAGTGGGTCACAGTGGTACTCAAAGGAGACAGTGGGCCCCAGTAAAGTCAGGAAGTTGTCCCCTGCCCTTTCCTGGCACATTGTTCTCTGCAAGGGTTAACAAAGAGTGAAGGGGGCAGCCTCCCTTGCCTCTGTGCTCTTGTTTTGGGTTATTCCTGATTGGAGACTTACAGCTTTAGCTCTCACTGGTGACTAAGGCTATAACTGAACCAGCCTGTGTGGAAATAGCTAAGGAGCAGACCAGCCTAAAACGAGTCACATAACTGCTAAAATACACGAGGACTGTCTGCACATTGGGTTTAAAAATGGGACGGAAACTTCCATTCAGGGTGCAAACATTTCCTGGCCAGAAACCTAGGGTCCCACACTAGTGGTGGTCTGGAGATTCCTTTCAGCTCCAGGGATGGAGTAACTGCTGCCAGCTCCCTTTGCAAGGTTTGGGACCAGCATCCTAGGGAAAACTCACCTAGTCTGCCAGGTGAGGCTGACTAGAACCTTCTTCAGTGGAGAGAGCAGACTGACTACTCGGGAGGAGTACTGGAGAATCCATTGTATGAGGGAGACACAGCTCTGAAAGAGAAAAGGCTGCAAAGGAGCCTAGGCAAGGTGAATCACCACTGCTGCCAAGACATAGAAGAGACTTGCACTTCTGTGCTAAGTATGAGGCCTGAGTTGTCCCCACAACATAGGCGATTGCCTCAACACCTACGACTTAGGGTGTCATGGACCTCAAGAGGGAGGGAGTTCAGTTGAGTTGCCTAGCATTAAAAAACATTCAGAGCACTTGAGTGCTTTTGACCACCATGCATGGTTGGGTTACAGTGAACCTACAAAGTGCCAAAAGAAGATTGATACCAATGGATTGGATTGCATCACATGGAGTATTCACCGCCCTGACTGGCATTGGCACCTAGCTTGCTTCAGTGGGATGTTTTGTGGTTGGGCCCTAGGAAGACCCAAGTAGCAGGACTCCCAAGACCATGAGTACTGCATCCCTGGTGTAACCTTCTCTTGGCTAGTTCTGGCAACGGCCGCAGCTTACCTGAAGTTGCTGGTACCCTTATTGTAAGGGGCAGACATGTCACCTGGGCTTGGTTCAGGATTGCAACATCCCTGTTCGTGGGCTGTGCAGGACACACAGCACCCTGCTGGGCGATGCCCCACTCATCAACGATGCCTGGAGGCACTGCCTGCCACAAAGAAACTTCACAAACTTTACACCTAGAACAGAAAGGTACTGGGCATTGCACCCCAGAAGTGAGGGAAGAATGTGCATCTGTTTGAGGTATGAAATGCTATCTTGAGAGCAGTTTGAGTGCATGCTACAAGAGCTACTCTAATAGTCCCACTGAGCTCTCCCTCACAGAGCCAAGGGCCATGGCACTTTGCCACTAAAGACTTCTTGTTAAATTAAATCTCAGAGTTTGTGTCACCAAGAGAGAATCTATATCCAAGTCTCCCATTTACAGAATCTCCTCTTCCTACTTGGTGACAACAGGACGTGTTGCTACATCTACTTCCAGTAGTAATGGTAACGCCTAAAAAATATTCTGGAAATCTCCAGAAATTTGAGCCTTCATGACTCAGTGTTGTTTTCATTTCCTCAATCCATCTCAACCTTTGTACATGATTCAGTTAAAGTAGAATTTGTTCTTTCATACCTGGCAAATGAAGCCTTGAGGGCATATTCCGTAATCAACAGAAACATCTATCTTCTTAATGACTTGTAAAGACAGACTTTTTACATCTTTTCAAAGGTTTTTCGCAGATGTCAGACCATGCAAACTGAGCACATGGGGTTACTGACCTTGCTTCAGGGTACGAAACAAATTGTAGTGTATGTCACTTTCAACAACTGGGAGCGGAAGTAATTCGATTGATGCATTCACTGCAGCTCCATTCTATAACAGCTTATAAAATGAGTTGAAAACCACTTTGGCATTAGTGGTAAATTCACATGCAATGCCTTCATAAATTTAATGTTTCAAATAGACGCTCCACAAATAACTCTTCACAGAAAAATGGTAATAGGGCTTTACATGACCCTTTTCCTTTCTTATGCAGGATACTGTTAAATTGGAAAAGAACAGTGAAAAACCTATGCACATTAGGACAATCAACAAACCTCTAAGAAGGGAGAAGAGGCTGTGTTCATTTCATGGCAAGAATAGACACTTTGTCAGAAACTGCTGAGGCTTGCAGGAAAACTGAAGGGACCTGGAAACCTTGGAGGGAGTGTGCATGTGAATGATTAAAGATCTGAAACTAAGAAATCAAACTTCCACCTAATGGCAAAGATTACTATAGTGGTAAGCCCAAAGAACAGCAATACTCTGGTAGATTGTGGGCCATCTTGTTGTTTTATTGATGCTGATTTCTGCACAGCGGGAGTTGCAACTATGTCTGTTGAGAAACGAAGCCCATTGCAATGGTCTTGGGAAAAGACATATGGAATGCTCCGCCATTGATGTCATTGCTACATCTACATTTCCCATAGTATTGCACACCTAGGGGCTTAGAACCCCCAGTCTGCACATAAATTGGAAAGATGAGTATCTGGAATTATTATCACACTATTGTCACCAACATTGTTGCTATGACCTGGGTTGCAACTAAGACTGTCTTCAATTTGTTTGGCAATCTAAACCAAGAATGAAGAACCCCCTTCTCCCTATGATTTATCAAGAATTTAGGCATGTGTTATGTAAAAAAGGAGCAGAGGAAATATCAACTACAAGAGTTTATGATTGTGAAATAGGCCTCAATCCACAGTCTAAGATGCCTAATTGACAAATAGATCAGTTGGCATTTATAGAAGATGCTGTATTGATAAAATATCTGGATGAAGATGTACAGAAGGGTTTGTTGAAGCACTCCATCTCCTCTGTTGATGCCTCAATATTCTTTATTTTTAAACTGGGAGATGATTATCGTCAATGTGTGGACTGTAGCAACATGAAATTGATCATTATAAGAGACAGATAGCTGCTCCCATTCATATCTGTTTAATAAATCATGTGAAAGGAGCATCCATATTTTCATAAACTGATCTCTGAGGAGCATACAATATGGTTAGCATAAATGAGGGTGATAAGTGGAAGATGGCTAATATCACCAGGTATGGGTATTTTGATTATTTGGTGTTGTCTTTTCAATCAAATAATGCACTGGTCCCTTTAAAACATTTTATTAATGATATTATTTGTGAAATCCTAGATACATATATCCTTATCTACTTAGTGACATTCTGGTGTTTTCAGATACCTAAGGACAACAATAAACCCACATCGGGGCGCTAGGTGGCGCATGAGCGGAATGGCCGAACTTACGTAAGGCTCCCGCAGTCCGGTGCTATTATCCTGCAAAAAGATCCTAATTCAGTGGTTGTAAGCTCACACAGACGGCTGCCAGATGCTGATAAGAGACTGAAGAGACGGCAGCCCAGTTTTGAGAGAAATTGGTGCCGGACTTCGCCTTCAATTGACATCCGGAGGGCTCAGCACTAAGTGGCTTGAGAGGAGTAGAACTGGCAAGCGGCGCCGGAGACAACACGTGCGCCGCGGTCCCCCTCGTGGAATACAGGCCTTGGGAGCAGAGCGAACAGAAACTGCTGGCACAGTGAGTGCACTGCATGCGAGGCAATGCTCCAAGATCAGGAAGTCTGAAATAACACAGAAAAGTGGATCGCTGACCTCGGAAGCGGTGAGTGCTCTGAAAGCGCAACATAGCTGAGAAATTGGGGGACCCGACGCAGCACGGCGGGGTGAATCGCTCACCGCGGGAGAAGAGAAATAGCTAAATACGTGGGATAACGGCTGCAAGCTGAGGCCGCAGACAAGATCCGCCACGAGGTTGGCAGCTAGCCTCCAAGTATAGACGGCTCGGAGCACCTGCAAGGTGCACAACATGAGGGAGGAGGTGTCGCAAATAAGGTGCTGAGCGCCGATCCGGACGATCTACGGGCGCATATTGGCGGCAGTAGGAGCAACGCACCCAGCTTCTGGGGATGACTGCAGGGCAGCGGAAGCACGCAAAGAGACTGGGTCTGTGCAGGACGTGTGCCTTCTTCCCCTAGGGCGAGCAGTATGGAATCACGTACAGGAATGAGGCTGCAAGTATAAGGGGCATCATGGTTTAAATGGACGCCTCGCGCTAGAACTGAGCGTGAGCAGCGGCGGATCCGCGTTGAGGGCGCATCGCACGGTTTTGTGAGCGACGGAGGAGGTAATTCCCTAGGGAACGACATGGGAAAGCGAGAAGAGTGAAGGGGGAAGGGCACAGCTGCAACTGACCGGGGCACAGATTCATTTAGCAGGCCTCCAAACAGTATTGTGCAAACGTGGTGAGGAGCACACCAGCCCTGCGAGTGGTGGGGGCAACGGTAACTAAGCGGACACAGGAGCCCTGAACAAATAAGAGAAGCCACTACTCCTCCACTAGAGGGCGCCCCCGGGGATGACTGACTAAGCAACAGACTTTCTGCGCGTACTCGGTGTGTGGCCCCCGCTGTCTCACATTGCAGGGCTCGCCCACTGTAGGGGAGCTGCCATCCCACGGAAGTTAACCAGGCCCTGCACTCCACAGCTGACAACCCCACACAGGAACGAACATAAGTAAGTGGCAGATAGGGATGGAGAAACCGGACGCAAATCAACCGCGCCTCCATTTTGAGACAAAGAAAACCACTCGTTCTCAACAGTCAGAAATGGACCATGGAACGGAATCCTTAATGGCTGAGGCCAATACATCATCGGGAGACGACATGAAAACACTCATGCTCGAGGTGCGACAAGGTCTGGCTTCCTTAGCGGACCAAATGGATGCCATGAACACACGCATGGACAATATTGTCCACAAATTGGAAAAACATGATGAGCGCTTAAAAGAAGCGGAACACCGCATTTCTGACAATGAGGACACTACGACGAGCCTACAGGGTAATGTGGCTCAAATGGACAAACTGTTGAAAATAATAGCAGCAAAAAATGAGGACAATGAAGCCAGGAGCCGGAGGAACAACATAAGAGTCCTGGGGATACCAGAGAGTGCCAACACCGGGAAAATGGAACTGTACATAGAGAAGATGCTGCTTGAGGTAATGGGCGCGGAAGCTCTATCCCCTCAATTCATAGTAGAAAGAGCGCACCGAGCCTTGGGACCGAGGCCCCCACCTGGCACTACACCACGCCCAATCATAGCCCGGCTCCTAAATTACAGGGACCGTGATGCTGCCCTGCGTATAGCCCGGGAGAAGAAACAGTTGCACTATGAAGAGGTGCCCTTCACCATATATCCTGACTTTACAGCCATTGTGCAGGAGGACAGGCGACGTTTCCTTCCCGTAAAACAAAAACTGAGACAAGCGCAAATAGAATACGCACTTCTCTACCCGGCGCGACTGCGGATAACACACCAAGGCAAACAAGTGATATATACAAAACCCCAACAAGTGGAAGAATTCCTAAAACAACTGAAGAAACAAAAGGAGATAAGACCGGCTTCTGATGACACGCGAAACACGGACTCACCAGAAATAGGCCGCCAGCAGAATGAATGACACCCCTCTAGGCGGTAAGGAGACCTACACTACAGGCCAGAAGTACAGCATCTGAATAACCGTGCATAAACCGTCCGAACAGCAGAAGATAAGAGAGCACCGATATATCGGCATAAGACAGGTACCACTAGATAAATATCATCGGACACCTGCCGGCCCCTGCAGAGGCTGACAGACCCAGCTTGGCACCTAGGGGCAGGAGGAATACCGATGTGCCACCTACATAAGGCCCCCAAACGGGAGATCCCCTTTTTGACTTACGAAGCATTGTATTGTTAGCTGAAAATAACTCGCCCCCTTGTGGGGAGGTACAAGTTGGGAGCAAGGGAGGGGGAGGGAAGGGATTCTTTGGCATGATTGGGATGCCTCAGTGGGGGGGGGGTGGGTTGGGCGTTGACTGTTAGAAATATTGGTCAGAATATGTATCAGCAAGAAGGACAGGCAAACGAGCAATTTAGTATTGTACAGATGACAGGAATACACAGGCGAGTGGATTATTATGGGCTCAATGGGGACTATGGGTGAAGCAACACACGCACAACAGGTGGGGATAATAACATGGAACGTCAGAGGACTGGGAGACCCAAGGAAACGTAGGCAGATTCTAGGATACCTTGACCGACATCACATACAGGTAGCCATGCTACAAGAAACTCATATTAACCCACAACAACCCTCCACATTTGCACACAAATGGGCTGATCATAGGATCTTCTCCTCGTATTCTACATATGCGAGGGGCACAGCGATCATTATAAAAAAGCACACCCCATTCATTCTCGTGGGAACACAGACGGATCCCCAGGGCAGATACGTACTGGTATGGGGACGCCTGGGCGCAGACTCAGTCACACTAGCATGTTGCTATGGCCCTAATGTGGATGCGCCTGAATTCTTCGCTACTTTATGGGGGAAAATACTAGGAATCGGCTCTACTCACATCATATGGGAGGGAGACTTTAATGTTGCACTGAATCCAGCCATTGATCGATCAAATACCGCGTCGCATCACTATACCAGAGCACAGACCACAATGCAGGAGATTCTGAGGGAGGGGAATCTCATAGATACCTGGCGACAGCACCATCCCACTACTCGGGAAGGAACACACTTTAACACCCAGGCTGCAACATGGGCCAGAATGAGACTACTGCTTACTCTCGAAAGGGCTGGGGCCGACTATACAAAATGTGATACATTTAGCAAGGACATACTCGGATCACTCGCCGGTGAAGCTTCAGATTCTACCACCAGGGTATAATATGCCCAGGCGTAATTTGAGACTACAACCCACTGCGTTATTAGATGAAGTATTTCATACCGAACTAGGAGAGGAGATCAGAGATTTCTTTCGAAGGAAAAGAGACTCAGTAGACTCGGTAGAGACCATATGGGAGGCCTTTAAGGTAACTATCAGAGGGTTTTGTATCTCCAAAAGTTTTGGGATTCTCAGGGATATACAAAGGTCCCTACAGAAACTAGAGAAGGAGATCAAGACGCTGGAGACTAGACTGGCCAATGGTGGGTACAGAGCGGACACACATAGAAATCAGAGAGAAATCAGAATACACGGAAACCGCGGCAAGAGAGGTAAAGTTCAAAGGGAAATACTGGAAAGCCTGGAAATACGGGGAGGGTGAGAGACCCGGGAAGACCTTAGCGGACATGATTAGGAAACCACACTGCACACAATATGTCATAGAAATAGAGGGGGCTGAGGGAGAGACATACAGAGACATGGCAGATGTCTTGACAGCATTCACGGCACACTATTCCATGTTATACACATCCCAACGACAGGGCGGCTTAGAATTGGATAGTTTCCTGGGAGACGTGGCGCTGGGTTGGTTGGAAGACAATCAGCGGGAGTTTTTCAGCGCCCCACTTGAAGTCGAAGAAATTTGGGAGGCCATAATGCAACAAAAATCTAGTAGGGCCCCAGGATTGGACGGCCTATCGGCGGAATTTTATAAAACCTATATAGATATTATGGCCCCAGTGCTGAAGGAAGTATTTGAGGAATCCCTAGAACGCGGAGTGCTTCCCCCATCAATGAGAGAGGCCCTGATCACATCCTTGCTTAAACCCGGCAAAGCCCCCACTTCATGTGACTCATATAGACCACTATCACTTTTAAACTGCGACACGAAAATACTTGCTAAGGTCATAGCCAATAGATTAATCCTACTAATAGACAAACTGGTGCTGCCGGATCAATCAGGTTTTGTACCCGGGCGCGCAACAACACATAATCTCCGAACCTTATTTTCAGTACTCCAAAATGTTTCGCCTGAGCTGCCTATGGCAGCAGTGTTTTTAGATGCCACCAAAGCATTCGATTCAATAGAATGGGACTACCTTATAGCCATATTACAACGCATGGGATTTCCTGCTATGTTTGTGGCTTGGATTAAATTATTGTATCAACACCCCACAGCTAAGGTGCTCATGAATGGGCATATGTCGACAATGATTCCCATCTCGAGAGGCACTAGACAAGGTTGCCCATTATCACCTTTGTTGTTTGCACTCGCGATCGAACCATTGGCGTGTAAATTGAGACAACATCACCAGGAGAGAGCATTGAGATGTAACCTACGGCAGATCTTGATATCCCTCTATGCGGATGATATGACGCTGTACGTCAGAGACCCTCAAAACAATATTAACCCAGTGCTAAGAGAATTTATAATATTCGGGCATCTCTCCGGTGTACACATTAATTGGGCAAAATCGCAACTATTCCCACTCACGCCGGCGGTTACAAGATTTACCCTAGATTACCCATTAGAGTGGTGTGATACCGATTTGCGATACCTGGGGGTCCAAATTGGAGGTAACAGAGATGAGATAATCCACCTTAATTATGGTACGGCCATTGAGCGCCTCGCTAGTAATATCACGCGGTGGATCTCTTTGCCAATATCTATGGCTGGTAGGGCATCCTTAATAAAAATGGTAATACTTCCTCAATTTTTATACCTGTTTATGAACATCCCATACAACCCTGGGCGCCAATTTTTTAAAACACTGCGTACAGAACTGCTGAAGTTGTTCTGGGGGGGTAAACAACCCCGACTAAAATGGTCAGTGCTAACTAAACCGTATGGACAAGGGGGGTTTGATATACCGGATTTTGAACTGTACTTTGAATGTGCGCAGGCGCACTATGCCTATTTCTGGATTAACCCTCCTAAATACATGCCACAGATTGCGGCGGAACATTGGCTGGCTGACCCGTTGCCACTCGATGGGATGCTATATACACTACCCGGGCTAGAAATGTAGAACCCACAACAATCACTAGCACGGTCGAAGCTGGCATAGACTAAGCAATCGTCTGGGGAATCAAATCATATACTCGCCATTACTGCCCCTCTCCTATCACCCACAGATGCCGTTACTCCAAGAGAGAGGGTTCCGCAGATTATGCGAAAAAGCGAAAATCACTAAATGGGGGGATCTCTTTAGGAGTGGCATGTTCTGCTCAGCGGATCAATTCTTTCAAGGCTCACAGCATACCCCACTAGATCTATTTTTGTACATACGGCTGAGACAGGGAATGCGCTCCATTATCCCAGAGTTCCCTAAAGAACCCGCATACTTGGTGCCCCTCCACAATATGCTGGGAACTACAAGACCAGGGCACCTAGTCTCTGCATTATACCACGGCACGCGCGCGCTACAACCTAACCCAGAACACACTGCACTAATACACTGGAACACAGACTTGGGTATTGAACTAACACCTGAACAATGGAAATTTTGTTGCCTACAAACTGCACGTATATCTGCTCGTTGCAGACTTCGCATTATACACTATAAATTTGTTCAAAGGTTATACTGCACTCCTGTTAAGTTGTGCCGGTTTAAACTAAGGGAAACAGATAACTGTGATAGATGTGGCAGCCCGGGGGCTGGGTTTATACATTTAGCTTGGGAATGCCCACGTGTATTGGAATACTGGACACAAGTATTTGAAGCCTTAACGCAGATGACATCTACCACGGTAGAGTGAAATCCACTACTAGCATTACTAGGGTACACTGAGCAGATCCCGAAGCCATACCGTCGATATGTTACACTCACCCTACTGTTGGCTAAGCGCAGAGTGGCGTGCAGGTGGGGTAGAGGACATGCCCCTAAATTTAAGGACTGGCTAGAGGACTTAATTTACTGTCAGGAACAGGTTAATATATACGCAGAAACGTTGCCACGGAACTCACGGCCTAAAGACATATGGAGCCCTCTCACACATTACTTATTCATGCGCACTGACGAGGAAACACTACCTGAGGATGGGGAATGAATCAGCTCATACCACAACAAATACTACACATGGGTTACAACATGATACATATGGTAATGTAATAGGATAGAGAATAGTGGAAACGTTGGTCAGGTGATTAATTGTATTCTTAATGCTGCATAAAATGGTCTAGATGGATTTGTTTAGCGATAAGAGAATAAAGATAATACTGCCCCACAGTCTGAACCAAACATGTCCCCGTAGCTGGAGACGGCACAGCTTAAGACCTGATGGACCCTCCGTAGTGCCAGTCGCCTGATAATGACTCTAGATGTAGTAAGCACACTGCCCAGGATGGAATCTGAGATGAAAGGAATATCTGGTATAATGTAACATGATTTGTTAATTGCCTATCGAAAAATGCAATCCTTGTTATGTATATAGAAACTCAATAAACAAAGTTAAAAAAAAAAAAAAACAATAAACCCACATCACATTGGTTTTAGGATGTTTGGGAAGGAACACCTGCAAGGCAAATTAGAAAAGTGTGCCTTTGAAACATACAATCTCAACATTTTGAGGTTTTGTTTTTTGGACAAAGGACTTTAGAAGGAACCAGACAAAATAAAAGCAGTACAGGAGTGGCCTTACCCATCTTTAATAAAAGAGATTTATACATTTTTAGGATTTGTCACTTTTTATTGGCATTTTATAATGGACATTTCTAAGATTGTGCACCTTAAAAACAGCTTGGCTAAGAAATGGATGAGATTTAAGTGGAAAGAAAAGTAAGAGTAGGTTTTTTATTACCTGATACAAATGGAAGTTCTCAATTTATTTCCAACTTTTGAAACTTATTGCTGATTGGTCTAAGATTCATCAATGTCAATCTACCAGCTATCATCCTCAAACAGATGGACAAACTGAAAGGTTGAGTTGGATCTTTGAGCAATACTCAAATTCTTTCATTATGGATCATCAACCTGAGTGGGTACATTTGATACCTCTGACAGAATATTCCTACAGCTACTCATGAAATGTATTCCTGGGCGTTTCCCTGTCCTTTTCAGTAGCAGACATTCTTTTCAGTAGCAGACATGTTTTAACATTTTTGGCGTCCATTCAAAATCTGTAATTAGTAATCTTTTATTGGCAAATGTTGATTACTTGAGGGTTGCAGAATGTAAGATAGTTCAGACACCTGTGTACCATCAGGGAGACAAAGTAGGGCTCTCTACTGCTTATTTGACGATTCCAGGTTCACATCCTATGTTAATACCAAGGTATTTGGGCTATTTTGAGATAGAAAAGCGGATGAGAGCAGTAGTCATTAAATTCCCTCTAGCTGAGAAATAAAAGATTCATCCTGTAGTTCATGTTTCCAGGATAAAACCAGCTAAAAATTCCCATGATTTGATTTCTCCACTTCTAACTGGGGTACAGCGAAATCCAGAATTTGAAGTAGAGACCATTCTAAATTCTTGAATAATTAGAGATCTGCTACAATGTTTGATTGCATGAAAAGGGTATGATATTTCCGAGAGATCATTAGAGACAGGCTCGTTTGTTCATGCTCCCTGCTGATGGAAGTGACCCGATTAGGGCCACCCGGGTCAAACGCGACCACCTCTCAGCCTTCCATACAAATGAAGAGTCGGTCAGACAGTAGAGAATACAAACCAAGTATATGTTTATTCAGATGTACTCGAGCGGAGCCCCGTCTGCCCAGTCGCTTAGGCATGCTGCATAGAAGACTGACATCAGAAAACATGGTGATACATTATGTACGATTCAGAACCCCAGAAGACACGTCCAGACTGGAAATTTCCAGATGGAGGCAGCTACACAAAGGAGGTACAGAAGGATTAGTTTCGATCCTGAGACCGGGCACACACTATCTTCATGCCAAGGTCGTTCTGCCTGCGCCCATCGCTGGACTAGTGGGAGCATGCCTCTATCTTGTGGGAAAGGTATGCGCTAATAAGAACAGTGTATTCATTAGTACAGCAGAGCCCAACCTTGGAGAATAGGAAAATTACCAAAGCTGCTTCTCACAGAGACACAGAGAGATCAGTTTCGCCCATGGGTCAAAATGGCGGCTAAACATAAAATGGTGCCGCGAATGCTAACTTATGCAGAACAACATGTAACAACACAGCGAAGACATTTTTATATTCTAACACTGCTTGGTCAAAGAGTTTCATCATCAATTCCCAAAAAAACCTTCCCCTAGAGTGGTAAGAAGGTACTGTTGTAGGGAAACTGTGAGGGTTGAGGCATGGAAGAAATAAGGGCCAGAATCAGTGAACTGTGGAGGCACACTAAAAGGGATCTTGTACTTCTTAGATCAGACACATGCTTGGCAAAGGCTTGGTTGGAGACTGTAGAGGATGGGTACCTGGATGTTGGGACTGAGGAGAGATGTCAGGGCTCATACTGAGAAGAGAACGAATTATAAGCCATCTGTGTTGCAGACTTCAGACTGTGGTGGGGTTTTCATCCTGGGCAAGATAAGTAGCAGCAGCAAGATGGAATTGATGCCTCACAATGTCTTCAGTTGTGGGCTTTGCACTACTGCAGTGTTGCACAACATGTGTGTCCATGCACCTTTGTTGTTTTCCCACCTCCTGGTTTTTATATTTTATTTATAGTATTATTGTTTTTCTTGTCTCCTGAGATTCTTATTGATGTTTACAAAGTCTGTGCCTTTGAAGCCAGAAATGCACAGGTCTGAAAGGAGTATTCAGGTTCTTCTTGGGTTCAGTCACTGTTCGACTATTCAAACATTAGGGTAACACAAATACCATACATTAAGTGAGGCAGCAATGCAGATATTTACTTACTTGAGGAATTATGTTTGCTCATTGAAAGAAATTATTGAATATTTCCTTATACTAGGCTTATGAGGGCATAGATCGGATGTAGCTAGGGCAACCTGTATCATCCTGTAATCCTGCTGTAGAGTCAATTAGATCCCCATCCCCTTCATTACCAAACTTCTGCTCCTGCATGGCAGGATGGATTCCAATGTGCACATCACTCACTCTGACAACTCCCACATGTGATCTACCAGCAATAAAGGTTCTGGCACTAGCATCACTATATAAACTTACATGATCATATGACATTGAACAGGTAGCTATGAGCATTCTGTGTGGCAAAGGTAGTTGTGACAGGTGTGTCATGTCACTCACAGACCTACATGTGAGGATAAATGGATATGAAAGGGAAAGGCATCATATGAAGAGGCACATGTAGTAACATATGGCAAGTGAGGAGAACAGTGTGTCAATAGCTCTAAGGAACAGTTTGTGGAGCATTATGCAGGTAGGGCATTACAAAGATCATGGATATACATACACATCTGGGTCAGTGAGGTAGGGGTCTTGCTGCTACCCTCCAAAATGACATCCTAGCAATGGAACATGGTCGGGGTGGTGAACTAAGTGATATCAGCACAATTTGAAGATATCATGCGTTTACCAAATGATCTGTTGTCCACGTCAGTTGAAGATGTGCCTGTGGCAATAGTGCATAAGGATGTGGACTAGTTCCCTCTTATTATATAATTGACTCATCAAGTGCCACAGACAAGTAGCAGACTGGCATTGGCACTCAGTAGAGGTGCTTTAGAATGCAAACATTCCTCTATTGATATTCTGACAAGGATTATATGGCCGGTGTTCCGTGGATGTGATGTTACACACAGAAAATGCATCATTCAACACATCCTATGCCATCTACAGCAGCACTTGCAAATACTTCTTCATCGCTGACACATTCTCTATGGACCTGAATTGCTCCCTGCCACTGTTTGCCCTGCACAGTTACACCATTGCATTTGGTAGAAATTCTGGTGTAGCTTGTGCAAATGGTGCTGTAGCTGTGTCAACGCTACACACGTCACAATGGAATCCTTCACGCAACATATATTTTAATGGCCTTAGAAGCCTTAGTCATTGTGTTTAAAGATGTATAAAGGTAGTCACTAGCAGTACAAGGATGAAAAAGAAGATGAAGGCTTAACAAGCCTTGATCGAGCTTCCAGAATGCCTAAATCATCGCAACATAAAAAAATAGGACATCAAAACAAGAAAGACCCGACAGAACAGAGAGTTAGCAGAAAATCATGTTTTTAGCTTTTTCTAAGAAAGAATGTAATTTGAAACGTGCAGAAGATCCACAGAAAGAACATGTTAGAGTGAATTATGTTAATACTGTGTCAAAAATATCGTCTGTCACAAATATCATCAAAAAAATGTTGTGGTGACAAGAATATTGTGGTACTGAATATTAATATTGCTGATAAGAATATTGTGTTTATAAGTGTTTAATGTCAGTTTTTAAACATAATGTAGTAATGAAGTCCAGACAGGTAGATGGAGTTCAAGATGATTTATTGTAGATATGTAGATGAGCCCCACCAGGAGCAGCAGGCATGCTGCTCAGCCCCATCACAACTGTGGCTTTTCTTGACAGACACCCAACATTCCATAATACAACATCATACTGTAACATTCTACTGGCAGGGCATGTGGTGGAAAATGGCATACACAAGCATGGACAGTAAACTAGGATACTACATATCTCCTTTTCTTCCATAACACAACAAATAAGATAGAAACCAAAAGAAGAACAAGAAAGCACCGATCCTTACATCCAGGCACACCCACTGCTGGCCAGACAGGTGTGACAGGAGGCAAAGCACAGCATGAGAAATAAAGAAAACAGGGTGGAGAAAGAATGAATGAATACAATAACATCACTCCTACTTCCCTGTAAACAACATAGCAATGTAAAACCGACATTGTAAAGGAATATGGCTTAATGTAAAAAAAAGGTAAAGAACAATTGAGAGTGGGATTAAACCCATGTAGAGACAACCTCGTACAGAGGTAACATGTTGTGCACTGTAATAATAACCTGGACAACCTCGTGCAGAGGTCACTTGACATCCGTGTAAGGACAACCTGGACAACCTCGTGTAGAGGTCACTTGACGTCCGTGTAAAGACAACCTGGACAACCTCGTGTAGAGGTCACTTGACGTCCATGTAAGGTCAACCTGGACAACCTCGTGTAGAGGTCATTTGACGTGCACCTTATTGGAAATAACTCCCATACAACACACACTATGTGGAGTAATGGTAAAATAGAAAATTGAACATGAACTCAAGACATACCCCCAAAAGTGAAGAAGGATAGCCATAGTCAAATAATGTATAAGGGTAAGAACCCATGACATATACTTGGAAATAGATTTGAAATCGTGAGTAATTCAACAAGCCCAAACATAGATGGATATAGTAAAACAAGCTTAGTATTAAAATGTATATCTCCAATATATCTCAGTGTGAAGTTTAAACAAAATGTGTCTCTTGATTGCAATGAATATGTGGAGGCAGCATAATTTTCAAATTACTGGTGAACAAAAAGCAAACAACACACAGATGCTAAAGTCTGGAGAGAGAACGCCCTGTTAGAAGGTAACACAATTTAGAAGAATCACCTTGTAAAAATCCATTATGTAGTAGATTCATTTGAAGGTTTTTGTGCTGACCATTAGATCTTCGAGATAGATAACTCGAGTACACCAATATATTTTTGCTGCTTGCTCCCACACATCCTTCATCCACTAATTGCCATCGACGTAGGCTTGAACGTTGGCCACCTTATGAAAGAAAACCCCTCAAATGCGTATTTGGACTACACGTGGTTGGCGAAAACAAGCAGGAAACAGGGTCCAATTCTAAAGATACTGCAGCATACAACCACAAGATGGCTGCACGTACGTGACGTTTGGCTGGGTGGCTCACGGCGCGTGCATGCATGCAGGCGTGTAGAAGCAGGAAACCACAGTAAACGACAGAGAAGTCAGAAGCCTCCTTGGTGACATGGAAGGACAGATGATGCAGGTAAGGCTGCGTGCGGTGTTCACAAACGTAGAGAGAGAGCGCGCGCTATGTAGAGCTCGTGCCACGGTTGGAAATCCAAACGCTGCGCTCCAACTGCCAACAGTTCAGGGGAAACAGAGAATAAATAAATAAATGAAAAGTCTTTCCCCAAATAGACCTCCGTAAAATCTACAGGAACAAAGTAAACACTTCGTAAAGAGACAGGGACTTCATAATGACACATGAACCATCTTTCCTACAGAAAAGCAAAGTACGGTTCATAAAACCTTTTGTGTAGACGCTCGTAGAAATCAATCAATCAATCAATCACGGCATTTATAGAGCGCGCTACTCACCCGGGAGGGTCTCAAGGCGCTGGGGGAGGGGGTAAGTTACTGCTCGAACAGCCAGGTCTTGAGCTGCTTCCTGAAGGAGAGATGGTCCTGGGTTCGCCGAAGGTGAGTTGGGAGGGAGTTCCAGGTCTTGGCTGCCAGGTAGGAGAAGGATCTTCCTCCGGCGGTGGTTCTGCGGATGCGTGGTACGGTGGCGAGGGCGTGGCTGGTTGATCGTAGCTGGCGGGTGGGCGTGTAGAAGGTCATGCGGTTGTTGAGGTACTTTGGGCCCAGGTCGTGGAGGGCCTTGTGTGCGTGGGTGAGGAGTCTGAACGTGATTCTCTTGCTGACGGGGAGCCAGTGCAGGTCTTTCAGGTGTCCGGTGATGTGGCTGTGTCAGGGGATGTCCAGGATGAGTCGTGCGGAGGCGTTCTGGATGCGCTGGAGTCTTTTTGAAGTTTGGCTGTGGTTCCGGCGTAGAGGGTGTTCCCATAGTCCAGTCGGCTGGTGACGAGTGCCTGGGTGACGGTCTTCCTGGTTTCAGTGGGGAACCATTTGAAGATCTTGCGGAGCATGCGCAGGGTGTTGAAGCACGAGGATGAGACGGCGTTGACTTGTCTGGTCATCGACAGGGAGGAGTCCAGGATGAAGCCCAGGTTGCGTGTGTGGTCCGTTGGCTTGGGCGCGGTGCCCAGGGCCGGGGGCCACCAGGAGTCGTCCCAGGCGGAGGGTGATGAGCCCAGGATGAGGACTTCCGTCTTGTCTGAGTTTAGTTTAAGGCGGCTGTTCCTCATCCAGTCGGCGACGTCTCTCATCCCGTCGTGTAGGTTTGCTCTGGCGGTGGTGGGGTCGTTGGTGAGGGAGAGGATCAGCTGGGTGTCGTCGGCGTAGGAGATGATGTTGAGGTTGTGTTGGCGTGCGATGGCTGCGAGGGGGCTCATGTAGACGTTGAAGAGCGTTGGACTGAGTGAAGATCCTTGTGGAACGCCGCAGATGACTTCAGTGGCCTCGGATCTGAACGGGGGGAGGCGGACTCTCTGGGTTCTTTCGGCGAAGAAACGAGATGATCCATTCCAGTGCTTTCTCTCGGATTCCGATGTTGCTGAGGCGCTTCACTAGGGTGCGGTGGCAGACGGTGTCGAACGCCGCGGAGAGGTCCAAGAGGATGAGGGCTGCTGTTTCCCCGTTGTCGGTTAGGGTTCTGATGTCGTCGGTGGCTGCGATGAGGGCGGTCTCGGTGCTGTGGTTGGCCCGAAACCCGGACTGCGAGGGGTCGAGGGATCCATTCGTCTCGAGGAAGGCGGCAAGCTGTCCGTTGACGGTCTTCTCGATGACTTTGGCCGGAAACGGAAGGAGCGAGATGGGACGGTAGTTCTTGAGGTCGGTGGGGTCCGCCGTTGGTTTCTTCAGGAGGGCGGTAAGCTCGGCGTGCTTCCAGCTCTCCGGGAAGGTGGCAGTGTGGAAGGAGGAGTTGATGATGTCCCGGAGATGGGGTGCGATGGTGGCGTCGGCTTTGTTGAAGACGTGGTGTGGGCAGGGGTCGGTTGGTGATCCGGAGTGGATGGAGTTCATCGTGCGGGTGGTGTCTTCGGTGCTGATCGGGGTCCAGTTGCAGAGGGTGGTGGTGGCGGGCGTTGGTTCGGCGGTAGGGTGCGTGGTTTGTGCGTCGAAGCTGTTATGTATGTCGATGATCTTGCGGTGGAAGAACGTGGCGAGTGAGTTGCAGAGGTCTTGCGAGGGGGTGATGTCGTTGTTTCCGGCGCTGGGGTTGGAGAACTCTTTGACGATGCTGAAAAGTTCCTTGCTGTCGTGGGCGTTGTTGTCCAGTCGTTCTTTGAGTGCCGACTTCTTGGTGGCACGGATCAGCTGGTGGTGTTTGCGGGTGGCGTGCTTGAGGGCGGTCCTTTTGTCTGTGGTCTGATCGAGTCGCCAGGTTCTCTCGAGAGTGCGGCAGTTCTTCTTGGATTCCTTGAGGTCGTTGGTGAACCAAGGGGTTTTCTTGCTTCCGGGTCTGCTGGGAGGGTTTTTAGTGGTGCGAGGTCGTCGGCGCAGGCGGTCAGCCACTTGGCGAGGTTGCTGGCTGCTTCGTTTGGGTCCGTTGTGTTGGTGGGTGTGTTCTGGCTGAGGGAGGCGGTGAGCTGCTCGGTGGTGATCTTGCTCCAGCTCCGGCGGGGAGCCTGTTGCGGGTGGTGGTGGGTCGCAGTCTTTCTGAAGCTGAAGTGGACGCACCACAAGATCTCGATTAAGAACACGAGCGAAGAGTGGGAGAAGAGGAACTCACAGAAAACATCTGTAGACTCTGATCCTTCACTTTCAAAGTCTATTAGAAAATCAACAAGTACTGTATGTTGCAAACTCCCATACAGGTTAAGGAATTACTCAGAATCACAACAGTAACCACTTTGTTGAAAGTCGTTTGAGAACAGAGGTGGCTGGATCACTCACATGTGGTAGAAGTGAACCTAGGACCTCCAGCTCACAATTCTTTGATGAAGGGCGCAGTTCTAGTAGATGTGTCAAGATGCAGAATGACAAAAATGTAGTGACTTACTGTACTTGAAGGCACAGTTCTTGTTGATGTAGACACATGACACAGAGTACAGCACGCTTGAGTTGCTTTGATATTGAGAGGTGCTTGAAGACAGAACCATCCATAGAGCTGTTTTTGTGTGGTGGTTGAGAAGTCCATTAATTGAGACAGGCTTGTGTGAAGTTGGATCTGGCACGCAGAGGTTGGGTGCGACCGGTGTAGTGGTCACTAGTGGGGCTCAGGATGCCAGAAACCTTGTTCCAATCGTAGTTTGATGCTTGTTCTCAACATCTTGACTTCCTTGACATTGACTTCTTTTGTTGAGCACATAGAATGAGGGTAAGTTTCCAGATCATCGCCATAAAAATGTAGTAATGAAGTCCAGACAGATAGATGGAGTTCAAGATGATTTATTATAGATATGTAGATGAGCCCTACCAGGAGCAGCAGGCATGCTGCTCAGCCCCATCACAACTGTGGCTTTTCTTGACAGACACCCAACATTCCATAA
This sequence comes from Calotriton arnoldi, assembly GCA_963921515.1. Classification (NCBI taxonomy): domain Eukaryota; kingdom Metazoa; phylum Chordata; class Amphibia; order Caudata; family Salamandridae; genus Calotriton; species Calotriton arnoldi. The sequence goes on along the minus strand of CAWUFW010008993.1, from coordinate 665,056 downwards.
TACATCATCATACTGTAACATTCTACTGGCAGGCATGTGGTGGAAAATGGCATACACAAGCATGGACAGTAAACTAGGATACTACACATAGTTGTGCATATACATTTTGTATCAATTTGTAATGTTTTACGATTTTGTGTCTTTTACGTATAATTTTGGTAATAGTTTTTAAGTTTATATATATATATATTTTAATATTTAGTTGTTGGGCTTGTGGTGGAGCAGGGTTGGAAGATATTTAAATATATTGCAATTTGGTTATACATTTATTTTTACCATTTATTCCAAGTTAGTTAATAATTCAGTAAATTATCTAATAGCTACAATATTTAATTAATATTATTAATATGTGCTATTTATTTTTAAATTGGTGAAATTGATTTTTAGTTATGTAAATTTTTGAATTTATAATTACTTTTAATAACTGTTAATTATTTTAATTTGATGATGATACTATTACTTATGAAAATTATCTAATTGATTAAATTAATGTATTTCCTGTATGTAATGTGTTATGTGTTTGTGGTTTTAAAGATTTACTATTTTCTTTTTCTTTTTTGTTGCGATTTTATTAAAAATGTGTTTATTGAATTTTTCAATATTACAAATGACATCAACAGAACAAAAGAGAAATACAATAATAAAAAAGTAAAATACATTGCAGTGCAAAGGTATAAATATCTGGCACGGAAAATCAAGTATATTTGTCCATGAGGAATCTAAAGACAATATCGATAAGGAAAGGGCTGATAACACAGGAAAAGATTACATATAAGGAGGGTGATGCAGACATAGTGAAAAGATAACACCCAAGAGGGAGTCACACATTAAAATTATTATTTGGTCAGATAGAGTTATCGGATTCCAGAAAAAGCAAGTAGTCTCTCAGGGGTTGCCAGACATCTTTAGGCCGAGAGGTATGCAGCTGTAATTGTGCATAGTCTTCGCTAACTTTGTCACAGTGCGACATGCTCTGGAGCCAGGCCATCTCCGTAGGAGTTCTCCCACTGCCCCAGTGCAGGGCCAATTAACGTTTTGCAAGAAGTAATACAATGGAGACAAATCTACGGCTGGTTTTAGGGATATCACGAGTAAATCCCAGGAGCACCACCATAGGATCTGGTATGATAGCGACGTGCGTCATAATGGAGAGGAAGGGGAAAACAGAGGACCAGTAATGGCCCACTTGGGGGCATGTCCAGGCGAAATGCGCAAAGTTGGCGCCAGGAGCGTGGCACTTGAGACAGCTCGTGGAATGTGAGGGGTCAATATATGTGGGTGTGATGTAGGCCCTGTGCAGAAACTTGAAATGTAAAAACTTATGCCTATGATTTACGGAGCTGAGTTTCGTCTGTAAACAACAATACGACCATACTTGGTCTGTTAGTGGGCATCCAAAATCATCACTCCAAGCCTCCCAAATGCGTCTAGCGGAATCGGACTTCATGGATAGGCTTGTACAATATAGTCTGGAGACAAATCTATCTCCATCCATGTCTGATATAACAAGCGTCGCGGGGGAAATCGGCAGAGGCAAGGGGATATATGGGGATGCAGGATCGGAGCATGTTCTATAGGCGTCATAAAATAAAATGATCCATGTATGAGACATCATGAAAACGGGCATCATCATCATGTGTATGCACATGACCATCAGGGCACATATCTCCAATGGTGTGAAGGCCATGGTGAAGTAATGTGCGCTCGACAAGAGCCTCACTGGTAAGGCTGGGGAATACAGGCGACCACCTCCCAGGACCCTGCTGAGTTTTCACTACGCCCAGCAAGTGGTAGATATGGTTTGGATGGCTGTGACATCTAATGGGATGCCTTTCGGTAATATAGATGAAAGTAGTGTGTCACCCAGCTGGTCTCTCTCTGGTCGAAGATAAGGGACACGGGCATCTGGATGGTAGCATTGAATTGCATACTGACATTGAGCGGCGAGACAGTAAAGGTGAAAATCTGGGACTACAAATCCTCCAAGCTCGTAGGGCAGTGTTAGAGTGTCCCAGCAGATGCAAGTTTGGCGGCCTGCCCAGATGATTCAGACAGAAGACTGCGGAGACAAATAAAGAACTGTGATGTAAGCAGAACTGGAATGTTAAGAAAGAGATACAGGAATCTAGGAAACACTATCATTTTAATGATTGCTATCCGGCCCGCCATAGATAAGGGAATTTTGATCCAGTATTCTATTTGTGAAGAGAGTCTATCAATGGCCATGCCATAATTGAGTCAGAGCACCTGATTCCTATTCCTGTGCAGGTGGATGCCTAAATATTTGTTAGATTCTGTAACCCAAGTCAATGGATAGTCAATCTGTGCCGGGGTTGTGCTGTCAATAAGTGGAAAGAGCTCGGACTTGGTCCACTTAATGAAAAGGCCCGAAAGGCCACCAAACTGAAGGATCTTGCGATTAAGGGAGGAAAATTGTCAGAGGGGTGGCGAACAAATAGCAGAATGTTATCAGCATAAAGAGAGAGCAGAAGAGGACTGTGGGTAAGCTGGAGACCACAGTGTAGTTGTCGTTCTTGTAGGTGGCGAACTAAGGAGTCCATTGCTATAATAAAGAGAAGGGGAGATAAAGGGCAGCCCTGCCGTGTACCTCTGGTGATGTTGAAAATATCTGTTAGAGAGCCATTGACCCTGAGCCGCGCCAGTGGATTGGTGTACAGGAGCATGATCCTGGCGATAAAACAGCTGGGCATACCTAGCTTTGACAGCGTCACTCTTAGGAAGGGCTATTCCAGCGAGTTTAACGCTTTCTCCGCGTCTAACAAAGTCGCTGCTGCAGGAGTGGTGGAGACACTCTATTCAGGACAGCAAATATCGTCTGTAGATTTAGAGAGGTAGACCTATGTTGGACAAAACCAGACTGCACCGGGGAGACAATCTGCTCCATCAACAGAGACAGTCTGGTAGTGAGAGCTTAGGCCAGGAATTTATTATCTAGATTGAGGAGGGAGAGGAGGAACATAGACGTGGGTCTTTGTGGGTCTTCAGTAATAGTGTAAGGACTGCCTCTGAAAGCATAAGTGGCAAGGAACCTCCCTCCAAGGCCTCTGCATATAGGTCAAGAAGGCGTGGGGCCAGCAAGTGCTTATATGCTTTATAAAACACTCCAGTGTAACCATCGAGTCCAGGAGACTTAGTCCCGTCGATAGAATCAATCGCCTGCACTATCTCCTCATTTGTCAGCAGTTCCACCAGGAAACTACGCTGCCGATCCGTCAACCACACCATTGCAATGTTGAAGAGATAATCCGCGATCGCAGTCTCAAGGCCTGAAGAGCGGGAGGTATATAAATGTGCATAATAACGTTGCAGTTCCGCCAATATGTCCTCATTATTCATTAAACTGATTTCGGTAGACTGATAAAGTTCTGTAATGAACCTCCTAGATTGGTTTGGACCGAGTAAGCGTGCCAAGGTGCGACCGGGTCACTCGCCCTCTCCATAGCGCCTAGCAGTAGCGTGTTTCCCCATATAGGCTATTTCCCTGTCTGCCAGGTCGTGAAACTCAGTCAACATTACAGAGCGTCTACGGAGGCTGGGGGAGCTTTCGGGCGATGAGGCTGTATGATCGATATCATGCAGCTCTTACTCAATCCTGGAAAGTTGTGCGCGAATATCTCTTAGGATGTCCACATGTTTGGACAGGCATACGCCACTAATGTAAGCTTTAAAGGCTTCCCAAAGGGCAGCCTGAGTAGCCACCGAACCCTCATTCAAAGTAAAATATTCAGCAATGGCATCTCACACCTCTGAGAGAAACACCGGGTCATGGTGGGCATCACCCGGAAACCTCCACAAGAATGCCCTATTGCCTCCGTATGGTATGTGAAATTCCAGTACAACATGGCAGTGGCCAGACAGGGTGCATGGAAGATGTTACACATCTGAGGCCCAGTGTGAGATGTTGGAGGAGAGTAGCCAATAATCAATCCGAGTCCACACATCATGAGGTGCAGAGTGAAAGGTGTACCCCATGGTTGCAGGGTGGTGGGTGCGACATGGGAATGGGAATCGATGATATATTGTAGGACCTCCTGAGTATGCGGTTTACTACTCGGATGTGTACTGGTGGAGTCCAATGCCAGCTCTAGAGTGGCATTAAAGTCTCCAGCCAATATAACAAAATCTACTTCCACACATGTCAAGAGGGCAGAGATGGTATGAAAAAATTTGGGTGAGTCAGTGTTCGGGGCATATATATTCAGAAGCGCAACATGTTTGTCTGCCAGGATACCGATTACCATAACATATTGCCCCTCTAAGTCTGTATGGCTAGTGTGGAGAGAGAAAGGTACGCTCTTATGTATGAGGATACAAACCCCCCTGGAATAAGAGCTGTAATTGGAGAAGTATCTATGCGCAGCCCAGAGAGATGCAAAGGTAAGCATCTCTTAAAATAAAGGCTATTTTAGGTCCATGACGAGAAAGATAAGAGAGGACATGCTTGCCCTTACGGGGTTGTTAATGCCACTGATATTCCAGGTAAGGAGGGGTATGTCTGCCACCCTCTTCCCGTGAGTCAACATCAACTATGAGAGTAAAAGTATCGATGAAGATGTCCTGTGACAGTAAGGAGCAAAGTATATGTGCGCTGCATAAAATGAAACCAAAAGAAACAACCCACCACTGTAGGTCCAAATCCCCACCCACACTGAAAGAAACATCATCCAGTGAAATCCCAACAAGATGAACATACAGCTAAACAACCCCCTATAACAAAGTGGTGTACACCAAAGGGGGAGGCAACACTTCAGTCGGCGCCATCCGCAACATCGGAGTTTCCTGTAGGAGAATGTGGATCACAATAATTACAACAATATTGACAATGATCGCAGGCATAACAGGCAGAATTGAACTAACAGCAGTGTGAGTTCCACTCTGGTAAAACAAGAATTAAGGAGCGAACAGTTATGGGACAGTCCACCCTGAAGACGATCCTGGGTGAAGCAACAGCAACCAGGGAGGGTCTCGTTCCACAGAGGAGGAAGAGCTGGGGCGATCTGGAGTGGTGTGTCGAGATGTAGACCCAGACTAAGTATGTTGTTTACAAAAGTCAACCATCTCCGTCGGTGTGTCAAAGAAGCGAGCCTTGCCATTAACCTCCACTCTCAGCCTGGCAGAGCATTGTATATTTAAAGCCCAGTTTACGTAGCGTGTTCTTAGTGTTGGTGTATTTTCGTCGCACCTCATGGACAGCGATGGTGAAATCGGGAAAGAATGAGATAGTGGAGCCTTGATACTGAAGCAGCCCTTTTTTATGGGCCAGTCGAAGAACAGTGTCTCTCGTCTCAGCAATTGAGGAGAGGGGCGAGGAGCGGCCTCGGAGGAGTGCCCACTGGAGGACGTGGCCCAAAGGTGCGGTGTGCTCGCCCCACTGCAAAATGTGGCCGTAAAGCTTGCACGGCCAAAATCCTCTGATAGGAGCTGTTCCACATACACATCAGGCCGGCCCATGTTCGTCTTCTCTGCAATTCCCAAAATGCAAATATTATTCCTACTGGACTGCGCCTCCAGGTCTTCGTTTTTGATAGCAACGGTTTTCAGAAGTCGTTCTAGCTTTTCCAGACACCTTTGCATTGATGGCATACCATCTTTCAGACTGGAGATGTGCTCCTTGGCCCCATCGAGCCTGGTGGCCTGTCAGTTCAGACTCTCACCCATACGGTCGATGTGGCCAGTAAGGGCATCGAATCGGACATCAATGGAGCAGAACCCGTCTCTAAGCTCCCCCCTCAATATCAGTGGTTGGCTCTCTATCAGCTGGCTCATCAGTATCAAAATGTGGATCCAGGCGTCGAGGAGTTTTAGATTGCTCAAAGAGCAATTTGCATTGGTTGGGGTCTCCTCGGCCCATCATTGAAAAAAAATGACAATATGCAAGAGAATGTCTTCACGTCGGCACTTCCAAGGCAATGGACTCAGGTCCTACAGACCAGACCAGGATTCCATCCACTGCGCGTTAGCACGGCGACAACGGTGATCAGCAGGGCTTGAAGAAAGGGGCATTGCCATGCACCAGATCGTGATGGCACCGCAGACATGAATAGCTAAGGAAGGTGAGGTCACCAATTAATGATGCAGAGGGTTGAGCTCCAATAGTGTTACGAGCACTGTCAGCAACAAGAGGTGGGTCCCACAGGGCTACAATGAAGGAGATTTGCTGCAGCATGCCCCACACAGTCGCAGTGCAGTGGCTGGAGGAGGTCCAAAGGGGCCCAGTAGGGGTCGGGCAACTAACAGCTGCCGGAGCGATGATGGCGAAAACAATTAGGAGGAGCCAGTGCCTGCCCCCCAGATCCGCTGTGGTGCCAGAGGGAAACAAAGGAGCACAGACCCCGTAGGGAGGCACTAATTGCTGGTACGCTGCAGGACAGGCCACAGCCAGGGAGGTGGTGGAAGCAGGTGAGGCAGCCAACGGTGTCAAAGCAAGGCGATCTGAAGAAGGCACTGGTGGTCACGCCTCATAGGAAAATGGAGTCACTAAGGGCCCAGCTCCAGCGGGGGCAGAGCGCACTCACCATCTACTGGACCGCAGGTCCGGGCCAGATCAGGTACCGTGTCAGTCCCGATGGCGCCAGCGGCGATGCAGGGCGTCCCTAGGAAAGCCGGCCCAACCCCTCAGCTGTCGGTAAATCAAGCTGGAATCGAAACCATCCAGGCCACCGGCTAGTTGTGCTGCAGTTGGGGCTGCCCACAGCTCAGAGGTTTAAGGGGGGGAACCCAAGGCCCTGGCGGGACTCGCTACTCCTCAGGCTCACCCATGGCCCCTGTCGCCACAGGGCCTCCGAGGTGGTGCCGGTCAGCGCAGTCCCCCTCTCGCAGTTGTCAGAGATGCAGGCTCACCGGATGGCCACAGGCGAGGGCCACAGCATCCCTCTGTCAAAGCGAGCCCAACTTCAAGGCGCTGATATCCACATATGGCAGGAACGTGTGATTCGTGTGGAGTTTGCGGATCGAGATCACAGGAGCTTCACATGCAAGCGGGCATCTTGGTCGCTGCCGCGGCCATGCCCCCCTGTTGTGATTTATTTAATTTTAAGTGTCATTTAACATTTTTGTGGGTTGTTGAGATTGGGAGTCGTTTTTACTGTAATTTCTTTTAGTCATTTTGATTGGTAAATAATTGATAATGTTTTAATCTGCAAATTATCTTTACATTTTTTTTAGAGGTTTGTTATTTTATGAATAGTTTATGTGCTATTAGTTTATAGATCAATTTTTAATGTTGTGATTTTTTAAAATATTTTTTAATAGTTATATATTTTTCTCAACACCTTTCTTCCTGTTGCTTAGATTGGAGTGGGAATAGTAAATCTGACAACTACAAATTCCACCATTTTCGTTACTGTTCCTTAGGTAGGAATGAGGATGGAGAATCTGACCCCTTCAAAGCCTAATGCTTTCTTTACTTTTGCTTAGGTTGTAGTGGCACAGTAAATCTGGCCCTGCAAAATTCCACTGCTTTCCATACTGCTACTTAGGGTGGAGTGGGAATTGAAAATCTGACCCCTCCAAAGTCTAACACTTGCACCAATGTTATTTAGGTTGGTGCGGGAATAGTAATTCTGACCCTCTGAAAGTCCTGCACTTTCCCTACTCTTGCTTATTTTGGAGTGGAAATGGTAAATTTGACCCCTCCAAAGTTCAACACATTCCCTTCTGTACCTTCGACTGGATAGGGTATAGTCAATTTTATCATTATAACCTGCAATACTCTGTTTCATACTATTTTTTGTTCCTACTGCTTCCTACTGTTTTTTAGGTGGAAGTGGGATTGGTAAATTTTATTCTTCAAAATGTAATTTTTAAAACTTTTTTGCTGAATTTAGAATGTTAGTTTTGTTTTATGTTTTTTGTTTATATTTTATTTTAACTGAGTTTCATTGTTTGTTTGAAATTTATTTCAACAAATGTATGTTTATTACTTTGAATGTAGAATTTTAAATATCTTTCCCTTTTCATTGAACATATATCTATTTTTATTAATTGTGGTTTGTATAATATTACATTTTTTATTTTTATTTATATCTGTATTTTCAGTTTTGTTGTTTTATTTTTCAATATATTTTTGTGATTTTATTTTACAGTATATTGTTATTAGATTTTAATATTTTTTAATTTTATTTAGTTAATGGTTTTGAGTAATACAAATTTTAAGTTTAAATGCTATTATTTACAAACAAAAAAATATTTTTTAATTTTACAATGTTGATATTTTTTACACCATATTTTTGTGGTTGATATTTTTCTATTTTTCATTATATGTTTGTAAAGTTGAAATTTTTGTTGTTGATATTTTGACAATGGGCCCGATTCACAGAACTAACTTAAGACAAAATCCTAAACTTACTACCATTTTGGTATTCACAGAAGGCACTTACTCATTTTGGTATTCACAGAAGGCACTTACTCAATTTGGTATTCACAGAAGGCACTTACTCATTGATGAGTAAGTGCCTTCTGTGAATACTAAAATGAGTAACTTACTCATTTTGAGTAACTTACTCATTTTGGTATTCACAGAAGGCACTTACTCATTGATGAGTAAGTGCCTTCTGTGAATACCAAAATGAGTAAGTGCCTTCTGTGAATACCAAAATGGTAGTAAGTTTAGGATTTTGTCTTAAGTTAGTTCTGTGAATCGGGCCCAATATGTTTTGGTGGTCAATATTCAGACATAAAACCCTGCAAACATGGTTTATGCTATGTTGTTTTTTTCTTGCCCTGTGGTTTAAAGAAAGCCATTTTACTGTAATCAGAGCGCAAGGGGTTAAATCTGTGCTGTGAGAAAGAATCACAATAACTAGGGGGCATATTATCTAGGAAGTGGCGGTGAGAGGCGTTAGCCTCCTTGGTTTAACGCCTCTCATCGCCACTTCGGAAACGCAAGGCTGCACCATATTACCAAGGATATGGTGCAGCCTGGCGTTTCCCCCTGCGATGGCGCTAAGTCTCACGACTTAAGCCAACGCAGGCAACCTTGCACCAGAGTGCAAGGGTGTCTGCGAGCAGGGAGGTTTGTTTATGTACAGGAAGGTGTCCCTTCCTGTACATAAACAAACCTTTGTTTAAAATGCCATTTTGTAACTTAATGTGTGCTGCTTCATGCTCAGTAGTCAATTCCCAAGATCTTCCTGGCTCTAAACCAAAGACTTAATGCTGCCTTTAAGACCTTCAATCATGCTTTTTTTTAAAGAAATTGGGACGCCAAACTAATATAGGAACCCAGTGCCTAAGTAAGCTGATTAAGCTCATGAATTTGCTGTTTTGGCACAAAGCCCTTCTGATCTGGGTGGATTAACTTCGGAGCTAACTTAGTCAATCTCCTTGCCAAAATACTCTTAAAAACCTTATAAGATGCGTTTAACAGGGAAATTGGGCGATAAGAGTCTGCCTTCCTGGGGTCGTTAGCAGGTTTTAAGATCAAAACAATCGTGGCGTCTTTCCACGAATTGGGGATCTGCCTAACCCCCTGATATACCTAATTAAACAGTTTCTCCCATTCTGGAACAATCTCCTCCATTAAAAGCTTATAAAGCTCTGATGGAATGGCATCCAGACCGGCCACCTCTCCATTCTTAATCTGTGACAGATGCTCCCTGATTTCCTCCTGAGTAATTAGTGCCTCCAAGTATTCTTTACCCTCCGCCATAAGCCCTGGGAGCTCAATGCCCGCCAATCAATCTCTGAGCCTGTACGGATCCGGGAAGATTTCTTCTGAATACAATGCAGAGAATAAGGAGACCAGGTGTTCCTGTGTATCCTTGACCTTATTCGAGATATCTGCCTGGGGATTGACAACCAGCTCCCCGATGACATTCCTGGATCTCTCAACCCTTGCCTTCCATGCCAGCAGCACACCAGCTCACTCCCTATACAGCAATTGTTGGCATACCACCGTTCTCTGCACTCCATCTCCAACTTTATTTTGTAATTTAAACATGCCTCCTCCAGCTGTTTTAAACGCCTTCAGCTATCACTATTGGGCCCCATATGTTGCCTCTGTGTAGCTGCCTCCAAGACGCCCACTTTTCGCTCCAATCTACACAGTTCCGTCCTTTCTGCTTTATTTTTTAAATGTGCCTGACTTCGCAAAACCCCTCGGATGAAAGCTTTAAAAGCATCCCATATTACCCCAAGAGGAGCCGAGCCAGCATTGTCAAGGAAAAAGTCAGCACTAGCATTTTTCAAGGTGAAGACAACCCCAGGATTGAGGAGGATAGCTCTTTTTAATGTCCACCTTGAATTTTGCTTATCTCCAGAGCACCTAGGAGACATAAAAACTGCTGAGTGATCTGAAATATGCCCAGGAAGCTGGTTGACCTCTTTTATTTTAGCCGCCAAAACTCTATCTACAAAAAATAATCCAGCCTAGAATAATGCCCGTATTTTTTGCTATGGAATGTATAGCCCCTCATCGGGCCCTTTAAGTACCTCCATGCATCAACCAGCCCAAGACCCTGGAGCATATTTCTTAGAGCCAGTCTCATCCAAGGGGCTAGAAAACAGAGCCTCCAGGTGGATCTATCTAAAATGGGGTCCAATAGAGTGTTAAAGTCACCGCCAATAACCAACAGGGCCGTTACCTCAATTAGGTTCCATTCCAGTTTTGCAATATAGGGAGGATCGTCCGAATTTGGACCATAGAATCCAACACTCAAGAACTCAAAGCCAGCACACCTCATAGTTGCCAGGGCCCACCTACCAGAACGATCGGTTCTTACAGATGTTACCCTGACCCCAGCACCCCACCTTTCCAGGATTGCCACCCCCTTACAATACTCTGCCTTGTCCGAAGCCACATAGCTCTCCACCCATCTGAATTTAGAGAAGAAATCTCTACTCTCACTTGCAGTCAAATTAGTCTCTTGCAAAATGATAATGTGGGCAAGGCTTTCTTCTAGATAGTGCATCACCAATCTCTGTCTGCCCTGGGTTCTAAGACCATTAACATTCCATGTTAAAAAAGATAACTCCTTACCACCACCCATCATCCCCAACTTTATTAAGACCCCTCTTCGAATGCATTATCTGAGGACTGCGAACATTAAAGTAACCACATGATGGTATAGAGGACATATTCTTTTAACTTTATCCCACTGCTCCCCATCCTGTGCCAAATCCCAGACCCACACCCACACCCACCTTTGCGTCCCGCTCTGGGGAACCCCCCAAAACTGGCAGGCATAAAAATGCCTGGAGAGCTTCCCCAGGAAAGACTTGACTACACTCAGTAGATACTTAACCACAGTGCGCCCCCCCGCCCGTCCTCACAACCTGGTGTTCAAGATCTTCCTGAGACTCAAGATACTGCCCCCTTTTTGATGGTATCGATCAATGCATCTATATCCTCCACAGCCCGCTAGTTAAACATCTGGTTATTCCACATGATGCAGAGCATTTCTGGAAACTTTAGTTGTACCTTTGCCCCCAGTTTGAGCAGCTTCACCATTCTCTTGCCTAACTCCCACTGCTTCTGATCTGTTGCTTTACATACATCTGATCTGATAGTAAATGAGAACCCTCTAACCTAAAAAGAACCATTCCTTAAAGCTATACTCAGTATTGTCTCCTTCACTGCATAAGAAAGAACATTCACGAGGATCTTCCTTGTTTTTTGCCTTTGAAGGTTTCTTTTAAAAGGGTCTCTATGCACTCGCTGTATCTCATGCTCAAGGTTAATACCTGACCTGTCTTTTAGGACCATGTCCAGCAACAGAGAAATTATAAAATACTTCATATCTGCACCCTCCTCAGCCTCTGGAACATTCAGGAATCCAAGGTTATTCTTCCGTGAATGATTTTCAATTGTCTCAAGATCATCCCTCAATCCTTGATTCTGCTTAGTCAACAAACTTATCCCAGAGGTGTTTTTTGCGACATCCTGTCTGATCAAGACTACCTCCTCCTCTAGTATGTGCAGCCACTTCATCAAGCTTCTGAGCAAGAGTAGAACAGGAGGCTTGAATGCCCGCCTGTTAGCCTCCGATACCTCAAATCTACTTTCCATCTCTTCTTTTAGGCCCAGAAGAATGGCTGCCTACGATTCCTCAGGTTGTACGCTAGCTGTTCCACCTACATCCTTCTCTTGCTGACCATGCTCATCTGTCAATCCTGGCTCTTCTACTACTGTGAGAGCCTCAAACCTGTTGCTAGTGACGACTTGGGTATAATGCACAGGCCTTCATCTGACCTACTTCCTGCTTCAGGGGGTGTTATTTTGCTGGCAGAGGCAACTATGCCAGCAACAGAGGCAGTAGTGGGATTCTCCATGCTCAAGACCTGCAGGCTCACGTCTTCTTCTGAACCTCCTTCCACACTGTGTAAGGCCGGTAGGGTCAGGGTTTTAAAAAAGGATTTAAGAGAAGGAGTAACCCTGATCTGAGGGACTGCAACCTTCCTGCCCCTACCACTAGGGCTCTTACTAGGTAGCTTTGTGGACTTCCCAATTTTAGGGACAATGGTCTCAACATCTACTGCCCTTCCAGGCAGACATTGCTGCCCCTTCACTGTATCCTTTGAAATGGTAGAGATATAGGAAGAGGGAAATTCTAACCCAGAACTTACCCTCGCTGCCGCTGAAGTCCTGGTACGCAATGTATACCTCAAGGTCTTACCACCAGCCTTACCATCCTTGCCAGTAGACTGACCACCCCTATCCAAATGAATAGGGCGCCAAACCCACTGGTCTTCCTCTGCAGCCTCCCAGTCCCTCCACCTACTACTCCCCTGGGGCTGGGAGCTGCAGCGTGCCTCTGAATGGCCTGCTGTGGGAGGGTGGAAATAAGTCCTGGTTGCCCTGCTGACTCATGCTGATGCTGCCGCAGCAACCACAAGCCTGTGCACGATCCACCCGGCTGCGCTGCAGCTCCCTGGTGGCTTCCTCCCAGCGTGAAACCCCCACGCTGGCCGCTTAGGGAGAGAAGGCCCCCAGAGCAACACCATCAGGATCCCGATCTATGGGGCTACATCAGTCTTTTCGCCAGGTACATGCTGCTTGGTCGGGAGCGGCCGGGCCGCTCACCACGCAGAAGAATACATTCTTCTCTTGGGGAGCTTGCGGCCGCTCAATGCAACGTCACCAGTCATGAAATCATTTTGTGATATTTAATTTTTTGGTGTGATGTTAATTTTTTTTAATATTCATGAATATTTGGAGAACTTTTATCAATCAAATTCAAATGTGGTGCATGTTTTGAAATATAGTTGACTTCTGTTCATTAAAGTTCACAGGTAGTTAATGAGCTAACATATCATGATTTTAAAGGACATATGAAAATTAAATTGTGAAAAGGGATTTATGTTGGCTTTAAATTTGATATGTTTACATAGTCACGTGATCTGTGTTGATCATTTACTGCTGTCTTATTGGCTCTTTTACATTGGTTTGGAAGAGTGAAACTATTTAAGTAACTTCCAATATTTTGAGAAGGTGTCACGATAACGTAAAGGGAGTTGTTTGGGGTAATGAATCTTGGGTGATTCCTGGTCCATTGGGTCCAACATTATGCTGATGATTTAGGTTTTACAGGACTTAAGATAAAGTTGTTGGGATTTTGGGGTATAAATTAGTATGTAGGTATTACAACATTACATCATTTATGTAGTTAGCTCCTTTCCAGTGTAACCATTTTAGATAGTGAAGAAATTACCTTAGATATATTGAGATATTGGGTTTAATTTGGAGAAGGCCTTTCCCATCTGCATTCCATATTTCCTAACGCTTGCTCTAATTTCAACAACCGAATTGGATGTTTACATCTAACTACAGCTCAAAAGTAGAGCCTGATTGTCACACTATCAAGTGTATCATAACGGCACATTTGCATGACAGTTTAAGAGTTAGCAAACCGCATCACTTCTGAAGTAATGCTGTTCATATTACTGATTTGGGTACTGCTTTATTTGGGCTTAGACTTGAAAGTCCTTCATATCATGGTTTTTATAACAATTTTGATAGCTAACCTTAGATCCTATATTTTTCTATTTTTTTGTATGTTGTAGTTCAAATCTCTGTGGATTTTGTTTGGAAAAAACCAAGGTTGGAAAGTTGAGAGACATGATTGGAAAACGTTCTAGTAAGGTTGTGTGTCATCTATTTTCATATTAATCGGTGCCCAATAGCAGGGCCCTTTCAAAGATATTACAAATAAATAAAGGCCAGCAAAAGAGAGTAGAGAGAATATGCAAAGCTCTTCCATCCTTGTACTGCTTATGGACATATATAGCAATGTTATTGAATGGTACGTGGCTATTCTTCGCTGCCTTGTCATCACGGCAGGAGCCCTTGCCACAGCACTGATAATGAACAGATAAAAAGTGGCATTCACGCAACCATCTATTTTGTACTGGCATAGTAGTAGAACCTATGTCAAGGGCTGGTCTTCTAGAAGAGACTAGGATGCTTCTTGAGGCGTTGTTGTGGCTTGCCATTTCTTATTCTCATTTCACAAACTAGATTAGGACTGGTGAAACGTGAACAGGAAGCCGGCTGAAGAAAACGTCAGTACCGTAGACGGAAAAATACTAGAATGCAGAAATAACATTCCACAGTATGAGGCACAGCAATAGCTGTTCCAGAGATGAAGGTGAATGGTCCAAGGAAATGGTGACGACAGCAACAGAGTGAAGTTGTGATGCATCAACTAGTTAAACCAGACCCTTTTTATGTGCTGTAGCATTAGGTGTTAGGCAAGAAGAAGTGAAGAAAACAGTAAGTGAAAAACCATCAGAATGGAAAATAATTGGTTTGAGTTTATGAAGCAAAAGTAATGAATGAGATGAAAAAATAGCAGATAAGCCGACACAATCTGGAATCAGTAAGCTGGTAATATTTCCTAAAACATCGCCTGAAGAAACCTGGAGTTTTTGGTAAATGGCGCTAAATAATTACTAGAAAAACCCCATCCACCAAGGGAGAATATGCTCCAAAATATAAGATAAGACAAAACCCAATGTAAGTATAATATTGAAGGAGTCATCATTTTAGTAACATTATGGTACATTGGCTAGTAGAGAACTCTCGTCATGAAAAGACAGAAGACTTTTCCCACTTTAGCATTCAAGTTCCCTATCACAATCTTCAGGTCATGGTTCGGCACAGATTCAAGCTCAGCTTGCATCTGTTTGTAGAAAATGTCCTCAGCTGTTTCTTCCTAGCAATATGTTGGAGCGTAGCACTGGAAAATGGTGTTGATGTGTCTTCCTTTTAATCTGGTCATGGGTCTGCTGTTAACTGACTTCCACTCAATTAAGCATTTCTCTGTCCCCTTGCTGAGGATGATGGCTTCTCTTTTTTTTGTGTGTTGTAATTCTTTGTTGAGAACAAAACCATGTTACAGATGTACAGTATGGAGCAGAGTACTGATTACAGTGGGGAAGGGGGGAAAAAGAAAGGGGGGTAAAGGAGGGGAGAGGAGGGTGGAGTAGGGAGGGTAGGTCGCACAGTGCAAACAATGCTGATAGACACCATACTTTGTGCATCTGCAATTGTTAAATGTTGGCGGTCCAGTATCCGCAGTGGGGGAAAGGGAACAGTCAGACATCAGTGAGGGTAGGAGAGGATTGTCCCGGAGAGTGGGGTGGGCGTTGAAAGAAGGAGAGGGGCGGACGCAGAGCGCTAGAGGTGCTTCGTGCCGCCAGCCTATTGCGTCCCACAGGGCACTAGGGTGGTGTAGTCCCTGTCAATGCACGTGGAGGGGGGCAGGAAAGTAACAGAGGCCCATGGAGTGGAGAGGGATCGATATGTGCACATGCCCAAGGGGGAAAGTGGGGGTGTGAGAGGGAGGAAGACAGAAGCGGGAAAATGATGATGTCTATTCCTTCATGGTATTGGTCATTGTCCTTTACCGAGTGCAGTACCATCTATCCAGTGGTAGTTTTAATTTTCTGCCTCATACTGTCCCCCCACTTTCGTTACCCCAGGATATGTAGGTTGTAGGGCCTCATCTCTGATGTTACGTGATAAAGGCTTCCTGTGTTATAACAATGAAACGTAAACGTGGGCAGTGGACCTGAGCACAAATACAGCACCCGCACCGTTATTCCCCTATCTTTAGATCTATTATTGGATAATATTTTTAGGTCTCGCCTGAGCCAGCGCGCATGCGCTGCTCTGGCGAGACTTTTAGTAAGTGGGTTTTGGAAGTGCAAACAGTGGCTTTTGCTGGGGACTAGCCTGCGTTCACGCGAGCTTGCACGCGCGATCAGGCGCCATATGGCTTCCCTCGCCATCTGGACGCTCGCGTGAACGCAAGCTGGTCGCCAGCAAAAGCCACTGTTTGCACTTACAAAACCCGCGATTACTTTCACTTTCACGGCCGCGCGGCCGTGTCAGTTTCACGGCCGCGCGGCCAATGCTTGTTGCTCGCGCTTCTTGTTTTCCTAGCAGCGACCCACTTGATTGCATCAGAGCCCGGCGCTTGTCTTTCATTGTGCCTGTGCTTGGCAATTCCTACGGACACACACGCATGGCCGCCCCTCCCCCTTCTAGCCAGCTTCTTTAAGTTGCAGGACGTCCCTCGCCTCCCTAAATAGCTCGAGCTTGGCTCTCGCATCCAGGCTTCCTTCCCAATGTACGTTTTAGAAATTCCCATAAGCAGACGAGCAGTTCTCGAGCACGTGTTTCCTCTCTTACACACATTACACAGAAACTCTCAAACACAGTGACAGAGATTTTCCCAAACTGTGACACACTCTGACACTAATTCTCACACATGATTCTCTCGGACACCAGCTCTCTCTCACACACATGCACAAATTCTCTCACACACACTCTAAGTCTCTGTCTCTCATGTCCCCAGGTTCATAGCCCCATCCCTGTGAGTGCGGGCCTCACTAGCCCACGTCGTGTTGGCAGCTCCGCTGCACGTGCGGTCACCGCACAGGCTGTCCCATCTCCACTGCCTTCTCGAGTCTCTCTGCACCCGCCGGTCCCTTCCATCAGCAGCCTCTTGTGTC
Source organism: Calotriton arnoldi (assembly GCA_963921515.1). Classification (NCBI taxonomy): domain Eukaryota; kingdom Metazoa; phylum Chordata; class Amphibia; order Caudata; family Salamandridae; genus Calotriton; species Calotriton arnoldi. The sequence goes on along the minus strand of CAWUFW010008993.1, from coordinate 648,079 downwards.
TGGCTGTCACTCCTTGTCGCGGGTACAGCTTTTCTTTCAACAACCGCTTCTAAAACTCCTATGTCACTTGTTGCCACTTTGTTGCACTTAAAGCGCACACACCCCGCGATGTTGTGGTGCAAACCCTGTGCCGGAAGGAGCCTCTGTTCGCATCTGAATCTCTCATCACCGCCGGAGGACCGCTTGTAGTGTCTGTGTTTCACGGAGGATTAAAATGAAATGTAGGTTACGGGAGCTCCGGGTCCGCGTTTATCCCGTCTGCAGCCTCAGCCGCACGGCGCAGCGGGGCAGGCAGAGCGGCTTTCGGCGCATTATTTACTTTTTTAGGTCTCGCCGAGAGTTTTAGTAAGTGGGTTTTGGAAGTGCAAACACTGGCTTTCGGCTGGCGACCAGCTTGAGTTCACGATGGCGTGCACGCGCAGCTGCCATCTGTTGTTTCCTATCTCTTCCTCATTTCCTCGTCATGGCTCATTAACTCTCTGGACTCTGATGTTTCAATCGCAGCAGCAGCAGCTCACATTACCAACTGAGGGCCCTGGACTACAGTCACATGAAAAACAACAGCGATTAGCATTGAAATGCAAGCTTTTTTTGTCTAGTTAGAAATATTGCTTCGGTGGGTTGATTTCACCTTATATCGCTATTTGTTTTATATTGGGAGTCACAGCCTAATTACCAGTATTTTTGTCTCTCACAGTTTTTTTTTTTATATTTATTCGCGCAAAGCACAAAGCTATATTTAAGGTTACTTTTTCCGCGTCACTTCTTCACTCTATTTAAACTCCACACCCCCCACTCTTTTTGTCTCTCTCCTTCTCTCTCTCTCCCCTCTCTAATTCTCTCTCTACTTAATTAACTCTCCCCTCTCTATCTTTTTTAGCCTTTCATTCTCTCTCTCCCCTTTATCTGTTTCTCTTTCAAACTTCTTCATTCACTCTCTCTCCCCTTCTTTCTCTCTCTCTATCCCGCTCCACTCTTTATTCTATGTACACCCTTTCTCTCTCTCTCTTTCTCTCTCACCACCCTCTCTAATTGGGCATTATATCTTCACTCTATCTCTCACTCGGCAACACCACTGCATCACTCAGCGCAACCACAGCATCAATCAGAGCCAGCACAGCATCACTCAGCACCAACACAACACCACTCAGCACCACCACAGCATCACTCAGCACCACCACTCAGTACCACCACAGCATCTCTCAGCACCACCACAGCACCACTCAGCACCACCACAGCACCACTCAGCACCACCACAGCATCACTCAGCATCACCACAGCATCACTCAGCACCACCACACCACCACTCAGCACCACCACAGCATCACTCAGCACAGCACCACCACAGCCTCACTCAGCACCACCACATCACCACTCAGCACCACCACAGCATCACTCAGCATCACCACAGCCCCACTCAGCACCACCACAGCACAACCACAGCACCACCACAGCATCACTCGGCACCACCACAGCATCACTAAGCACCACAACAGCATCACTAAGCACCACCACAACACCACTCAGCACCACCACAGCATTACTCAGCAGTACCACAGCATCACTCTGCACCACCACAGCATCACTCTGCATCACCACAGCATCGCTCTGCACCACCACAGCATCACTCTGCACAACCACAGCATCACTCAGCACAACCACAGCATCACTCAGCACCACCACAGCATCACTCAGCACCACCACAGCATCACTCAGCACCACCACAGCACCACTCAGCATCACCACAGCATCACTCAGCATCACCACAGCATCACTCAGCACCACCACAGCACCACTCAGCACCACCACAGCATCACTCAGGACCACCACAGCATCACTAAGTACCACAACAGCATCACTAAGCACCACAACAGCATCACTCAGCACCACCACAGCATCACTCAGCACCACCACAGCATCACTCAGCACTACCACAGCATCACTCAGCATCACCACAGCATCACTCAGCACCACCACACCACCACTCAGCACCACCACAGCACCACAACAGCATCACTCAGCACCAGCACAGCACCACCACAGCATCACTCAGCACCACCACAGCACCACTCAGCATCACCACAGCATCACTCAGCATCACCACAGCCCCACTCAGCACCACCACACCACCACTCAGCACCACAACAGCATCACTAAGCACCACCACAACACCACTCAGCACCACCACAGCATCACTCAGCACCACCACAGCATCACAGCACCACCACAGCATCACAGCACCACCACAGCACCACTCAGCACCACCACAGCATCACTCAGCATCACCACAGCACCACCACAGCACCACTCAGCACCACCACAGCACCACCCCAGCACCACCACAGCATCACTCAGCACCACCACAGCATCACTCAGCACCACCACAGCACCACCTCAGCATCACTAAGCACCACCTCAACACCACTCAGCACCACCACAGCATCACTAAGCACCACCTCAACATCACTCAACACCACCTCAGCATCACTAAGCACCACCTCAACATTAGAATAGGCAGGAAGAAGTTGCCAACATTGCAACGACAAAATAAACGACAAGACCTTTCTTATGTTTATTCTTTTTAATTGGGTCATTCAGTTGTACATAATGTCGTCTTAGTTATATATAAAGTAACAAAAATGCTTATAAGTCTTTTTTATTATAACTTTTCAACATGCTGCACAGCAGCCACAATGCTCTTAAAAACATTGGCAAAACCAATAGCTCTGCCTAAACACTTATAAGGCCCCAAAGGCGAGACCTATTGGCTAATAGGTCTCGCCTTTGAGACCGTATATGTGTTTAACCAGGTGTCAGTTATGCAGCACAATTGTTGCATGGCTAAACACTTATAAGGTCCCAAAGGCAAGACCTATTGGCTATGCCAATGCTTGTTTATCCTTGTGCGCACTTCTCTGTATACACCTTCTGCCCAAAGATGCCTCCCTCACCAGGGAAATATGATACACAAAAGCAAAATCAGAGCTGCACCACATAAGAAACAAAAAAAGTTAGATTTTCACAGTAAAATATTTCGTTTCATGATAACAATTTCTGTACAGTCTGGTTGTATTTCTTCCTTTATTGTTGCGTCATATAATATTCATAAAAAAATCAGCCAACGCGTTTCGTCCAGTAAACATTAGACTTCTTCAGGGCAGAAAAGATGTTAAACGTCACAATACAAATCCAGTTATCTCATCCAGTGGTCGAAAAATAATTCCTCGGTGTACGCGCCAAAATGTGGCATCTGTATAGTATGAAGGTTAATTGCTACTTTCATGCAATTAGCGAGTAGATAAAATATCCAAAGGTCGATGTGTAATTTCCATAAGTGTATGGCCCTTACATAGGGAAATAAACACCTTGCCGAATACACTGCGATGGGTGTCAGCAGGGTAGGGAAAACCAGCTACGGAGCACGATGTCCACTTGGATGAAGCGAGCTTCCAGTGTTATACATAGTTCACACATTCCAGAATACGATTCTGTTCTTGGACTTGGCACTCATAACTTCTGTCATCCTGTCAGTAGTTTCCTTGCAGATTTGACTACTGTCAATCATGCGCCTCTCATGCAGAGACTCAGGACAGGAGACACGGGGCGTAACATAGGCCCCCGCAGCCCCCGCGATGCGGGGGGCCCCCTCAGCACGGTACTCAGGTCCAATAGCTCCGGAATAAATCTGGAGTGGGGGCCCCTCCGTGTACGTGGCAGGGGGGCCTCCTCAACTTTTGTTACGCCTCTGAGGAGAATCGCCACCTTGAAGTGGTTGAGGGGGCAGCATGTCTCAGGGATCTGGAGAGTTATGCTGGCAGGAGCTTGGTCTCCTGGCAGTGTCGTCTAAGCCGAACAGATCAAATGGTAGGGACCAGACGAAGCGTGATCCACTGGTCCTCCAGGTTGGGGGTTGGGCACAAAATTAACAACCTTGCCCCGCAAAAAGCATTTGTTATGGAAGATTAACCAAATCTTCTGGACCAGTGCAAACTATGGCATGAAAGAATTTGAAACCGCATCTGAAGAAAATGTGATGTAGGAGAAGGAGAATCTGTTTAAGAATGAGAGGGTACCTGTGGCATTGGAGAGCGAGAAATTGCATTAAACCGTTGCAAGTATGAGAGCGTGCCTGTTGGTTTATCACTACAGGTGGAGTACATGGTGTAAACAACATCGAATATTCTTACTGTGCTCTGCATACATGCAAAGCTGCGCTGAGCTGAATCACACCATCGCGTGCCATGGCTTGTTCTCTCTGCAAGACGAGGTTAGCTACAGACGGAGACTTTGAGGAATGGTGTAGTAATGGATGTTTGCCTATGACTTTTGGTAGTAGCCCAAGATTCTAATACCTTTGGCGTTTCCCACGTTTAAGCACATTAGAGGTTCAATAAAACATCCCACCAATGAATGGGAGGTCAAGATCTACTAAGGGTCTGTACTTGAGGTGGCGACGGTGGCAAACCTTTGTTCTTTTCTCCTTTGCCTGTCCTGCCTGCTTTGATGAGCATTGTCTATTGTGAAATGTTTGAATCAAAACCAAATGAAAATTAGTTCCCCATCTGTCAAATAGCTGTGTAACTCAGTCAAATTCTACATCAATATTTAAATAGTGAACTATTTTAAAAATAGGGGGCAACACTTTTCAGTATTAAAGTGAGGGTTATATTGTGCGAATCAGTTTAAAGGCCTACCCTAGAAAAACAGAATAGCATTTTTGCATGTTTATCTCTAACACTTCAAGTGGCCTATATTTATATTGTATCTGTCCTTTCACATGCATGTTTCCCAGTATTAACTAAAAGAATATTTTCATATTTGAATCTATTTTTATGTTATCGAAAGCTTTCAGGCAAAATTGTAAACCTCATAGTTAGCTAAATTCGCAGAATATAAAGACATGGGTTGCAAAACTGAAAGTAAATTTCCGTATGTTTTTGCATCCCTCAAGATGGAAAGAGTTTTCCATTGTAAGTAGAATGTTAAAGCAAATGTTTTCAGGCTTCAATAGGACTGAAGTTTTAAAACATAACTTTATAACCTTATTTGTAAATGTTGTGGGAACAATAAAAAAGTGCAATGCATTTGTTGTTTTTATTTTACTTTTTTAATGCAAGTTGGCGAATAAATGAATTCAGCAAAGAACCCATCGTGTTCTATTCTCTCCTTGGGAGTTAGAGCAAATAGAAATTAATTTATAGCGTTTTTGGATCTAAGAGAAATCGTTAAATTGTTTGTAGGCTGCCGCTGGGAATTTCATGTGGTAGCTTAACTCTTTAGCCTTCGATGAACAATGCAGTTCTTTAGCCGACTTTAAACATTTAGGGGCCGATTTACAAGCCCCTTGCGCCGCCGGTCCGACACGTTGCGTGACGCACCGGCAGCGCAAACTGCTGCATGATATCTACATTCTACATCACGCATTAGAAGAGGAAATCACCTCAATTTATTGTTTTTGTGCAGGAAGGTGCCCCTTCCTGCACAAAAACAATTTCCCCACGACGCAGGCATCCTTGCACCATGGTGCAAGGGTGCCTGCGCCGGTGCATGGCAGCAGTGTGTGCGCCAGCGCAGTGGGAAGCACAGAGATGCGGCATATTGTTGTAAATATGTCGCATCCCTGTGCTTCAAAACTAACGCAGCGCGGCGCAGCAAAATGACTTGCGGCACCGCGCTGCGTTAGTTTCTTGTAAATCTGCCCCTTAGGGCCTCATTTATGAGGTTTTACCGTAGGGCAGCGCCGCAGGCCTTCCTGCTGCGCTACCCTACGGTAAAAGAAAAGGGCAGGAATGCGCTATATCCATCAGATACAGTGCATTCTTGTCCTTTTCCCCTGCACCGACGCACAATGGGCTGCCGTGCGCCAACACAGACACCTTTGCACCATGGTGCAAGGGTGCCTGCGTTGCGGGGATGATTATTTCTGTGCAGGAAGGGAAACCTTCCTTCACAGACACAATCAGGAGAGGCTTTTTCCTCTTTCTATGTGTGCTGCAGAATGCAGCACACATAGAAAGAGGAAAAACGAGGAGAAATAAAAATATTTCTCCTCGTTGTGCCTCCCTTACTCTTCCCCTGGAGAGGACTATGTTTTTGGCGATGCCTCAGATTTACGATTTCTCGTAAATGTGTGGCAGTGTCAAAAAGCCATGGATGTTGCTGGGAACGCCTCCAGCAACACCCATTACACGCCCCTTTAACGCAGAAAACTGCATAAAAGGAGCCATAATTACGAGGCAGCATTAAGCCAAAAAAAGTGGTTTAGTGCTGCCACGTAAATATGGAGCAGGCTCCTGCGCCATAGAACGTCACAAACAGTGACGTTCTGGTGGCGCAAGGGGCCTCATAAATGAGGCCCTAAGGGCCTAGTTTACAAGAAAGTGCCGCAGTGTGGCACCACAAGCCCTTCGGCTGTGCCACGCTGCATCACTTTCAAAGCACAGGGATGCAACATATTTACAATAATATGTCGCATTCCTGGGCTCTCCCCTGCGCTGGTGCACAATGGGCTGCAATGCGCTGACGCAGGCACCCTTGCACCATGGTGCAAGGATGCCTGCGTCACGGGGATAATTGTTTATGTGGAGGAAGGATTCCCCTCTGCACATAAACAATCTGAAATGGTGTTTTTCAGCTTCTATGTGTGCTGCATTAGCACACATAGAACTTGCAAAACGTCATTTTTTTAATGATTGTTTATGTGCAAGAAGGGACACCTTCCTGTACATAAACAATCACCAGAGGTGATTTCCTCGTTCTATGTGTGCTGCAGAATGCAGCACGCATAGAAATAGGAAAAAAACTAGGAGAAATGAATACATTTCTCCCCGTTGCGCCTCCCTATGCCTCCCCTGGGTAGATGCAGCATTCAGACGCATTTCCAGGTTTACGATTTCACGTAAATCTGGAAATGTGTCAGGTTCCATGGGTGTTGCGTGGGAACACCCACAGCAACACCCTTGGAATGCCCCTTTCACGCAAAGTGCTGCGTGTAAAAGGGCCATATTTACAAGGACAGGAAAAGCTATGCAGGGTGGCTTTTCCTGTCCTTGTAAATATGGGACAGTAAAATGCGCCGCCGGTACGTCCCAAAAAGAGATGCACCGGTGGCGCAAGGGGCTTGTAAATAAGCCCCTTATTAGCTATCTATTTGAACATATTGTGAAAATGCTTTCTTTATAAGTTTTCAATTTCATTTTATTTGTTTAGGAACAAAATGGGAAAATGCTTTTGGGTATTGTGTGAGTAAAAAATGAGTAATTACTTCCCAAATCACACACACATTTAAATATACATTATGTACGGATTATGTGTTGATCCTTTACCAATCTTTTTTCCCAGTGGAATGAAAGTAACTTGATACTCATGTGAGTTAGTATGTTGCAGGTAGAGAACTTGTGTTCCTAAAGTCATTGCTATGTGTGCTATCATTGCATGAGCAGGCCCAACTTGTGTATGACACAGTATTGCAGCCCATGGAATGTGTGGAAGCTGGAATATATTAAGATAAAATGGATTCTTCCAACGCACCTAAGGGTGCGATTGCAGGTGATAATGACAAAGCATATAATAGTCTTGCTTTGAAACCACACGCTAGGCATTGATGAAGAGGACCAGCTGATTCTTGAGTGTGGTCCTATTTTTGTCTCTCCATGATTTTAGTACATTTTCTGTTGAACAATGTCATCTACATTGTTTGTTGAGATCTGTCGAAGCAAAGGAATATGAGAAAATACCAGCCGGGCATAACTACCATGCTTTGACAAATGCAATCACATCATTGGGAGTGTTTTCTGTGCAGCATTCATCAACATCATTACAGTGGAAGGAAAAGTGTCCTCACCCGTTGAAGCGGTCGGATTGGTCTTGATCAACCACACAGTAGTGTGGAAATGATGATGGTGCTGGTCATCTCTCTTCCTTTGCGGCCCTGACGGGCAGAACTGCACAGATGGTGCCCCAGCCAGAAGAGTCTTCTTGTACTTCCACTTAGAGCCACCAATTTGGTTTGAAAATTGACTTTAGGTCTCATTTAGGGTCCGGCAGGCAATCTGTTGGCCGTCAATGGAGTGGAGACTATGATTTCAGCTCGTTTCGTGGAGGACCACCCACCAGATTTAGGGCCAAATTATGAGTTAAGCGGTGCGGCGCCGGGTCCGCCACTGCTGCACCGCCAAACGTGCCGCACTCTCAAACCCATGGTCGGGCTGCCTGCCAGACTACGAGTGCTTCACCTGTCTGGCAGGCTTTTTTTTACGTTCCCACAGCGGTGCCTCAGATAATGGGCACCACAATGAGAACGCCAAAAACAATTCCTGTATGGCATGTACTGTAAACTCCATGCTGTGAAGGAACTGGTGTGCATGAACACAGGGGGCCACATGTTGCCCCCCTGCATACACCTCAGGATGCAGAGACACCAGGGGGCCATGTAGGGCCCACTTTGTTTCCTCTCCTCCACGGTTTTCATGGAGGAGGAACTCTAGTAACTATAAGTGTTGTCCCTTTGCGGTACCTTTATCGCCCCTGTTCTTAGTTATCAGGGTCAGGAGGCAAGGGGTGGTGCCTTTGCCTTCGTGTAGATTCACAGGGAGTCCCCCCGTTCCTAACCCATAATAGATTTTTCCCACTCTCGGGACGGGACTCCAATGATTGACTTACCTACCCCGTACAGCAATTCAGGAAGTTTGGCTTATCAAGAAAACAGAAAGGGGGAGTGTCCTCAATCGCTCCCTTGTGAGCTCAAGCAGGTGCATATCCACACGCGGGGTTAGACGATTTCAACATTCATGAGCGAAGCCAGGTTCAACATTCAGTGTGCGCTGCCCAAGGCATTTCGGAGAGGGGTGGTCTGTCCCCAGATTCGAAGCAAGCATCACCGACCACAACTGATTCATATGATAAACCCAGTGGGGGCCGCCACAAACAAAAAGTGGTGGGGCAGGTGGAGGGGGTGCGGGGGGAGCATAGGGGGTGAGCGCAGGAGGGGGAGCGCGGGGGAGATTAATACTAATAAAAAAAGGAACATTTTCCTGAAGCTGCCGGCTGCCTCCCACTTCGCGCCTCGGTGTTCTTCATCCTAGTCACATCACAGACTCCCTGTCCAATCCCCACGCTGCTCTAATGTTATGAGAGCAGCGCGGGGATTGGCCTGAGCGGGCTGCTTAGACACTCCAGTCAGGACAGGAAGTCTGTGCTGTTTCTCCAGCCCGGCTGTTCAATACAGCCCTGTTAGAGAAACCTAAGTGTGCATGTGTGTTTGGCCGGCCTGAGACTGCTGGCCAAACACGCATGCGCACTTATAAGTGCACCAACCAGTCCTCCTCCTCCAATCCATGGCACCGCCCCTCCCTGCACACGCTGGCTCACAGCCGGCAAATGAAAAATAAAACAATTATATTATATTGTTTTATTTTTCAGGTGCTGGCTCTGAGCCAGTGGGGTGATTCTTCTCCACCATTACGGAGGAGCCGCCCCTGTGATAAATATTTGTATTGCCAAATGTTCACATAGTGGGTCTTGGGTCTGTGGAATTATAGATGGTTGAGGTGAGCATGTCGGCCACTTCCAGCACTTGGCATATGGTAAAGCTCTGATAAGTTTAATCTTAATTAATAATTTATCTTTCACATCAGAGTTATGTAGTGATTACGCCGTGGAGGTACCGACTTTTGTCAGGAGAGGGAAAGGCAGCACGATTGACCACATTCTTTTGTCAGATGACATGCCACCCTGCTGAAAAAAAAAAAGGTGTATTCATCGCCATTTAGTGAACACTATCCCATAATTGTTAGCCTCATCCTCCCTTTATTAGCCTCTCAAATGTCCAAGGCTAGTCCCCCTTTGACCAACACAACCAATAAGGGGTACAAAGAAAATGGATACGAGTTAACCCTAATATAGTGTTCAGAGACCTCAATATTAATAACCAGGCAGAGATCATATGTTGTCTCTTGGACATAGCCGAACGAGCTGGTATACGTGGAAGTTTTATTAAGATATGTAAATCATTTTTGGAAATACTGACCTCAGACAAGCCCTGGATACATCGCCATGTGCAATCCTGGTTTAATTACGAATGTACTAATGCTTATAAAACATTAAAAATAATTACTAATGCAGTCCCACAGGACCTGGCTGCAGTCAGAATAGCAAGAAGGGAGTATAACCAAGCTATTGAGAAAAGAAAGGAGGAGATCAGAACAAAAGCTTGGGAGGACATGGAATATGCAGCTCATTTAAAAGATAATAGTGCGTTCTGGGAGATTGGGAATCAACCCTTATTTTCTGAAAAAATGCCTACAGATATGCAATGCCATTTATAAGAACAAGAATGGGTTGAGCACTTTACACATATTTTTAACCCGACTAATGGCGATATCAAGTCCCCAGTCTTTACTGATTCTCCTCACTCGCCCCTAGATCTTGTAGAATTTAGTGAGACCATCATGGTAGGTGAAGTGCGTGAAGGGATCCTGAGCTCTGCAACAAGAAAAGTACCAGGATCAGATGGAGTCCCAGCGGAGCTTTTAAAACTGTGATTTTTTGGGCCCCCTTGGTGACAAATGTCTTTAGAGTGGTAGTTAAGGAGGGAACTATTGAGACATGGAGGAAATCTATAACAGTCCCCATTTTCAAAAAAGGAGAAAGAAATTCTCCCTCTAACTACAGGTACATCTCATTGTTAGATGCCTCAGTTAAAATATTTGGCAGGGAAATCTTGGCAGAATTAGAAGAGTAGGTGGCAGAAAAATCTTTCTTCAGTGAAGTCCAATAAGGGTTTTGCCCGGGTTGGGCACTACCGAGCAAGCCCTAAATTTGTCTCTGATCCTAGATAAATATGTCAAGGCCAGGAGAGGGGCCATACACATGGCTTTTATGGACCTCTCCTGTGCTTTTGACTTAGTGGATAGAGTCATACTATGGGATATCATGGGTTGGGCAGAGGTTGATCCCCCTTTATTGCATATTTTAAAAAGTCTTCACTGAAATACCCATATGAGGGTTCATTATACTCAACGTGGAGATAACATGCCCCCTATTCAAGTTAATTGAGGCGTGAGACAAGGCTGTGTATTGGTCCATTTTTATTTTTAGCCTCTATTAATACCCTAGATACCTTTTTAACTTCCTGTACCCATAACGTTTTTAAAATTAATTCCCGCTTAGTCTGCGTACTATGGTACGCAGGCGACGCGCTTTAATTGCACATGCAACAAATGAGTTGCAATTACTTTTAGATGGTTTTAATAATTTTAAGCAAGGGCTGAAGCTTAAAGTGAACCAATAAAAATCCTATGTCATGACCTGTGGCCCAAAAAATGCCCGGTCCAAAATTGTTTTTATAGGGGAAATACCAATTTTAAAGACAAAGGATTTTAATTACCTACATCTTATGTTTAATGAGAATATTCATTGGGAAAGATTAATAATCCAGAGGTCCCAGGGGATGGAAGCCTCTTGTAAATCAACCTCCAGGTTTGCCAGGTTCACCAGGAAATTAGGACACAAGCCCCTAAAAGAAATGATTATGCTTTACAAAAGCAAAACCCTTAGTGAGGGTACATATGGGGTGGGTGTCTGGGGGCACACAACAGCAAAGGCCATACAGGGAGCAGAGAATACATGTTTAAATAGGCTGTTAGGGACTCCTTAATCTACCCCAAGTTTCATAACTCACAGCAAATTGGGGGTAGGCTTTTTGGAAGACAATGTAGGTCTGGCCCCTATTCCATTGTGGATCAAAATTAGGTCCACTCCTGAACGAGGCTTTATACGAACAATAGTGGAAGATTGTCTAGCATGACAGTCCTCCCGTGGCTTAAGTATATTAAAAATACTCTTCGAGACCTAGGATTGAATAACTTTTTTGAAGATCCAGATAAGATAAGTCAACATTTTAAGAGCCTGGTCAAGGAAAGGTTTCTTGCACATAAAGAAGAAGTCGGGTACACGAAAGTATTGGACTTAGTATCGGTCCAATCATATGTGCCACCTTCACTCACCAATGGCACGGAGTCCTATTTTACATGAGTAAATGCACTGGAGCTCAGATTCCACTTTACACGACTGAAAGGGAATAAGATACATTTTTTGTGGCCTTTCCTTGTTATAGGCACTTGGTTTCCCTCATTACTGTGTTGTCCATGCGATGGGATGTCATACCAGTCAACCAAGTACTTAATGCTCTTCTGTACCCTGTATACCTCTTTTAGAACATGGTTCCTACGCCCTATTTGTAGGGTAAGATCTTTTATTAATCATCAGGAGGGTTTGCTTTTTCTTCAGCGCCTTGAGTCTCCTCTGATATGCTGCTCAGTCCTGAATTTTATCACTCAACCATTGAAATTGAGAATGAAATATGCACTGTGATTTGAGTAGTGTTAGTGTTTTTAAACATGAACATCTCTTTTGATCATCTTATTTTTTATAATTGCATCATGTTAAAGGGGGCATAACAATCACAGTCTGATGGTGATATGATTTTATAGCAAAGTGACATTTTTTAGACGAGATTTTAATATGCCAAAGGGGGGTATAGCCATTGCAGCCTGATTGTGATATGATTCCATTGTTAAGTGATACTTTTAGATGATATTTTAATATGAACATTCTTTCTTGATGGTTTGATACTTTATAATTGCATTATCTCAAAGGAGGACATATTAAACATAACCTGATGGCGATATGACTTCATTGCAATGTGATATTTCCTAAATGAGATCTTTTACTATGCTTTTATGGTCAAATGACCGAATAAAGTTGATGATGATGATAATGATGACCCAGTGAAGCCACTAGCATTCAAAGGCACATGCATGTGGTTTTATCAAAAATGTGTGCATCATTTTTGGTGGAGTCCTCCTGTTATGTCACGTTTCCTGTACAAAAATCATATGTGTCAATTGAGACGGGCTAGCATACACTCGGAGACGTAACTGACATTGCATTCCAGTTGCCCTCATGCTCCAATGTGCTGGGGCAGTGGTGGCATAAGGATGCCATTAGATCCCATGCCACAAACCCAACCATTCAGAGGTCTGTTAGGAAAATACACCAGGCTCGTATTATGGTATCACAGAGATGAGCGCCACCCAAGAGTTTCCGGACTCTTGGGTTGACCCACAGCTGTACAACATGATGAGGTGCTGTTTGCCCTTCATGTATGCCCATAGAGCCACCTGGTAAGGCTATGCAGGTGTTGCAGACAGTGTCATCTTAAGGATTTTGAGGGCCCTGGGCAAGGCATATGTTAGGGGCCCTTTTACATAATAAATTGAAATTCTTACTGATTCATGAACGTATGATACCAAAATATACTACATTATATGTTCAACTTTAATATGGTCACACAAAAACTGCTGAAATATGTCTTGCATGGGACCCCAAAACCCCTTAAGATGACATTAGGTAGATAGAAAGAGTCAGAGGTAGAGTTAAGTAGAGAGGTTTAGATAAAAAAAATAGAATAGACAGAATTCAAATAGAAAGGAACACTTTCTTTCCCAGGGGATCCCTAGGAAGGTTGGTGGCCCTGTGCAATTGTCCACTTTTCCCATGTCTTTAACCATCTCTGGTTGCAGAGAGAGAGCAGGCCGGGTTGCTGGGTGATAAGGGTTGGAGGGTTAATCTCATGGTCCCTCCTTATTTAGTTAGTGGGTGGCGAGCCAGGTCTGGGAGTGTAGGAACCCAGGCACGGTTAATACACAATAAGACTGTTGAAAGTTACATAGTTTGAAATATCACTACCTGCACTTATGATATGATTTTTAGGGTTTAAATTGAAGAATCTTAATTATGTATAATTTATGCCACAGATCTATTTCTGCCACCAACGTAGAGTTTTAAAATAAGGTTAACTTAGGTGAAAACATGTTAAGATAGGCTTGTCAGCCTCAGTTTAATTATCTCCGCTTGTGACATCTGCTTTTTTTTTTTTAATGAAAATGATGTTTAATTAAATACTGATATTGGACTACTGCATACTGCACTTTAACTCTCATTGTAGGAATAAAATTCGTCTTTGCCTGTCATTTAAACAGAACACATAGGATACCGGCTGCATTACATAAGGTCAGAATCGTTAAGGAGTTCAATTTGAAAATTGTATATTTTGGGGATTTGTAGATAGCCGATTGATGTTCTACAGGGTGTCCTGAGGTTATGGAAATGTCTGGAGAGAGAATCATGTAAGCTGTTAAGATATGGTTGTGATTCTCAGATACATAACATACTATTCAAATTACATTACTGCCCTTTACCTTGGACAAAGAGGCTTGGTAGCTACATTTATTATTTTAATATACTCCATTGAAAGCCCGTAGGTGTATATTTTGTGTTTCTATTCAGTGCTGCAGGAGGGTGCTTTGACATACAATGCATTACTTTAATACCAAAGAGAGACTCTTTTTAAGCAACAAACCACAAAATGGTTGTGCCTCACTACCACCAACTAGTATTTAATTAGCAGTTTAGAGTGCGAGTCATATTTAACGTGTTGATAATATGTTGCATGTCAAAGTATAACTAATTTAAAGAATTACACATTAAAAAGTTGCATTACTGCTATAGGGCTAATAAGTTATACAAAATTATACACTGTTCGTCCTAATACAATGCAAACAGGGAACACAACACCACCATTGCATAAAAAAGCCTAAGGCTGCACCTCTGGCGCAATTCATGTACTTCAGCTCATATTGTGTTAAATGCATCGCAGGTTGATTTGGTTATTTTTCAAATCTCCCAATGGCGTCAAGGCGCTATAAAAGGATGCTTCAATGAATCTCTCCTCAGTGCTTTTGCATGCAGTCCGTGTTGCTTTCATCACATATATTTTATGCTGCTGTAAAATGGAATCCCTTCTTTTAGTCAAGCTCAAAACAGTGACGTAAATTCCAGTAATTTAACACATTTGTTATGTGCTCCAGTCTTCCATATGGAACTGGTGCGGTACCATGAAGCGGTGAGCTATCTCACTGCAAAGACGAGCACCCTTTTTGTGTTTTCAAGTTTCTAACGTTAAAACATATAACTCCTAATTTCTCCATATCAATGCGTGGAATGCAGACAGCAGAAGTCTGAAATATTGAACAGGGGTTGCGTCTGTGTTCCTGCTTGTGCTGTCTAAAGTTCATGCATTAATTTGGAGAATTTCCAGGTTATATGCAGGGCCACTGGAATTATGGTTCAGGGGAGGACAAAACTATGTGGCAGGGTTGACTAAAGTATGTGGCAAGAAAAGGCAAGTTATGCGACATAATGTGGCACATTTTGTGATATTATTACCTAATTATTTTTATGTTATACACCTGTTAACACTGTCTTACCTAAGGTTACACCTCGCTAGCACCACTTTAACACCATACTACGGCAATAGGCAACTGAAATGTGAAAAGTCAACATTTGCGAAGGGCTCCCGCTGTGCAGCAACATGTCATTGCATTTTCAGAAATGTTTGATTGAGCTACAAACTACATTTTTGTTAACATCTGCAAATTGTGCAGCAAATGATGGGTTATGTGACAAATGTGACAAATCCATATCCATGCAGAAAGTGTCACAGCCGCAGAATCACATAGTTCAGTGGACATGGTTATATATTAACCTTTACACCTCAAATGCAAAAAAAAAAAAAACAGGCACTCAGCTCTGGGCTGAACCAGAGCAGCTCTTCTTGATGTGGCCCATAGAGACAAAGCCTTGCTAAGCTGGACTTGCCACTCACTTCGTCATCACTGTGCTTTCTACCAGAAGAGTTACGGGTGTGAGCTTTAAGGTCCTCAACCTCAAGCTTCTTGATTCTCTTTTCATGACCTGTTTAATCTTTAGCCATTAAGTGCTCAAATTTGCTTTATGCTAAGAGTCTACCACCCGCTTTTGTTCCTCAATAGCTAACATTTTCTCTATTTGCAGTTTATCCCAGACTTTGATGATCATTTCTAGCTCAGCTTTCCTCAGTATGGATTCATGAGGGATACAAATTTCTTAGCTTAGCTCACTCCTAGCAAAGGTATCAGGCAAATATCCAGAACAGGCTATGGGAGAGAGAGGTCCTAGTCTTGATGTAAGCTGCAACTGAGCTCTCACACTGCCCAAACAAAATGATCCATGAGAGTAAACTGTCCTTCATTCATAACAAAACTAAGATCTAAACCTGCAATAAGTCCAACCTCATTACCTCCTCTATATAAAATAGTGCATTAGGATGTGGATGACTGAACATATACTATAAAGTTGGAACCTGTTACATCTGTGCTGAGAGAAGTGTCAAGACCTTAAAAAAGAGTATGTGCACTCAAAGAGGGAAGGAACATTCCTTATGCTACTGTCCAGCATTTTTCTGAATGCTGTGTTCAGAACCTGGCTAAGCATTTGCACTATGTGGTCCACTCAGACTCCTCCTTCAGCTTGGTCAAACATAGGGATATTCCATGAGAGGCCTGGAGTGCTAGTCTTAAATTAAGGCAGCGGAACTCTGGAATCCAACATGGATTGAAAAATGTGTGTTAAACGTGGCCTTTTTCTTTATTTATCAAACAGACTCCACGGCTTTCTGAAAAGAGGCATTGACAAGACTCCCTTCCCAATGTGATGGGCTGTCCATAGGATAATATTGGAAGATTCCAGTAGAAGGTGAGGGCGAGTTTGTTCCTGTCATGTAAGTCCTGTTTGAATCATATGTAAGGCGTCAATAATGTTACAACACATGTGCTCTCTTATTCTCATTCAGTTGTTTGCTACCATGATACTAGTTTTGTCCCAGGGTTTTGATTCAAGTAGTTTGATCTTCTTCTGGATTTCACATGATCTTTGCTTGGATGCTGATGCCAGAGGGAATTTGGACCCTAGATGATTTCCTCACTATAATTTTCATCTTCAATCAAGAACTATAAAATTGTCAGTGAGGTTTTTCCACTTTGCACGGTGACTACTGGGAGCAGCTGCATTTTTTGGGGGCAATCAAGAATGAGACTAAAAAGTCACCTTAAGCATCCAGTCCTTGACAGAACAACTGCTCTACATATTGAACCACAAAATCCCAACCACTTTACATTAACTCCAGCACAACCCAAATCCATCACCAAGTTATGAGATTGAGCATACTGCTCTGGCCAGTATACCCAGGATTCTCCAGGATTCTTTAGCATAACTATGCAATGCATTTTTACAGCTCCAGGGAAAAAGGAGTATAATATTGAAGAGATACCTACAGAAAAGGTTAGACAACCACAAACAGAACAGTAAAACTGATTGGTTAAAACATTAGATTACGGGGGCCATGTACAGAAACCACACAAGATGGCGAACATCCTCTAAAGCTCTCGGGCGGCTGCGGCAGACAAATGGAGATAAGGCTCCCTCTGACAATGTTATCATATACCTGAGCTGGATTCTTCTGTCGGAGATGGGTATCATACTCTGAGCCTTTTTTTCAGGTGTTTCCAGTCACTTTTCAGGCATTTTGGAGCTACGGTGGTTGAGTGGCAGTTCGAGTATAGAAGCAGTCACCATTTTGTACAGCACCTATTCGCCTCTTCTAAGGTAATCTATGCACCGCACCGTTACAATACTCTTCAGACTTTACCTGTTTTCCCTGCCACAATATGAGTTCTGCCCACTTTATTTACCTATGAAACCAATGGCTTGCCCAATTGGGAATCTCAAGTTAAATATCACTTGCAATGTTTCCATATTTGGTTCGTGATTTATAAGCAGATGGGCTACATGTTGATATTTATTTTGTATATGAATTAATAATCACAACATACCCATCCTATCCATTGGCTTGTTGACAATCTTTTTGGCCATGTGTACTCTTCCTCAGCAAAATTTTCATAACAATCAGTGCTATGGTTAATGTTTTTTGGCAATCCTGCTTTTGCCATTCAATCACTGACTAAATACCTAAATAATATGGAGTATGAATGCTTCAAAGTTGTTTGGTTCTCCATGGGCAGGGCCCGCAAATTGAAGTGTGCTACAAAGTCTCACTTCTCTGCAACCAAACTCATCATCAGGAAGTCTCACTATCAAATAGAACTTGTTGTTTACTACCTCTCGGCTATCATGGAGGATGGCTGCAACTACAAAGGGTCCTTTCTAACCTCTGCTTCAGGAGCTAATTCCCAAAAATCAACTGGACCGGCCAAACAACCCAAAAAAGATGTAGAATTCTCCCTCAAGGTCTCCTTCACCTTGGAGGATATTATGGAGGAAATTAGGACCTTAAAGCCTTTCATCATTAAAACTAATACTTCTCTTCAGCGTATTGAAGATAAATGGTCCTCTCATGACCAACGTATTTTTCCATCAAACAACATGTCAGTAATGTTGAAGACTCCATTCCTAATGTCTCTCACTTGGAAAAATAAATTGTGCAACTTAAAAACTCGCAGAGGATTTAGAAAATAGGAATAGTAGAAACAACCTCAGGCTTTAAGGCATACCGGAAAATTCAGAGGGATCTAATAGGATAGCTTTTTTGCAAAAATCCATTCCCTCAATGTTCATTTGCAAGACTGAGGACTCTTCAGCATTCAGACAGCACATTGCATAGGACCCAAACCATCATTGTCTCCTTGTTCAAGACCTAGGCAGATCATTGTTCTCTTTCTACAATTAACTGACTTGATGGAAATATTATCGGCAGACAAAGAACTAGGTACCTTACAATGGTCATAAAATAGGGACTTCTTTTCATAGGATGTTTCCAATGCAACTGCAGCCAGAAGAAAGCGTTTTCTTTATGCATCCTCAGCTGAAGTCTATGAACATTAGATATGAATTGGTACATCTGTGTTTTTTCAAAATTACTTATAAAGACATACTATATACCTTTGAAGACCCGGATTGAGTGCAAGACTTCCTTCGTCAACATAGCCACAAGGCTATGGAGACTGTCACAAATGCTAAAACTTGATTATGTTCTCTTTTCAGTTTGCTTACCTTTTTTTCTAACTTACAAAATGATTAGTTTCCTTTAGGTTGCATTCCCTTGGTTTTTATCAATGACCATTTTGTCTTCTTTTTCCCATTTTGTTTCAATTTGCTTCATACATTGGATCCCCACATCTGTCACCATTATCCCTGCCTCATTCTTCCCCATTATCACCAACCTTTTTGCCAGTAGTGGTAAGTCTGTAGACCAGTTCCTTCATTGGTATATTCCTATTTGAGGTGTTTCAGTTTTGCTCCTTTGTTCTTGTTCTTCCTCTTTGGTCAGTGGCTTCTCTTTTGCTATTTTTCTACAATGGCTGTATTCCTGTTCTTGTCCGTTTGGAGCCAGGATTGGCACATCTTCATTAGGTGTCCCATATCCCCTTTACCCTTTGGGATGTTCATATTAATCATTTATGTTTCATTTGCAATGAAGGCACTTCTTCCTGTATTGCCTTTTCTTTTTCTTTTTATCCAGTTTATATGGTCTTTTTCTCCACTACTTTTTCTTAATTTCTTCTCTCACTTCTTTGTTCTTTTCTTCCTTTTCCTCTT
The DNA here is from genome assembly GCA_963921515.1 of Calotriton arnoldi. Lineage (NCBI taxonomy): Eukaryota > Metazoa > Chordata > Amphibia > Caudata > Salamandridae > Calotriton > Calotriton arnoldi. The sequence goes on along the minus strand of CAWUFW010008993.1, from coordinate 628,585 downwards.
TTCTTCTCTCTTCTTCTCATGCCCATCATGTATACCTTTATGTACATTGTTTTTGCTGTGCCATTTCCTCTTCAAGAGTGATTTATAGAGTTATAACATGGAATGTCAAGGGCTTAAAAAATCCAGTTAAATGTCAACGTGTATTGTCACATTTATATAGATTAAAATGTCAATTAGCCTTACTTCAAGAAATTCATCTTACTAAAAAGGAAACTGTCACGTTAAAAATGTTTTGGATGGGTGAAGTGTTCTCTTCTCTATCAGTTTTTTGCAAAAATGGTGCGGTTATTCTATATCATAAGCCCCTAAAGATTTCACTTGTATCCCAGGACTTTGACATTGCTAGTCGGTGGATATTAGTTACAATTAAGATAGATGACACCCCTTTCACACTATTGAATGAATATGGTCCCATACATCCAGACCCTGAATTCTGGAAACTGATTTACCAAAGGTTCACTGAGCAATAAACAGAGAATTTTATTTTAGGTGGAAACTGCAATCAGATTTTGGACCCTTTTCTAGAACATCATTCCTCTTCCAAGTTTTTTCCTCACAAAGCCTATAAAGCCTTCCAAACGCACTATATCTCAACACTCATCTGATTCTTGGGGAATTTTTAATCCAGGTCTTAAGGAATATTCCTGCTATTCTGCTCCTCATCACTCTAAAACCAGGATTGATTATATTTTCCTAAGTAAAAAATGTACTCCAACACCTAACTAATTTAGAGATTGGTGCGATTCTGCTATAGGACCATATCCCTGTTTAGAAAGATCTTGAAATCCTCAGTGACCATAATAATAAATCACGTTGGAGATTCAATTATTCTCTACTCTCTGATCATTGTTTTCTTACTTTGTACCCGAAATCTTTGAACAAATCTATACGGGAGACACACCCTTTCATTTTCATTTTGTATGGTAGGCTATTAAAGCTGCTTCTAGGAGCCTTATAACCTATTATAACATAATAATTATGTCTCTTCTAAAAAGACATTTATGGAAAAAGAATCCATTGCTATTTTAACTATTATCAAGCATCTAGAACATACTTATTATGCATCTAAAAATAATAAAGCAGATTTGGACACGTTGATTGTGGCCAAGATACAATTTATAAATTCTCTACTGAAACAGCCTGTCGCACGCTCATTACAGTTCATGTTAGATACTATAGTGGAAAGAATTGAGCGAGTTCCCTGCTAGCTAACTACTTAAAGCGCAGAAGGGAAACATGACTATTACATCCATTTCCAGGAGTTCAGGAACCCAATTGCTCCATGATGCAGATATAGCAGCTTGCTTTGCAGACTATTGTCAATGATGATATACTCCTGAAATGAGTCCCTCTGGAGAACTTATTGAGTCCTATTTTTCGAACCTTAAACCCAGGCATCTCACCACAATAGCTACCTCTCCTCTTGAATCTCCCTTAACAATAGATTAACTACAATTCGCGGTCAAATGTCTGTCAAAAGGTGAAGCGCCTGGTCCCGGTGGCTTTACCGGTGAATTTTATCTCCAATGTTCTAAATTACTCCTCCCTAAACTATTTAATCTAATGAACTATTTTCTTTCTTTAAATTACTCCATTGGTTCATTTTCAGAGGCGATGATATGTATCATTCCAAAAAAGGATCGCAACCCAACCCTTTGTGAAAATTTCCATCCCATCACCTTCATTAACATTGATTGCAAGATTTTTGCCAAGGCCATTGCTCTTCGATTAATTGACTTTATTCCTGATCATATTGCTTCGAAACAATCTGGTTTTGTTAAAAACATAAACCTAGCAGATAATTTGCTTACCTTCTTGCATATTCTCAGAAAAGCAAATAAACTTTTTCTCTGGGTGCGTTGACCATTAACGAGGAAAAGGCTTTTGACAGAGTTAACTAGAAGTCTCTTATGAAGGCCCTGGAATGGCATGCATTCAGTCCCCGAATTTAACAACTAATTTCTTACTTTACTCATCGCCTCATTCGACCGTCATGCTAAACGGAATCCATTCTCTGTTTTCCCTTCTCAACAGAGATACTAGACAAGGATGCCCCTTATCTCGGTTAATACTTATTCTTTTGTTAGACCCTTTTTACATCAATTAAAACATTCAGGCACCCTTTCTGGCTTTAATATGGCTTGGCAGTTTGGGCTGGACTGTTCCCATGAGGCACAGGGTCAAGACTGATTTGCCTATAGCTGTGTCTGAACTGGGGTGGCGAAGTGAGCTAAAGAATGATGATGGATTCAACCCAGATCTGTGACTGGGTGTGAGTGTCTGAAAAGTTTCAGCGCTCCGTCCATCATCTCCTTGTGTTTGCTTTATTCGCCCTAAGTTGGCAGGGTGTGCCCAGATGTGGGTCCCTTGCTCACTTTGCCACTGGATTCAAGCTAGCCTGGCTGATGAGGGCTGTTACCCCGAAACCGGTCCCAGGATGCTTGTTTCCGGTCCAGGGAAGACATGGCTTGGCAGTTAGGGCTGGACTGTTCCCATGAGGCACAGGGTCAAGACTGATTTGCATTTAGCTGTGTCTGAACTGGGGTGGCGAAGTGAGCTAAAGAACGATGATGGATTCAACCCAGATCTGTGACTGGGGGTGAGTGTCTGAAAAGTTTCAGCGCTCTGTCCATCATCTCCTTGTGTTTGCTTTAATATTAATAACACACATATTAAATATACTACTTATACTGATGATAATCTTCTTTTCATGTCAAGACCTGAATCCTTACTCCTCACTTTTTTCAATTAGCTGCAACTGTATTCGAAAATGTCAGGTTAAATCGGAGGTTTTGCCTCAAAATAAATATTGCATAAAGGATCCTTATGCTGAGACAGGTTTATTGAAATCCTATTAAGTTTAAATGTTTGGGGATTTTCTATCTCAATAATATTAGAGACATGTTAAAGATCAATATGGAAAGTGTGGTTTGTAGGGTTATTCACCTCCCACAAGTTTTGTCCCCTCTATTTCTGTCTTGGTGGGGTCGTTTGGACACCATCAAGATGATGTTACTTCCTATTGTAAATCTCTTTCTTCAGATGTTACCTATAAAGGTCCCTAGGAAGTATTTGAAGACACTGGAAACACTTTTATCTTGTTTCCCAAGTAATGGGAAAGCATTTAGGATTTCGTTCGATAGATTAAAGCTCACCAAGTCTGCAGACAGTGTTAATTTCCTTGCATAAAGCATAAAGCACCATAAAGCATTTGGAATTAAGCAAGTCCAGCATTCCATTTTCTGACCCTAGTGATACTAATTCCAGATTGCAATACCTACTAGAATCTTCCATGATGTTTCCTTTCTCCCATAAACATATAATGTTCATGTCCCAACCTCGCTGGTTTTGGTTGCCATCAGTAATTTCTTATTCTTGTTTCCTGCTCAAGCCATTTTTCATCTCCAACAAATCTTCATATGACCAATTACTCCAAAGCTTATTAATAAACAGCTCATATTAAATGGGAGGCCTTTGATGTGGAGGAGCTGGATTGATAGGGTCTTTTTTACTATCTCACAATTAATATATAACTTCTCAGTTATTCCGTTTGAATCTCTTTCTCATTCATACAATTTACCATTTACATTCCTCAGACATTATAAGTTACTGAAAGATATCCTTCAAAATGCACTAAACTCTTCTCACATTCTTTGGGTCAGAATGATGATATGCAGTCTACTCCTTTTTCCCCTACTACAACAACCACAGCTTCACTCATTTGCAAATAAATCATTACATCCATCCACGATAGATCTAAGTCCAAGAAGGAAACTTTGTGAGAATTTGATTTACAATGTAGTTGGTCTCTCTCTATTTGGGACAAGCTCTGGCCGAAAATTCATTCTACTGCTTGTCTGGCCAACTTAACGCAAACAGTGTACTACTTTTGCAAAAGACTATTTTAAACTCCAGCTCGTTTGTTTAACCTTAAGCTCTCAAACAAGATACTTGTTGGTGATGTAATTCTCTTTCTTATTCATATTTTTATATATTTTTCTATGCCCAACTGTTTCTATTTTCGAGGTTCAGTTATGGGCAAGTATTGTAGCTATTACTGGAGTCTCAGCACCATTTTCTTTAGATAAAATATTCCCTGTTGGATTACATTTCATATGGTCAGATAACAGATTGCATGGTAAATTAGTCGATCTTTTATTAGCAATTGGTTTGCAGGTGATTATGTCCAAATGGAAATCTACAGAAAATGTCACCACTCAACAGTGGTGGAATTTATTCTTCCATAATACTAGACTGGATAGATATAATCTACACTCTTTTCCATTGTCTATTAAATAAGATATTATAGGGTCACCTCTCACTAATTCGCTTTCTAAAGTTGCAATTAATTATGCTCCTTGACCTTCTCTTAATAATTCCAGTATTATTTACTATAATGATTCTGCAGATTTCGCTTTTTCTGGTATTTTTGTAATAACTTATTGGAATTTTATAAATACTGTTATGTATAGGTTATTCCTGAGAAGTGCTTTCTATTATTTTCTTTCTCTTTCTGTCTCGTTTCTTCTTTTTTCTTCTTTAAAAGCCTTTCCAACATTAGATTCCTTTTTACAGATTAATATGTATTTGCATTCCTATTGTCTTTATTTGATATCTCTATTCAATGCTATCTTTTGGATTGGCATACTTGTTATTGCTTGTATACTTGTTTTCTCAATAAAACATTAAACTAAAAAAAAAAAATCAGATCACTACAAGAAGAGATTAAATGACAGAACATCACACTTATTTTGGGGTCAAACTGTTTGCTACTGTATAATTCTGAACATGCACCTTTTATCATATATATGTATATATATTCACTGAAAAAAACAACGGTTAGAGGGACGTTATAGTTCGGCTCAGATTTTACTCGTATAAAAACAGTGAAATGCAGCAGTTATAGTTACCTGAGCTAACTATAACTTACGCCCACGCAATGCACTGCTTATGACTTCACATATTACATCACTCATGACATGGTCAGTGACATCACTCATGACATCTCGAATGACATCACTAATGACATCACTGATGACATCATCAAGTGGATGTAGGTGTTTTTAAGAGTTTATGGATGTTAAACAAATATACTAAGGTACTTCAAAAGTTAAAGTAGTATACTGGGTGCAGTACTAATGAGTGATACTACATCTACTATATACTATGTGTGTGGCTGTGTAACTGTATGTATCCTAGTATGTATGGGTGTGTGAGTTGCTGTATGGGTGTATATACGTGGGTGTGTGAGTAGCTGTATGGGTGAGTGAGTGTGTGTCTGTATGGCTGTATGAGTGAGTGACTGGGTGTGTAAGTGGCTGTATTGGTGAGTGAGTGGCTATTTGAGGGAGTGTTTGGTTAAGTGAGCTGGTGTGTGTGGTTGGCTGTATTGGAGAGTGAGTCTGTGTGAATGGCTATATGGGTGAGTGAGCAGATGTAGGAGTGCTTGTATGGATGTGTGAATTGGTATATAAGTAATTGTGTGGGTGGGTGAGTGAGTGTGTGAGTGCATGTATGGGTGAGTGAGTGGCTGTGTTTAGAGGCTGTGATGGCTGGGTCTGGTGGCTTAGTGGACTAATGCATCGACTGCAGGGGCCTGTGTTTGACCTCATGGTCACAGATTCGAATCCCAGCGGGTCAACTCAGCCTCTCATCCTTCTGAGGTCGATAAAATGAGTACCATTCAGTTGGGTAACAATAAACATCTGTTATTCAGTGCCAAGATGCCTCTTTGGGAGTGAACGTGCGCTTTACAAGTATACTTGTTATGTTATGTTATGTTAAGATATTTTATAGAGTGCGTAGCTGCCCAAGGGCTTCCCAGCGCTAGGAGACTGATAGAATGCAGAAGTTAGAGAAGGATTAGTCATACTGATGGAACAGCCAGGTTTTAATCAATTTTTGGAAGGTTCTTCTGTTTCCAGAAGTCTGAATTCGAGTGGGAGAGAATTCCACAGCTTGGGTGCCAGATGCGCAAAGGACCTACCTCCCCAGCTGGCTCTCCTAATTCTAGTGGTTTTTAGTAGCCGTTCAGAGCGGGATCTGAGGCTTCTGTTTGGGACATAAAGGCTCATCAGGTCTTTGATTCTACTAGGTCCCTTGTTATGTATGGCTCTGTGTGTCAGACTGTGAGGGGGTCGAATGGAATTCCACGCATAGCACAACACCAGGACCGGGAAGCCAGGAGTTAACACCGCCTGCCTCTCCTCGCCTACAGGGATGTCACGGACAGCTGAGGGCTCCCGACCAATCCAGACATGGAGGGGCGGGGCCACACCCTCTAAAGGCAGGGCCAGAGAACCAGGAAGGCGCGCTGTTGTGCCAGGAGGAAAGGAAGGAGAAGGAAAACGCTGTGCTGCAGGAGTCGTACCGGGAGCAGAGCTTTGCGAGTGACGGGAAGGACACCACGGGGAGCCCCTACCTTCAGGATCCAGAGGGAGACGGAGGACTCGACTCCTGGACAGAGGAGTGGTGGACACCCCCGGAGGACGCTGGCGAGCCGCCGCAGCTCAGGAGAGCTGCGGCTGAGGCGGTACGTGACTTGGGAGGGAGTGCAGGGAGGGAGTAAGAGGGAGGGTTAACTGGGAGGTTAATGAAAGGGTTCACCGAGTGTTTCACTGCGTGCGTGTGTGCCCCCACTGTCTCCTACACCCACCCCGCTCCCTCATGTCATATCACTGCCCTATTGGAGGAACGAGATTGCCTCCCCACGGTTGTATGTTGCCTCTGTGCTGACCGAGTGTGACAGGTCAGACACGACTTAGGAGGTGATATAGCATCCACATATTGGAGGATTGTTTCGTCATCGCTGAAACTGTACTTTCTCTTCCCCCCTTTTTTTCTTTATTATTTCACTGTAGACCGCCCTCCTCTTTACCTAGGCTGCACCCCTACGGGCTCCTCTATTACGGTGAAGAGTTCTGTCTTGCCAAACCAGTGCAAGGACAGGGTTACTAATCGCCTCTTTTATTTCATGTTGCTTCTCTCCCCTGCGAGCCTTCTGGGACACCCCCCTCCTTGCCGAAAGAACACCCAAGAACCACCTGACAGACGATCCGGACACCACTCGGGGAGAAGAGGCCTACATCCCTTCCATATTGACTGTTATTTGCTTTTGTTGGCGTTGTAACCTCCAATAAAATAACACCATTGAGCCCGTAATCCGGCCTCCTCGGTTCTTCTTCCGCCCGTCCCTCTCACACAGGCAAAGTGCCTTAAATTTAATTCTAGACTCAATCGGAAGCCAGTGTAGAGCTTTTAGATGCTTCCCGCCTGGTTCATGTATTGGGACCTTACACAGCAGTCTTACTGCCGCATTCTGGACAACCTGGAGTCTTTTGATGACATATTTTAGTGTCCCCAGAAAGAGGGAATTTCCATAGTCCAGACGTGATGTGACCAGGGAATGGATTACTGTCTTTCTGAGCTGCTATGTAATGTTATTGGTGAGTGAGTGGGTGTGTGAGTGACTGTGTAGGTGAATAAGTGGGTGTGTGAGAAGCTGTATGGCTGAGTGCATGGCTGTGTGAGTGGCTGTATGGGTGGATGATTGGTTGTATGAGTAGCTTTATGGGTGAGTGAACGGTTGTGTGAGTGCCTGTATGAGTGAGAGAGTGGGTGTGTGAGCGGCTTTATGGAGACGTGAGTGGGTGTGTGAGTACTAGTATGGGTCTGTGAATGGGTAAGAGATTAGGCATACGAGGGATTGTATGGGGGTGTGAGTGGGTGTGTGAGTAGTTCTGTGGATAATGTCATCAGTGAGGTCATTTGAGATGTCATCAGTGATGTCATGGTTGATGTCACTGACCATGTCATGAGTAATGTAACATTTGAGGTCATAAGCAGTGCATTGAGGGGGTGTAAGTTATAGTTAGCTCATGAATTTCACTGGTTTTGTTCGAGTGAAATCTGAGCCTAATTCTAACGTCCCTATAACCTTTGTTTTTTTCAGTGAATTTCTAAGTTTTTTTTAATTCCATTTACTAACTATAAGAACTTTGTAACCTTTGGTTTCTAAGTGAATTTGTAAGGTTTTTCAAAAACTATTTCCTAACTATAAAGTCCCTGTAACCTTAGTTTTTTAAGTGAATTGCTGAGGTTTTTTAACTATTAGTCGCTTTGCAGAGTGGTGGAGAAAGGGGGCGGGGCCTCTGACCAGTTCTGTGGAATCCTGCTGTATCGAACTTATTGGAGGCAACAGGAGGGCTTCTGGGCCCTCAAGATCCCTCAGCATTCAAGCGGACTTCATCCCTCAACCAGTAGTGCACCAGGAGGCGTGTTTGCAGAGTGGCGGAGGAAGGGGGCCTGGCCTCCGAAGACCTCTCAGAAATTCCACTGTGTGGGACTTACTGGAGGTAACACGAGGGCTTGTTGACCCCCAAGAACCCTCAGCATCCAAGGGGACTTCATCCCCCAAGCAGCTGTGCACCAGGAGGTGCGTTTGCAGAGTGGTGGAGAAAGGGGTTGTGGCCTCCGAAGTCCTCTCAGCAAATGTGCTCTGTGGGACTTACTGCAGATAAAAGGATGGATTGTTGGCCCCCAAGGACCCTCAGCATCCAAGTGTACTTCATCCCCCCACCAGCAGTGCGCTAGGAGGTGTGTTTGCAGAGTGGTGGAGAAAGGGGGCGTGACCTCCGAAGACCTCTCAGCAATCCTGCTGTGTGGGACTTACTGGAGGTAACAGGAGGGCTTGTTAGCCCCCAAGGACCCTCTGGAGCCAAAGGGACTTTATCCCCTAGCCAGCACTGCACTACGAGGCACGTTTGCAGGGTGGTGGAGAAAGGCGGCATGGACTCTGGCGATTTGCTGGTCATTTTTAAAAATTATTTATTTATTCAGGGAGGAGGGCTGCATGGCACCCCTTCCCTGGGCCAATCTTGGCCCGGGGACCCCATCCTCCAGGGCCAGGCCAATTTTGTGTGGTGGAGAGGGACCACACAACCCCTCTCGCTGGGTCGATTTTGGCCCAGAGAACCCATTCTCTGGGGCCTGGCCTTTTTTAAAAAATGTTTAAAAAACTTAAAGGGAGGGGGCCTCCCGGGCGGATTTCGTTCCCAGGAACCCCATGCACCGGGGTCCGGCCTCACTTGTGGGTACCCTGGTCCCACCCAGAATTGTATTGAGAGTATGAGAATATATATATATTTTTTGTTTTCTTATATGTTTATAACATCACATATATTTATGGTGGATGAGCACAGGGAAATCACTGTTCACCATTTGAAAGCTGTGAAAACATGGGACGCGAGATATATGCAGTGTTTCCTCAGTGTTTATGCCACAAAAGCATTCATTGTTGAAGGGTGGTGGGGCTTTTTCACCTTGACAAAGGAAGTTTACAGCTGAAACGCGTCGGAGGAGCGGCGTGGTCCGTTTTTGCACATAAAGTATGCTGACTTCTGCAGTGCTTCTGGAATGCCTGTGTTCTTTTTCGGAGGCTGCTGAATTAGTGTGGAGAATATATATATATATATATATATATATATATATATATATATATATATATATACATATATACATACATACATACATACATATATATATATATATATATATATATATATATATATATATATATATATATATATATATATATATATATATATAACCTACTTGCAGTCGCCAGTAGGTAGTTATAGTTAGGACCTAGTTTCCATAGGAAAAGCATTTTTTGATTTGCCAATATCTTTGGCACCGTTTGACAAAACTAATAGGGCGCTCTGGTCAGCTCCTGTCTTTAAAGTTTCGGGGTGATTCGTCAAGCGGGGGCCGAGAAAAAAGGGGGGGCCCAAAACGTGTTTTCCCCATGTTAATTTCCATAGGAAATTTTGTTGCGGCTACAGCCCGAACTGCTGAACGGAATTACACCAAATTTGGCAGAGAGGTAGCTCTTGGTCCAGAGTGCACTCTTTGCTTTAAATGGTGCAAATCCATTCAGTAGTTACTGAGAAATTTAAAAATAAAAAATATCGATATCTGAGCACCGAGGAGGATTCGCGAACCCTCCTGAGCACGAGCTGACTTCTGATTGGCTGCCAACACTCCAAACCAGGAAGTGTTGGCAGCCCTCTTGTGACTCAGTAAAACCAAGTCACAAGACAGTAAAAAAAAAGATAAAAAAACAAGAAAAGGGGGCAGGGTAGAAACACCCTGACCCCCTAGACCTGCTCAGGGGGTCCCACAAGGACCCCCAGGGCCAAAAAAAGCATTTTTTTTAAAAAATCAGGCGAATTCACGCTGAGTGCGCGAATACGGCCGAGAAAATTTTAAAAAACGAAGCGCGGGCTCCCGCGCTTTGTTTTCTATTGTCATGGATTCAGTGCGTTGTCTGTGAGTGAGTGATCCCATAGGTATGCAGGTTAGCTATCTAGCTTCCACAACCAGGAAGCAAAACCTTAGGTCACCACCAGGGCACTTCCGGGTGAGACCGCATAAGGACCTGCGGTGCTCAGCCCTCAGTGCTTCTGATTCTGGATACGACCTAGCCGGAGCCCTTGGAACGTTCCCTTCCTCCACTGCTTCATCCGTGACAGGTATTCCGCTGTAGAGTCGGCACAGGAGTGCCAATGCGTAGGAGCGCGGTTACTTACAGCCGAGACTTTTCTGCAGAGTAAAAGCGCAGAAGCACTCTCCAGCCCTACTTGTTTTGGCACTTTGACATTTCCCTCACAGCGGTAAGCGCAGGAGCGCGTTACCGTTTGTCATGACGCAGCGGCGATTTCAGCCTTAATTGTTCAAGGCACGCGCAGGAGCGCGTTGCCTTTTCCTCTTCTCCTTTTGTTTTGGCACCTTGGTAATTCCTCATAGTGGTAAGCGCAGGAGCGCGTAAACCGCTTATTAAGACGCAGCAGCGATTTCAGCCCTGATTGTACAAGGCACACGCAGGAGCGCGTTGCCTTTTTCTCTTCTCGTTTCGTTGGGGCTTTCTGGCATCCCCTCACAGAGGTAAGGGCAGGAGCGCATTACCAATTATACAGTGGTCTCCACGCAAGGCTCTGACCTCTGGTTGACTGCACTAGCGCAGGAGCGCATGTGTGGTTTCTCATTGGTGTGGACAGCGCAGGAGCGCATGGCCACGATATCAGCCACTTTGCTTTGGAAGAAGCGCAGAAGCGCTTTCTAATCCGGTGAAGCTGGGGTAAGCGCAGGAACGCGTTACCTTCCAGCTAACTCTCTATGGTGGCAAACGCAGGAGCGTTACCTTTCCAGCTTCCTCTGTTCGTAGCGCAGGAGCGCTTGGTTCTTTATTTACATTTGCTTGGAATCCGCTATATTGTTACTTCCTTTATCAGCGCAGGTGTGCCTACTTCATGTTCCGTGTTCCTTTGGTGTGTATGAGCATACGTCAAGATCCAGTAGAGTGTCGCATTCCAGGTGACTATAGTTGTTTCCCCAAACTGCTTTTCTCAGAGCGTGTATGTATGTGTGCTTGTGATGGCAGTATTAATTACTTGTTGGTTTATACTTACAGGCAGTAGTCCAGGAGGGGTTCCTACTTAACCATTGGGTATTTCCAACTGGGCCTTCACACTGAAAACAATGCCACCACCTTTAGGATTCCTTCCCCCGGCCTCCACCACCACCCCGGTCAGGTTATAAACTAGGACAGGGGAGAAGGTGGGAGACGGTGGAGGTTGTTCATGTCATCCCTGAGAGACTACTCTACAAGCAGAAGGTAAGACTTGTGGGATCCTGACATCTATAAGCCCCCGGGTGGGCCAGGTCCCGGGGGCAATGTGCTATAAATTAGCAGAGGCCTGCGGGGGCCCCGGCAGGCCCGGGGACCTCCACCTGCCCGGGGCTTCATCCATTATGTGCGGGGGCAGGCAGCCCCCCTGCAGCCCCGGAGTCCGCCACCTCCCCGGGGCTTGTAAAAAAAATGCATGGGGGGGCTCCTGCCCCCCCACGCTGCCCCGGGGACTGCCACCTCCCCGGGGCATTGTTCATTATGGGCAGGGGCCTCGCGGGTGGGCCAGGTCCCGGGGGCAATGTGCTATAAATTAGCAGAGGCCTGCGGGGGCCCCTGCAGCCCCGGGGACCGCCACCTGCCCAGGGCTTCATCCATTATGTGCGGGGGGCAGGCAGCCCCCCTGCAGGCCCGGAGTCCGCCACCTCCCCGGGGCTTGTAAAAAAAATGCATGGGGGGCTCCTGCCCCCCCATGCTGCCCCAGGGACCGCCACCTCCCTGGGGCTTAAATTAAAATTATAAAGTGTGGGGGGGCTCCTGCCCCTCCCCACACTGCCCCAGGGACACCACCTCCCCGGGGCACTAATTATTTAAATACCGGGTTCCAAGAAGCAAAGCAGAATTGCTTTTGGGCAAGGGGAGCTGCATGTTAGCAGCTCCCCTTGCCCAAAAGCAATGCCGGCTCCCACAGGAGGCGGGGAGCCTGCTGGGACCGTGGGGGCATTGGGGCTTCCCCCACAATCCCCAACGCTGAGGACAGGCCCCAGGGGATGGGGTCCCCGGGGCCAGAAGTGGCCCAGGAGGGGGGCCACTTGGCCCCCCTCAAAACATTTAAAAAAAAAAAAGAAGGCTGGCCAGGCCCCGGGGGATGGGGACGCCGGGCCATAATTGGCCTCAGGAGGGGGGCCACGTGGTCCCCCTCCAAAAATAAAAAAAAACCATCAAGGCTGGCCAGGCCCCGTGGGATGGGGTCCCCAGTGCAAAAAGTGGCCCAGGGAAGGGGGGGCCATGCGGCCCCCCTCCCGAATATTTAATTATTTAGAGAAAAAAAAAAGAAAAGCCGGCATCTGGCTGGAGGCCCCTCCCCCTCCCTGTACCACTCTGCAAACGCGCCTCCTGGTGCGTTCAAAGTTGGGGGATTAAGTCCCCTTGAATCCTGAGGGCCCCTGGGGGCCAACTAGCCCACCAGGTACCTCCAGTAAGCCCCACACAGCTGAATTGCTGAGAGTGGTCCGAGGCCATGCCCCCTTTTTACACCACTCTGCAAACGTGCCTCCTGGCGCACTGCTGCTCGAGGGATGAAGTCCACTTTAGTCCTGAGGTCCTCAGGACACAAGAGGACCTCATTGCCCCACCAGCAGTGGACCAGGAGACGCGTTTGCAGAGTGGTGTAAAAAGGGGGCGTGGCCTCAGACCACTCTCAGTGATGCAGCTGTGTGGGACTTACTGGATGTACCTGGTGGGCTAGTTGGCCCCTAGGGACCCTCAGGATTCAAGGGGACTTAATCCCCCAACCCAGAATGCAGCAGGAGGTGCGTTTGCAGAGTGGTGGAGAAAGAGGGCGTGGCCTGTGTCCACCTTTCAGCAATCTTACTATCTGGGACATACTGGAGGTATCAGGTAGGCTAGTTGGCCCCTAAGGACCCCCAGCAGCGAAGGGGACTTTAATCCTCATCTAACAGCACGCCAGGAAGTGCATTTGCAGAGTGATGGGGAAAGGTGGCATGGCCTGCTATGAGAACTTAGCAATCCCGCTGTGTGGGACTTACTGGAGGTAATAGGAGGGGTAGTTGGCCCCCAAGGTTCACCTTGGGGGCCAGCTACCCCTCCTGTTACCTCCAGTAAGTCCCACACAGTGGGATTACTGAGAGGTCTTCGGAGGCCACGCTCACCTTCCTCCACCACTCTGCAAATGCGCCTCCTGGCACAGTACTGGTTGGGGGATGAAGTCCACTTTACTCCTGAGGGACTTTGGTGGCCAAGTAGCCCTCCTGGTACCTCCTGTAAGTCCTACGATGTGGAATTCCTGAGTGCTGGTTGGAGACCCAGCCCCCTTTCTCCACCACTCTGCAAACGTGACTACCAGTTAAAGAAGCATTTGTAATGTAATAGGTCTCGCATTTGCAAGAGTTAGAGCTATTGGTGTTGTAAATCTAAAAGTTTTTTACTAATGTTTTTTGGAGTGGATGTACTTTGTGTGTAGTGGAATTATGTGGTATGTTGTACAGTGAAATTATGTGGCTAGAAAGTATGTGGTATTTAGTGTATAGGAATTATGTAGAGTGGGATAATGTTTTATGGAGAGTAATTATGTCGTATGGTAGTCTGTGTTGTGGAGTGGTAACCTCAGTTTTAGTCTTCCTCGTTTCCATAGAAGCTAAATTATTAACTTAATGAGACAAAAAAAGAAGGAATCACTGAGGAGCACTTCTGGACCTAGTCAGAGGTATGAGCAGGGCCACTGGAATTATGCGTCTGTTTAGCTGCACCGACTTTCGCACAATTATACATTTTCTGCATTAGCTACATAATCCATCACCTGCTGCCTAATCTGCAGATTTGAACAAAAAAAGCCTTGTTTCTAGCTCAAACGGCTCAAACGTTATCAAAAATGCAGCGACAAGTGTTACAGCATGGTGGAAGGCCCTTTGCAAACCAAGAATGATCACCTGTTACTTATTACTAAATGTGGGTGTTAAATTGGTACTAATGGTGTGCAAACCACTCTTGCTTCTTTCCGCGCCTCTCTTGCCTCTTTCTGCATTTCTGTTGCTTCTTTCTGCAACTTTCTTTTTTCTGCACTTCTTTTGCCTCTTTCAGCTCATCTTTTCTACTTTTTGTACCTCTCTTGCCTCTTTCTGCACCTCTCTTGCCTCTTTCTGCACCTCTCTTGCCTCTTTCTGCACCTCACTTGCTTCTTCCTGTACGCCTCTTGCCTCTTTCTGCACCCCTGTTCCCTCTTTCTGCACCTCTCCTGCTTGTTTCTGCACCTCTCTTGTCTCTTTCTACACCTCTGTTGCTTCCTTCTGCACTTCTCTTGCTTCACATCTGTTGCTTCTTTCTGCACCCCTCTTGCCTCTTTCTGCAACCCTCTTCCCTCTTTCTGCACCTCTGTTGTTTCTTTCTTCACTTGTCTTGCCTCTTTCTGCACCCCTCTTGCCTCTTTCTGTAACCCTCTTCCCTGTTTCTGCACCCCTTTTGCCTGTTTCTGCAACTCTCTTGCCTCTTTCTGCAGTTCTCTTGCCTACTTCTGCACCTCACTTGCCTCTTTCTGCAACTCTCTTGCCTCTTTCTGCAGTTCTCTTGCCTCTTTCTGCACCTCTCTTGCCTCTTTCAACACTTCTCTTGCCTGTTTCTGCACCTCTCTTGCCTCTTTCTGCACCTCTCTTGCCTCTTTCTGCACCTCACTTGCTTCTTTCTGCACCCCTTTTGCCTGTTTCGGCACCCCTCTTCCCTCTTTGTGCAACTCTCTTGCCTCTTTCTATACCTCTTTTCCCTCATTCTGCACCACTCTTGCCTCTTTCTGTACCTCTGTTGCTTCTTTTTGGACCTCTCTTGTCTCTTTCTGCACCTTCGTTCCTCTTTCAGCACCTCTGTTGCTTCTTTCTGCAGTACTCTTCCTTCTTTCTGTACCCCTCTTGCCTCTTTGTGCACCTCTCCTAACCCTTTCTGCACCCCTCTTGCCTCTTTTTGTACCTCTGGTGGTTCTTTCTGCACCTCTTTTGCTTCGTCCTGCACTTCACTTGCCTCCTTCTGTACCTCTGTTGTTTCTTACTGCACTGCTCTTGCTTCTTTCTGCACCTCTCTTGCAAATTTCTGCACCCCTCTTGCCTCTTTCGGCACCCCTCTTCTCTCTTTCTGCGCCCCTGTTCCCTCTTTCTGCACCTCTTCTGCCTGTTTCTGCACCTCTGCTGCATCTTTCTGAACTTCTCTTGTCTCTTTCTGCACCTCTGTTGCTTCTTTCTGCACTTCTCTTGCCTCTTTCTGCAACCCTCTTCCCTCTTGCTGCACCTCTGTTGCTTCTTTCTTTACTTCTCTTGCCTCTTTCTGCAACTCTCTTGCCTCTTTCTGCAGTTCTCTTGCCTCCTTCTGCACCTCACTTGTCTCTTTCTGCAGTTCTCTTGCCTCTTTCTGCATCTCTCTTGCCTCTTTCAACACTTCTCTTGCCTGTTTCTGCACCTCTCTTGCCTCTTTCTGCACCTCTCTTGCCTCTTTCTGCACCTCACTTGCTTCTTTCTGCACCCCTTTTGCCTGTTTCAGCACCCCTCTTCCCTCTTTGTGCAACTCTCTTGCCTCTTTCTATACCTCTTTTCCCTCATTCTGCACCACTCTTGCCTCTTTCTGTACCTCTGTTGCTTCTTTTTGGACCTCTCTTGTCTCTTTCTGCACCTTCGTTCCTCTTTCAGCACCTCTGTTGCTTCTTTCTGCAGTACTCTTCCTTCTTTCTGTACCCCTATTGCCTCTTTGTGCACCTCTCCTAACCCTTTCTGCACCCCTCTTGCCTCTTTCTGCACCTCTGTTGGTTCTTTCTGCACTGCTCTTGCTTCTTTCTGCACCTCTGTTCCAAATTTCTGCATCCCTCTTGCCTTTCTCTGCACCCCTCTTCCCTCTTTCTGCACCTCTCTTGCCTCAGTCTGCCCACCTGTTCCCTCTTTCTGCCCTCCTTTTGCCTGTTTCTGCAACTCTCTTGCCTCTTTCTGTAGTTCTCATGCCTCCTTCTGCATCTCACTTCTTTCTGCACCTCTCTTGCAAATTTCTGCAACCCTCTTGCCTCTTTCTGCACCCCTCTCACCTGTTTCTGCAACTCTCTTGCCTCTTTCTGTAGTTCTCATGCCTCCTTCTGCATCTCACTTCTTTCTGCACCTCTCTTGCAAATTTCTGCATCCCTCTTGCCTTTCTCTGCACCCCTCTTCCCTCTTTCTGCACCTCTCTTGCCTCAGTCTGCCCACCTGTTCCCTCTTTCTGTACCTCTTTTGCCTGTTTCTGCAACACTCTTGCCTCTTTCTGCAGTTCTACTGCCTCCTTCTGCACCTCTGTTGCTTCTTTCTGCACTTCTCTTGCCTCTTTCTGCACCCCTTTTGCTTCATTCTGCACTTCTCATGCTTCTTTCTGCACCTGTCTTCCTTCTTTCTGCACCCCTGTGGTCTCTTTCTGCACTCGTCTTCCCTCTTTCTGCACCTCTTTTGCCTCTTTCTGCATCTCACTTGCCTCTTTCTGTGCTTCTCTTGCTTCTTTCTGCACCTCTGTTGCTTCTTTCAGCAATTCTCTTGCCTCTTTCTGTACTTCTTTTGCCTGTTTCTGCACATCTCTTGCCTCTTTCTGCACCCCTCTTGCCTCTTTCGGCACCACTGTTCTCTCTTTCTGCACCCCTGTTCCATCTTTCTGCACCTCTTCTGCCTGTTTCTGCACCTCTGCTGCCTCTTTCTGAACTTCTCTTGCCTCTTTCTGCACCTCTCTTGCTTCTTTCTGCACCCCACTTGTGTCTTTCTGCACCCTTTCCCCTCTTTGTGCACCTCTCTTGCCTCTTTCTGTACCTCTCTTGCCTCTTTCTGCACCCCTCTAGCCTCTTTCTGCATCTCTTTTGCTTGTTTCTGCTCTCCTTTTGCCTCTTTCTGTACCCCTCTTCCCTCTTTCTGCACCTCTCTTGCCTCAGTCTGCCCACCTATTTCCTCTTTCTGCACCCCTTTTGCCTGTTTCTGCAACTCTCTTGCCTCTTTCTGCAGTTCTCATGCCTCCTTCTGCATCTCAGTTGCCCCTTTTTGCACCTCTGCTGGTTCTTTTGCACTGTTCTGGCTTCTTTCTGCACCTCTCTTGCAAATTTCTGCACCCCTCTTGCCTCTTTCTGCACCCCTCTTACCTGTTTCTGCACCTCTCTTGCCTCTGTCTGCACCCCTGTTCCCTCTTTCTGTACCTCTTTAGCCTGTTTCTGCAACTCTCTTGCCTCTTTCTGCAGTTATATTGCCTCCTTCTGCACCTCTGTTGCTTCTTTCTGCACTTTTCTTGCCTCTTTCTGCACCCCTGTTGCCTCATTCTGCACTTCCCATGCTTCTTTCTGCACCTGTCTTCCTTCTTTCTGCACCTCTATTGTCTCTTTCTACACTCGTCTTTCCTCTTTCTGCACCTTTTTTGCCTCTTTCTGCATCTCACTTGCCTCTTTCTTCACTTCTCTTGCTTCTTTCTGCACTTCTCTTCCTTCTTTCTGCACCCCTCATGCATCTTTCTGCACCCTTCTTCTCTTTTCCTGCATGTCTTTCTGCACCTCTCTTGCCTCTTTGTGCACCCCTCTTGCCTCCTTCTGTACCTCTGTTGTTCCTTACTGCACTGCTCTTTCTTCTTTCTGCACCTCTCTTGCAAATTTCTGCACCCCTCTTGCTTCTTTCGGCACCCCTGTTCTCTCTTTCTGCACCCCTGTTCCCTCTTTCTGCACCTCTTCTGCCTGTTTCTGCACCTCTGCTGCCTCTTTCTTAACTTCTCTTGCCTCTTTCTGCACCTCTCTTGCTTCTTTCTGCACCCTACTTGCCTCTTTCTGCACCCTTCTTCCCTCTTTCTGCACCTCTCTTGCCTCTTTCTGCACCTCTCTTGCCTCTTTCTGCACCCATCTTGCCTCTTTCCGCATCTCTTTTGTTTATTTCTGCTCTCCTTTTGCCTCTTTCTGTACCCCTCCTCCCTCTTTCTGCACCTCTCTTGCCTCAGTCTGCCCACCTGTTCCCTCTTTCTGCCCCCCCCTTTTGCCTGTTTCTGCAACTCTCTTGCCTCTTTCTGCAGTTCTCTTGCCTCCTTCTGCATCTCACTTGCCTCTTTTTGCACCTCTGTTGGTTCCTTTGCACTGTTCTTGCTTCTTTCTGCACCTCTCTTGCAATTTCTGCACCCCTATTGCCTCTTTCTGTACCCCTCTTACCTGTTTCTGCACCTCTCTTGCCTCTGTCTGCACCCCTGTTCCCTCTTTCTGTACCTCTTTTGCCTGTTTCTGCAACTCTCTTGCCTCTTTCTGCAGTTCTATTGCCTCCTTCTCCACCTCTGTTGCTTCTTTCTTCACTTCTCTTGCCTCTTTCTGCACCCCTGTTGCTTCATTCTGCACTTCCCATGCTTCTTTTTGCACCTGTCTTCCTTCTTTCTGCATCCCTGTTGTCTCTTTCTGCACTCGTCTTCCCTCTTTCTGCACCTCTTTTGCCTCTTTCTGCAACTCACTTGCCTCTTTCTGCACTTCTCTTGCTTCTTTCTACACCTTTGTTGCTTCTTTAAGCAATTCTCTTGCCTCTTTCTGCACTTCTCTTGCCTGTTTCTGCACCTCTCTTGCCTGTTTCTGTACCTCTCTCGCCTCTATCTGCACCTCACTTGCTTCTTTCTGCACCCCTGTTGCCTCTTTCTGCACCCTTCTTCCCTCTTGGTGCAACTCTGTTGCCTCTTTCTGCACCTCTCTTCCCTCTTTCTGCACCACTCTTGTCTCTTGCTGTACCTCTGTTGCTTCTTTCTGCACTTCTCTTGCCTTTTTCTCCACCCTTCGTGCCTCTTTCAGCACCTCTGTTGCTTCTTTATGCACTTCTCTTCCTTCTTTCTGCACCCCTCGTGCCTCTTTCTGCACCCTTCTTCGCTTTTCCTCTTGGTTCTTTTTGCACTGCTCTTGCCTCTTTGTGCACCCTCTTGCCTCCTTCTGTACCTCTGTTGTTTCTTACTGCACTGCTCTTGCTTCTTTCTGTACCCCTCTTCCCTCTTTCTGCACCTCTCTTGCCTCAGTCTGCCCACCTGTTCCCTCTTTCTGTACCTCTTTTGCCTGTTTCTGCAACTCTCTTGCCTCTTTCTGCAGTTCTATTGCCTCCTTCTGCACCTCTGTTGCTTCTTTCTGCACTTCTCTTGCCTCTTTCTGCACCCCTTTTGCTTCATTCTGCACTTCTCATGCTTCTTTCTGCACCTGTCTTCCTTCTTTCTGCACCCCTGTGGTCTCTTTCTGCACTCGTCTTCCCTCTTTCTGCACCTCTTTTGCCTCTTTCTGCATCTCACTTGCCTCTTTCTGTGCTCCTCTTGCTTCTTTCTGCACCTCTGTTGCTTCTTTCAGCAATTCTCTTGCCTCTTTCTGTACTTTTTTTGCCTGTTTCTGCACCTCTTTTGCCTCTTTCTGCAACTCTCTTGCCTCTTTCTGTAGTTCTCATGCCTCCTTCTGCATCTCACTTCTTTCTGCACCTCTCTTGCAAATTTCTGCATCCCTCTTGCCTTTCTCTGCACCCCTCTTCCCTCTTTCTGCACCTCTCTTGCCTCAGTCTGCCCACCTGTTCCCTCTTTCTGTACCTCTTTTGCCTGTTTCTGCAACTCTCTTGCCTCTTTCTGCAGTTCTATTGCCTCCTTCTGCACCTCTGTTGCTTCTTTCTGCACTTCTCTTGCCTCTTTCTGCACCCCTTTTGCTTCATTCTGCACTTCTCATGCTTCTTTCTGCACCTGTCTTCCTTCTTTCTGCACCCCTGTGGTCTCTTTCTGCACTCGTCTTCCCTCTTTCTGCACCTCTTTTGCCTCTTTCTGCATCTCACTTGCCTCTTTCTGTGCTCCTCTTGCTTCTTTCTGCACCTCTGTTGCTTCTTTCAGCAATTCTCTTGCCTCTTTCTGTACTTCTTTTGCCTGTTTCTGCACATCTCTTGCCTCTTTCTGCACCCCTCTTGCCTCTTTCGGCACCACTGTTCTCTCTTTCTGCACCCCTGTTCCATCTTTCTGCACCTCTTCTGCCTGTTTCTGCACCTCTGCTGCCTCTTTATGAACTTCTCTTGCCTCTTTCTGCACCTCTCTTGCTTCTTTCTGCACCCCACTTGTGTCTTTCTGCACCCTTTCCCCTCTTTGTGCATCTCTCTTGCCTCTTTCTGTACCTCTCTTGCCTCTTTCTGCACCCCTCTAGCCTCTTTCTGCATCTCTTTTGCTTGTTTCTGCTCTCCTTTTGCCTCTTTCTGTACCCCTCTTCCCTCTTTCTGCACCTCTCTTGCCTCAGTCTGCCCACCTATTTCCTCTTTCTGCACCCCTTTTGCCTGTTTCTGCAACTCTCTTGTCTCTTTCTGCAGTTCTCATGCCTCCTTCTGCATCTCAATTGCCCCTTTTTGCACCTCTGCTGGTTCTTTTGCACTGTTCTGGCTTCTTTCTGCACCTCTCTTGCACATTTCTGCACCCCTCTTGCCTCTTTCTGCACCCCTCTTACCTGTTTCTGCACCTCTCTTGCCTCTGTCTGCACCCCTGTTCCCTCTTTCTGTACCTCTTTAGCCTGTTTCTGCAACTCTCTTGCCTCTTTCTGCAGTTATATTGCCTCCTTCTGCACCTCTGTTGCTTCTTTCTGCACTTCTCTTGCCTCTTTCTGCACCCCTGTTGCCTCATTCTGCACTTCCCATGCTTCTTTCTGCACCTGTCTTCCTTCTTTCTGCACCTCTATTGTCTCTTTCTGCACTCGCCTTTCCTCTTTCTGCACCTTTTTTGCCTCTTTCTGCATCTCACTTGCCTCTTTCTGCACTTCTCTTGCTTCTTTCTGCACTTCTCTTCCTTCTTTCTGCACCCCTCATGCATCTTTCTGCACCCTTCTTCTCTTTTCCTGCATGTCTTTCTGCACCTCTCTTGCCTCTTTGTGCACCCCTCTTGCCTTCTTCTGTACCTCTGTTGTTCCTTACTGCACTGCTCTTTCTTCTTTCTGCACCTCTCTTGCAAATTTCTGCACCCCTCTTGCTTCTTTCGGCACCCCTGTTCTCTCTTTCTGCACCCCTGTTCCCTTTTTCTGCACCTCTTCTGCCTGTTTCTGCACCTCTGCTGCCTCTTTCTTAACTTCTCTTGCCTCTTTCTGCACCTCTCTTGCTTCTTTCTGCACCCTACTTGCCTTTTTCTGCACCCTTCTTCCCTCTTTCTGCACCTCTCTTGCCTCTTTCTGCACCTCTCTTGCCTCTTTCTGCACCCATCTTGCCTCTTTCCGCATCTCTTTTGTTTATTACTGCTCTCCTTTTGCCTCTTTCTGTACCCCTCCTCCCTCTTTCTGCACCTCTCTTGCCTCAGTCTGCCCACCTGTTCCCTCTTTCTGCCCCCCTTTTGCCTGTTTCTGCAACTCTCTTGCCTCTTTCTGCAGTTCTCTTGCCTCCTTCTGCATCTCACTTGCCTCTTTTTGCACCTCTGTTGGTTCCTTTGCACTGTTCTTGCTTCTTTCTGCACCTCTCTTGCAATTTCTGCACCCCTATTGCCTCTTTCTGTACCCCTCTTACCTGTTTCTGCACCTCTCTTGGCTCTGTCTGCACCCCTGTTCCCTCTTTCTGTACCTCTTTTGCCTGTTTCTGCAACTCTCTTGCCTCTTTCTGCAGTTCTATTGCCTCCTTCTCCACCTCTGTTGCTTCTTTCTTCACTTCTCTTGCCTCTTTCTGCACCCCTGTTGCTTCATTCTGCACTTCCCATGCTTCTTTTTGCACCTGTCTTCCTTCTTTCTGCACCCCTGTTGTCTCTTTCTGCACTCGTCTTCCCTCTTTCTGCACCTCTTTTGCCTCTTTCTGCAACTCACTTGCCTCTTTCTGCACTTCTCTTGCTTCTTTCTACACCTTTGTTGCTTCTTTAAGCAATTCTCTTGCCTCTTTCTGCACTTCTCTTGCCTGTTTCTGCACCTCTCTTGCCTGTTTCTGTACCTCTCTCGCCTCTATCTGCACCTCACTTGCTTCTTTCTGCACCCCTGTTGCCTCTTTCTGCACCCTTCTTCCCTCTTGGTGCAACTCTGTTGCCTCTTTCTGCACCTCTCTTCCCTCTTTCTGCACCACTCTTGTCTCTTGCTGTACCTCTGTTGCTTCTTTCTGCACTTCTCTTGCCTTTTTCTCCACCCTTCGTGCCTCTTTCAGCACCTCTGTTGCTTCTTTATGCACTTCTCTTCCTTCTTTCTGCACCCCTCGTGCCTCTTTCTGCACCCTTCTTCGCTTTTCCTCTTGGTTCTTTTTGCACTGCTCTTGCCTCTTTGTGCACCCTCTTGCCTCCTTCTGTACCTCTGTTGTTTCTTACTGCACTGCTCTTGCTTCTTTCTGCACCTCTCTTGCAAATTTCTGCACCCCTCTTGCCTCTTTCGGCACCCCTCTTCTCTCTTTCTGCGCCCCTGTTCCCTCTTTCTGCACCTCTTCTGCCTCTTTCTGCACCTCTGCTGCATCTTTCTGAACTTCTCTTGTTTCTTTCTGCACCTCTGTTGCTTCTTTCTGCACTTCTCTTGCCTCTTTCTGCAACCCTCTTCCCTCTTGCTGCACCTCTGTTGCTTCTTTATTTACTTCTCTTGCCTCTTTCTGCACCTCTCTTGCCTCTTTCTGCACACACAGGGCTACTTTTAAACTGACGACAGGCTCAGCAGTGCACACATGCAAGTGCAGAAAAGGGCTGCTGGCCTCTAAACTGCCATGTCCTATTATATGCTAGGGACCTAGAGGCAGTTTTAATCCCCCTGCCATATTATGTACTAGGGCCTTACAGGGGAGGTCATGCCAATCACAGGGGTACTCCAACCCATAGTGTACCCTAGTGTATGTAGGTGTTTTCACTGTATTCTAAGTGTCTTTCAGCATAGTACTGGCTCCGGGGCTGGTTAGGCAGAGCCCAGGGTCAGTCAGAGTCAGTTACCACCAGTACCAGTCAGCAAAAAGTTGGGGGGTGCCCAGGGCACAGGATGACTTTGCAACAAGGCCTCTTTCTGCACCTCTGTTGGTTCTTTCTGCATATCTCTTGTTTCTTTCTGCAGCTTTCTTCCTCTTTCTGGACTTCTGTTGCCTCTTTCTGCATTTCTCTTGCTTCTTTCTGCGCCTTTCTTCCTCTTTCTGCACATGTCCTACCTCTGTAGGCATAGTTAGAAATTAGCATTTAAAAAAAATTAGAAATTCACTGAAAAAAACACAGGTTTCAGGGACATTATAGTTAGAAATTTTCATTTAAAAAACCTTAGAAATTCACTGCAAAAACCATAGGTTTCAGGGACGTTATAGTTAGAAATTAGCATTTAAAAAACCTTTGAAATTCACTGAAAAAACCATAGGTTTCAGGGACATTATAGTTAGAAATTAGCATTTTAAAAACCTTAGAAATTCACAGAAAAACCACAGGTTTCAGGGACTTTATAGTTAGTTGTTCATTTCACTCGTACAAAACCAGAGAAATTCAGTCATTATAGTTAGTTGAGCTAACTATAACTCGCGCCCCCGCAATGCACTGCTGATGATGTCACATATTACATCATTCATGACATGGTCAGTGACATCACTGATGACATCACTGATGACATCTCAAATGACATCACTGATGACATCATCCACGTGATAATCGGATGCACCTCCTCACACCCTAATATAACCTTTGATACACCTACTCTAAAATACAGACTACCATTTTCGAAACCATAGACACACCAATACCAGTTACTACATACCCACTCACTGATTCCTAGGTCTACACACACATCCACTCATTCACCCATACAGTCATTCATACATACAGTCACTCATCAATACAACACTATCCTATGCACTCATACACCTATACAGACACTCACACACCGCCACTCATCCAGAGTTACGCACACACCTAGTCAGTCATGCAAAGAATCAATCACACTCCCATTTACTCACCTAATCAGTTATACACACACCACCTCACTTATTCATACAGATACTAACACATACTCTCTTATATAATCACTGATACAAGCACACACTCTTCCATACAGCCACTCTCACAATCACTCACTCTCACATTTAGTCATTTATATACTCCAACACTCACATATACTGCCTTTCACATATGTAGTTACTCATACATGTACCACTGAGATATCCATTCACTCACCAACACACCCATACACACACTCACCCACCCATACAGCCCTTCACAGATGCACTCTTGAACCCATACACCCAGTGAATCATCCACTCACACATCTATGCACAGAGTCACACACCCCCCACCCACCCACACAGACACTCAGGCACCCATACAGATACTCAGACAACCAATCAATAACCCATATAGACACTCATGTAGCTACTCACCAACCCTTGCAGCCGCTTACACACCAACTGGCAGACTGATACACACATTCACACAGTTTAGTCACTAACCCATGCATTCAGTAAGACACGTTTAATCACTCACTTATACAGTCAGTCATGCACCTACTAAATCATCCATTCAGAAACTTATACACCCACTCATTCTTCAATACACCTTGGCATATATATATATAAAACATATTTAAACTTTACAGAAACACACAGTCACTGGATGATGTCATCAGTGATGTAATTTGAGATGTCATCAGTGATGTCATCAGTGATGTCACTGACCATGTCATGAATGATGTAATATGTGACGTCATCAGCAGTGCATTGAGGGGGCGCGAGTTATAGTTAGCTAACTAACTATAACAGCCGAATTTCTCTGGTTTTGTACGAGTGAAATGTCCAACTAACTATAACTCCCCTGAAACCTGTGGTTTTTTCAGTGAATATATATATATATATATGTGACTTGAATAATCTTTCTCAAAGAGGTGCACCAAGAAGCCATGAAAACATCACTTTTGAGGAAAGGATGGCAATAAAAGAACTAAGGGAAGACACACAGATTACAATAAAGGCATCAGATATAGGTGGAAATATTGTAATACAGGATTGCGACAAGTACTTAATGGAGGCTGAAAAACAACTGAGAAACAGCACTATGAGAAATTAAAAGAAAATCCATCATCTAAGATTACTCTGGAATATCATGGAAAGCTTCAGGAATGGCATTGGCAAAAAATGATCGATGATGAAGAATAGTACTTAAAAATGCAATACCCGACAACACCAACGATTTACTTCCTCCCGAAAATACACAAAAGTTTAATAAATCCACCAGGGCATCGTATAGTCAGCTCAATTGATTCACTTCAGGAGAACACCTTGAGATATATTTATATCTTCATAGCACCATATGTGACAGCTTGACTGTCTTATTTACAGGACTTGTTGGATTTTTAAAATAAAATCCAAAATGTACCTTGGTAGGACTCGTATCTGATGGCTACAATTGACGTAGTTTCATATACATGATTTAGACATAGTGACGGAAAAAAAGCTGTCAAACACTTCCTGCGTGACAGATCAATCAATCATCTAGAGCATTCAAACATGTTGATTGAAATGCAGATTTTTAATCTGAAACATAACATCCTCATTTTTAACGGAACCCACTACTTGCAGAAACAGGGCACAGCCATGCGGACCTCTTTTGCTCCGACATATGCTAATCTACTCATGGGATACTAGGAATCTAAACTAATTTGGACAGAAATAAATCAAACAATATTGGAAAAAGTGAAGCTTTTACTTACACCATCAGTTCCAAGCAGATTATGTTTTTCGACATTGAGGTCCACATAAAAGACCTGCGTATCTGTACAAAAATACACAGGAAAAAAACATCATGCAATGTGTTAGACTTGGCATCTTTTGGCGTGTTTCCCCTGACTTTTTGCTTTCTGACCTCCCGGTTTTGACTCTGTTTTTGCTGGTGTAATGATTCTGCGCACTTTCCTCACTGCTGTCCAGTGGGAAAGTGCAAGTGCTCCTGTATAAAATGTGTTACGGATTGGCGTTTCCATGATTGGCCTATTTGGTTTATGTGTCAGTCCCTTGTAAAGTGCACTGCGAGTGCCAGGGCCTATAGACCAAATGCTGTTGGTGGGCTGCAGCACTGGATTGTGCCACCCATGCAAACAGCCCGTAAAGAGTAACTCGGGCCTGCCATTGCAGAGCCTGTGCGCAGCCTGGGGCTGCCATGTCGACTTGCAAGGGCGCACACTTGCAAGTCCCTAAACCTTCCCTTTTCTACATGTTAGTCACCCCTAAGGTAGGCCCAAGGTACCCCTGTGGGCAGGGTGCGTTGTATGCGAAAGGTAGGACATGCCCTGGTGTGTGTGGCATGTCCTGATAGTGAATTACAGCCTAGTTCGTTTTTCACTATTGCAAGGCTACCTGTTCCCCATAGGCCAGAACGGGCAGTTTTGATTATTACAGCTTATAATCCTAACTGACCCCGGGAACATGGTAGAAATTCGAGTTTAGTATGCCTGGACTCAGAATGATAAAATGCATCTTTTAGTGAAGTTGGTTTTAACATTCTGTGTTTGAAAATACCACTTTTAGAAAGTGGGTATTTTCTTGTCTAACCATCCAAGCCTGCCTCTGCGAGGTTGTGTATTCCTTGTCTGGAGTGTGAGTGACAGGGGCTGGGGGATGCCAGCAGACAGGGTGAGTCAGCACAGGGCTGAATAGCAAGATCTACATGTAGATGGGTGGGAGGAGTTGCACCGGGGCCCTGAATAGGACAGTGCCTTCCCTCCACAATGCTGGCTCCACCTCCTGTGGTGCGTTTGATGTCCCTGGCCTACTCTCTGAAAGAAGGGACGGAGACTTGTCAACAAAGTGCTCCAGAACTGGTTTGGACTAGGCAAAGGCCGCTCTGCCTTCAGAGAACAAAGGAATTTGGGATATAAATATTGGGGCCCTGACCCCATGAATTTAGATCTCGCTGGAATCAAGGAACCTGCCAAGACGAAGAGCTGGAAGAGCTGCCGGGAGGAGTACTGCCCCTTTGCTGTGTTGTTGCTTTGTTGGGTTGGCCTGCAGCTGCTGCTTCTGCCTTGGGCAGTGAAAGGACTGAACTTTCTACAAACTTGTGCTGAGTATCTCCAAGGGCCTGGAACCGAGCTGGCCTCCTGTTAAGAAGTCTCAGGGACTACAAAGACTTCACAAGCCTCTGGGTACCGCTTCTGGAACGCTGTTTCAGTTGCCATAGAGGAAGGGAACTGCAACCGACTCCGTCAACCGAATCCATCCCTGACCGGTGACCTGTTTGCACCGCAGACCGCATCGCCCCGCTTCGCATCGCAACGCTGGTCTCACCGTAGGCGACGTCCGACGCCGTCAACACCGAGCCGCTGCTTGCACCGTGACCTGTGGGCACCGCAGTTCGCAACGCATCGCTTCACTGAACCAGCCGGACCGGACCGATGCGGACGCTGCAACCGGCTCAACAGTCGTGACCGCATCGCAGTTGGGGCACCGCTCGCACGCTTGCGACGCACCGCTCCGACTCGAACCGCTGTCCGACGCCAGCTCCCGCACTCCGGCTTGGTCGCCTGCATCGCAACCTGTCAGCACCGCATCGTACATCGTCTCGCCCTGCACCGCACGCCTTGGACTCACCGACTCCGTCTGCACGACGCTCATCGAGCCGCTGCCTGCACCGCATCGAGGGACACCGCACCTTGCATCGCTCCGTCTTGCACCGCAACCGCGACGAACGCCGACCGGCTCGTACACTCCGTACCAGCCACAACGAGAAAGGTACTGTGACCGAGTCTGTTCACGACTCTGCCGGCCCGTGAGCGACGCGGTCGGCTGGAACTGTTGGACTCTGTGTAATTCAGCATCGCGGTAGGCCCGGACGGGGCTACCGACTCGTACTGAACTTTGTTTTTGAACTATTCCTGCAAAGAAGAAGTTACCTTATCAAGCATTCATTTTTAAAAGTATAGTATTGTGGATTTTTGTCGTTATTGGTCTTGTCTTGAGTATATAAAAATATTGGTTATTTTTCTAAACTGGTGTGGTGTCCGTTTGTAGTGCTTACACTGTATTACTGTTGGTTATGTGCAAATGCTTTACACACTGCCTCTAGAATAAGCCTGACTGCTCGTGCCAAGCTACCAAGGGGTGAGCAGGGGTTATTTTAGGAGTGTAACTCCCTGACCCTGACTAGGAAGAAGGGTCCCTACTTGGACAAAGGTGCAAGCCCTTGCCAACTAGAGATCCCATTTCTAACATTGGTTGTCAGCGGTGAGGATAGGACTTGTGTTTGCACTTGACTTACAGTGATTGGTGTGCACTACTACCA
>CAWUFW010008992.1:600000-829451 GCA_963921515.1 Calotriton arnoldi | reverse complement strand
ATGCCCACCACTACCACCACCCTTAGCCAGGGGGGCAGGATGCCCACCACTACTACCACCCTCACCCAGGGGGCAGGATGCCCACCACTACTACCACCCTTAGCCAGGGGGCTGGATGCCTACCACCACCCTTAGCCAGGGGGGCTGGATGCCTACCACTACTACCACCCTCACCCAGGGGGGCAGGATGCCTACCACTACTACCACCCTCACCCAGGGGGGCAGGATGCCCACCACTACTACCACCCTCACCCAGGGGGGGCAGGATGCCCACCACTACTACCACCCTTAGCCAGGGGGCAGGATGCCCACCACTACTACCACCCTTAGCCAGGGGGCTGGATGCCTACCACCACCCTTAGCCAGGGGGGCTGGATGCCTACCACTACTACCACCCTCACCCAGGGGGGCAGGATGCCCACCACTACTACCACCCTTAGCCAGGGGGTGCCAGATGCCCACCACCACTACCACCCTTAGCCAGGGGGGCTGGATGCCTACCACTACTACCACCCTCACCCAGGGCGGGCTGGATGCCTACCACCACCCTTAGCCAGGGGGGCTGGATGCCTACCACTACTACCACCCCCACCCAGGGGGCAGGATGCCTACCACTACTACCACCCTCACCCAGGGGGGCAGGATGCCCACCACTACTTCCACCCCCACCCAGGGGGCAGGATGCCTACCACTACTACCACCCTCACCCAGGGGGGCAGGATGCCCACCACTACTACCACCCTCACCCAGGGGGGCAGGATGCCCACCACTACCACCACCCTTAGCCAGGGGGCAGGATGCCCACCACTACTACCACCCTTAGCCAGGGGGGCAGGATGCCCACCACTACTACCACCCTCACCCAGGGGGCAGGATGCCCACCACTACTACCACCCTTAGCCAGGGGGGCTGGATGCCTACCACCACCCTTAGCCAGGGGGCTGGATGCCTACCACTACTACCACCTTCACCCAGGGGGGCAGGATGCCCACCACGACTACCACCCTTAGCCAGGGGGCAGGATGCCTACCACTACTACCACCCTCACCCAGGGGGGCAGGATGCCCACCACTACTACCACCCTCACCCAGGGGGCAGGATGCCCACCACTACTACCACCCTTAGCCAGGGGGCTGGATGCCTACCACCACCCCTTAGCCAGGGGGCTGGATGCCTACCACTACTACCACCCCCACCCAGGGGGGCAGGATGCCCACCACTACTACCACCCTCACCCAGGGGGGCAGGATGCCCACCACTACTACCACCCTTAGCCAGGGGGCAGGATGCCCACCACTACTACCACCCTTAGCCAGGGGGCAGGATGCCTACCACTACTACCACCCCCACTCATAGGATGGACAATGCATGACACAACAAGCACACCACAACCTAGGGAATGCAAGATTAAGACATCCCCCACCACCATGACAAGCGTGTGAGCAGGCTGTGTCAAATGCCTACAACACCGAACATGACATTGAACATACAATGTGACCCCCTAGCACATGTGCCACACATATATGTGTGTGGCACCCACAATGCAAGCAGCCCATGACCATTGTGGCAATGGGGTCTAAACCCCCATCATCACAGTGACCAAAAGGTAAGTGTGGGGTCCATAGCTGAAGCACAGTTTGACCATTGTGGCAATGGGGTCTAAACCCCCATCATCACAGTGACCAAAAGGCAAGTGTGGGGTCCATAGCTGAAGCACATTTTGACCATTGTGGCAATGGGGTCTAAACCCCCATCATCACAGTGACCAAAAGGCAAGTGTGGGGTCCATAGCTGAAGCACAGTTTTGACCATTGTGGCAATGGGGTCTAAACCCCCATCATCACAGTGACCAAAAGGCAAGTGTGGGGTCCATAGCTGAAGCACATTTTGACCATTGTGGCAATGGGGTCTACACCCTCATCATCACAGTGACCAAAAGGTAATTGTTGACAAAGAAAGAGCTGCAACTGCCAAACTGCATGGATCATTCCTGGTCACAGAACCAAAAACTCATCTGTGGCAAAGTAGTGTATGTGTCCCATTGCAACATAAATTGGGGGAGCCAAATACTGCAGTGCAAATGAAACATTCCTTTGGCCATGTGCAGACAAACAACACCCATGGGGGCTGAGACCGTCAACAGTCATCAATGACACAATGACAGAAGTGACCATCAGAATGCAGAACCACATATTTGCACCAATGGGCACACAAATGCAGATACCCTGTGGAGACAGCAGATGTGAGGTGAACAGATACCATACCATGGCAGCAATGGGACACACAAACCATGATCACTGTGCTGACCGATGACCTAGGAGTCCCAGGGACAGCAGGGGAAACACACCAAACAACATACAGCCAATGGCACACCCAAGATATGCCAATGCAGTGGTGCAGATGCACAAACACAAACAGGCAGACCAACACTGTCATCATACACAGCAGGTGAGGGGTGGGGGTGCCATTGTCCCCAGGCAACAACACAACACATGAGGAGAGCTGAATACCAATCATACAGATGTGCATACACTGCCACACTAAGGTAACTCATGGATCCAAATCCCCTATGTGGGCAAGCAGGCATTGACAGGTGAGAGGGAGCACAAAACACACATGTCACACAGGCACGTAGGAACAACAACTGACACAGCAAGTCACAGACACACCACAGCACCACCCCCAGGGCCCCCACAATGTGGTGACCCTGGGCTGAAGAAAAATACCACTGTGATGACAAAGCTAAATGTCGTTCACACTGTGAACCACAGTCAGGTGTCCTGAGCAACTAACTACCATCACACCTACACAAGCACAAATCAATCAGCATGGCCAGTAAGCCAAGGCCAACATGGAGGCAGGGGACTAGCCGGGCAACAACTCTCATCTGCACACACTCAAGACCACACCCCTCGACCTCCAACAATGTGCAGCAGTGAAGTACACATGCACTGGTGACATTGCACATGCACCCATGACTATTCCAGGGTGCTGGGTGGGAACCAAGGTGTAGAAACACATCACACATGGACACTCAACAAGACTCCTGAATGTCTGACACACTGCACACTACGCTGTACATGGACATGACGGCAATACCACACCGACCAATGGGATCCCAGCCACAGTCACACACCAATGAAGAAGCCAAGGTCACCCACAAAGAACACACATAGACAACAACCAACATTGCAGCCCGGACCCTAAGGAGTGCCAGCAGTCACACACACAACGTGTCACAATCACTGAAAGATAACACAAACTGGAAATCACATGACAGGGGCAAACAACAAGTGCCAAAGGGAAACCTGACTGTGACCCATCTGCGTCAGCACACAAACTCTGCCCTGACAGCAAACACACCTATGGGTGACACCCTGATGACCAGTAATGTGCCATGCACCCACATCACAGAGAACACAGGGAGAAGACTTTGGGGGAACATAGCTCAAGTCAGCAAGCATCACAAACAGGTACAACACTAGGGATCACAGCATGCGCAGATGAATGGAAGTGAACACACAGACATGCACATACAACACACACCTTGGGCGCAGGCAATGTCACACGTGTACACACTGCCATGAGGGGACTCCACTCCTGTGTGAGGAAAGCTGTGCCATATGTTGCCTCAGTAGGGCCCCATCATGTCAGCTGAGCACTTGGTCACACAATCAACAATTAGCACCAAATGAGGGCTCCCATCACATCAGCCTGGTCATGGATGTGCCAACGGAATCATCAGCACAGATCCAACACACTTGTATAGCAATGTTGCACTGACTACACGGATGAGTCCCTCCCCATTGATGCCCAAACCTGCATGTCCACTCGAGATGGCAACACGGTCAGGGAAGTAGACAAATGCAACGATGGCAGGCACAACAGATGTGCAGGGGTGGAAGCCACAGATATGAAATTGCCAATGTAAGTAGGAAACCCATTGCCAAATACTGAACACATGACACCCTCAGATGCTGCTATTGATGACATGGATACACCACATGATAGGACACATTCCCCCTGGACCACATGGGTTCCTGCACAGTAACACTTCATAATCATGAGACCAGATATCACCATCACTGCAGCAAGGGCATGGTTAGCTGCACCAACAACATGTACATCTGAAGCATGAGCACTAGAGAAAAGAAAGTTGCTTTATTCAGCATATGTGTTGAGGCCAAACGAAGTCCTGAAAAAGAGCAAAGGCCAATGGCCAGTCCATTGTCAAAGTTCAAACAGGGTGACACTGGCAGATGTCACCCTACGCATGCCTGCACAATACCAGGGACAATCCACTAGGAGGGGCAACCGGGGGGCAGGCCAGGCACCGCAGGGACAGGATCAGGGCTCACCAGGGGGAGTCAGGGAAGGGGTGGTGGGTGCTGGAGAGCCACTGACAACTGCAGTGGAGGTGTCTGACATGGTGTGTGCCAGCACAACTGGGGGGCATGACACAGATGTCGTGGGTGCCGGCACAACTGCAGTGGACCCTGCAGATGGGGTGGACAGGTCCGCCACTGCAGTGCCCAAGTCAGACAGGGCGGTAGTGGACTCCACTGCAGTGCCTACCTCCAGGGGAGGAGAATGGGGAACAGGCAAGGTGGGTTGGACAGAGGGGGGGACACCCTCACCACATCAGTGGCACAGACAAGCGCAGCGGGGGTGTGGTGCTGGGAGAGCAAGTGGCAGGGGAGAAGGCCGGAGCATCTTGGGGATGGTATATCTGTGGGTGGGGAACCTGGGGCAGGGTGTGGTGGGGGCACCTGTGCAGTGGGGGCCTGAGGGATGGAGGACGGAGACCTTGTGCCTGAGCTGCAGGGCGGTGGCGGGGTCTTGCTCTTAGCACTCCGGGGGGACTTGCGGGTGGGGGCCTCAGTCCGTCTGCGCCTGGGGGAGGGTGTCCGGGGGCGAGGGGCACTCTGCTCCGTGTGGGTGGGCTTCCTCTTCCCCCGGGATGCTGGAGCAGCTTCATCGGTGGGGAAGAGGCCGAGGTCACAGAGGAAGAGCTGCTGTGACTTTGGGGTTGCAGGTGAGGCAAGGGAGGGTGCTTTGGAGGGAGAGGGAACTGAGGACTGCGCAGTGCATGTGGATGCGTGTGTGTGTTCCAGGGCCCCATCCCCTGTGAGTCTGGCTTCAGTCCCCTGAATGTGCTTGCGTGTGCGTTTTGTCATTGGCGTGTGTGTCAGTGTGCTGGATGTGTGTGTGCTGGTGTGTGCCAGTGTGTGTGTGCCTGGGATGGGTAAGGTGCTGGGGAGTGTGGATGGAGCAGAGGCAGGAGGGGTGAGGGACCGTTTGAGGAGGGACACTGCTGCCGTCAGGGAGGAGTCCATGGACCTATTGCCCCTCTGTAGGTCAGACATGCCCGATGAGATGCCCTCCATGAACGACACCAGCTGAGTCAACAGCGCGGTGTGCGCATGGAGGACACTCAGCATGGCTGTCTGCCCTACATGGAGCTGGCGAAGGAGGTACACAGACTCCTCACTCAGGGCAGCAGGGGACACAGGGGCAGGGGGTGCGGTGCCTGGCCCAAAGGAGACACGCTCCCGGACATGGGAGCCTCCACGGACCTGGGGAATGGGAGCCGATGGGAGGGCGGTGGTGGTGCTGGTGGTGGCGGGGACAGCAACACTAGCTGGGGTGTGGTGGCTGCTGACACCCGCCTCCACAAGGGAGTCATCCTCCGAGTTGCTCTGGTCCTCAGCTGAGGTGGATGCTGCTGAGGACTCCTCGGTGTGGCTCCCCTCGCCCTCCGTGCCACTGGGTCCCTCCGACCACTCCTCGGCTGCTGACCCAGTCTGGCTCTCCGGCTCCTCCTGGTCCGTGGAGCTGTCCCCTTCCGTGGCCGTGGATGTATCTGCAAACAATGGGGAAACAGACAGACATCAGTCACCTGCACATAACGCACACACCACTGTGAGCACAGCACATCACAGAGCAAGCCCTGGCATCATTAGTTGTACATTGCTAAAAGTGCACTAATTGAACAGGAGAAGTCAATTGTCAGTCTGATGCCAAGCATGGCACTCACATCCCACATGGCCTTGCACCCATCTGTCTGGTGTCTGTTGGATTGCAACACCCCAGTGTTGACACATGCACCAAGTACACAGTAGTTGGACAGTGCAGAGAACACGGTGTGGACACATCACAGCTCTTGCCACTGAGTCAGTACAGGTTTACGGATGTAAGGGATGCCCAGAGTCAAATAGGAAATGCATGTGATGCATACCAGCGACAGACACCATGATGCACCCATGTCCTGATAGCCAGCGCCACTATGGTGTGCATGTAGCACATGTCACTCCCCTGCAGGATCACCAATCAGTAGACACATGCCATGGCGGAGGCATGACTGCAAAGTCATACATCACTGTCTCAGTGATGTATGACTTTGCAGCCAGACAACAACACTCTGCACTGTGTCACAATAGTAGGTCATGGGGAATGCAAGTCCTGGAGCTGCACAAGTGCACATGTACATCCCCCCACAACACATCCTCTTAACCCTCATCTGTCCAGGTCATACCTATTGGACATATGGGAGACCTGTGACACTACCCTCTGAACCTGAGCCCCTCACACTCTGCTGTGCATGGGGAACAGCTGCCTGAACTTCACATTTACATGCCCCAGTCTGCATGGGCAGCTGATCAGACACCTATGTGTCACACAAGTATCGTCTCCTATGGTCACATCTCCAGTGGCATGCTGAGCCCCTACCAAGAAACTCCACAGCAGTCCTGGCGACTAATCCACAGCACACTGACACAGAGGCAGACACCTGAGGGGCAAATCACTGTGCACAATGTGTCCTCTGATACACGGGAGTGGGAGTACAGAGTGTATTGTATGGCCTGGAGTAGGCATGACTGTCCAGCCCCACATGAATGAGGGATGAGCCCTGGACTGTAGGCAGCTGGCTAAGTATGTGTGACACACGTCATATACATACTCCTGGGGCCCAAACATTGTTCCCACCCGCAGCATGGGTGTGTGCCAGGTACCCCAGCCACATGTGGTGGATCAGCTCAGCAATTGGACCACAGATCAAAGTAACACGCTGAATACATGTCAGAATACAGGCATTGTGTAAGCAATGGACCCACCCATGATGCCCACCACAGAGTCAGGGAAACAGATGCTGTCTCCCACCTTGAGTCAAGCAAACTGCAAGGACACAGTCCTAAGTGACAGAATTCCCTGCATGTAAGGGCCACACCTGGGTATCAGATGAGGAGTGGGCAGTGCACAATAGAGGGACATGGCTCCTGGACAACATGACTGCTGTACTGTGGCAGTTCAACCTGGCCCGAGGAGGGCACATAACATGTTAGACAGAGTACACAGTGCAGTCTTTGACTCACCCCCTCCTTGCTGCTCTCTGGCCTTCAGCTGCCCATCCAGGTCTGGAAAGACCACCGCCAGGATCCTGAGCATGTGGGGGGTCAGGGTCCGTGTTCCGCCCCTCCTGCGAGGAGGCGACAGCTTCAGCTGGACCCGTGCAATCCTCCGGGTCCAGCCCCGAAGGTCCTGCCACCTCTTTTGGCAGTTGCGGATCCGGCGCTTGTAGACCCCCACGGACCGGACAGCCCGGATGATGTCCTTCCAGATCTCATGCTTCCGATGGGCAGAAGCCTGTCAGGATGACAAAGTGATAAGGACATTACTACACATGCAACATATCCGTGCATGACACAGTTGCATATACATGTCGCAATCACAGGGGCACATGGTGTACCCAGGCAGTGCACGGCTGCCCATGGACAGTTTTCCAGAAGTCACTACATGGTATCATAGCATGGGGAGTAAAACCCTGTTCAGAAGCACTGTCACTGCACCATACCTGTCCAGTGCAAGTCACTACACACTATGGGGGGTGACAACTACTCAGTGAGCCTGCTAGCCAGTGGTGTGCTGACTCTCAGCCTTGCTAGTCAGACAAAATGCACATTCAGAAAGGCAGTGCACAGAACACTCACCTGCTCCCCTGGTGTCCCATACAGCTTGCTGTACTGTGGAAGTAGGCTGTCCAGCAGGGCCTGGTTCTCTTCAAGGCTGAAGGCTGGGGCTCTCTCCACAGTACGTGCCATTGCAGGGTCCAGAGGGGCAGAGACAGCAGCAGTGCAGTGGCAGATGTCGTCCTGGAGCATGTAGTGCAGGCAAGTGGGCTCTCAGGGGAACATGCAGCAATATATATGTGCTGGAGAGGCAGATACTGTCCCTTGTGTCCAAAGTGATAGGTCCAAGTCGTTTGCATCTTCTGAATATGGCCAATCCATGGAATAGCAGCACCAAAACACGCCCACAGCATCCTTCAAATCTTCAACTTCATGACATACATGATTTTGCAACATTGTTGTGGGTGACCAACTGATTTTCCAGCAACCGACTCGTTCGAATATTCGAAAACGCGTCCGTTGCCAGGCAAGCCCATTGTCAATGGGTGCGCACCGATCGGTCCATTGCTGTTCAACGCGCACAGGGGTACAACGCGTACCCGCACACATTGAAAGCAATGGGCCGGCCGGAGGCACCGATCGGTCCATTGCTGTTCAACGCGCACAGGGGTACAACGCGTACCCGCACACATTGAAAGCAATGGGCCGGCCGGAGGCACCGATCGGTCCATTGCTGTTCAACGCGCACAGGGGTACAACGCGTACCCGCACACATTGAAAGCAATGGGCCGGCCGGAGGCACCGATCGGTCCATTGCTGTTCAACGCGCACAGGGGTACAACGCGTACCCGCACACATTGAATGCAATGGGCCGGCCGGAGGCACCGATCGGTCCATTGCTGTTCAACGCGCACAGGGGTACAACGCGTACCCGCACACATTGAAAGCAATGGGCCGGCCGGAGGCACCGATCGGTCCATTGCTGTTCAACGCGCACAGGGGTACAACGCGTACCCGCACACATTGAAAGCAATGGGCCGGCCGGAGGCACCGATCGGTCCATTGCTGTTCAACGCGCACAGGGGTACAACGCATACCCGCACACATTGAAAGCAATGGGCCGGCCGGAGGCACCGATCGGTCCATTGCAGTACAACGCATCACTGTACATGTGACTGGCATATGTCAGCATGCCTGTCTCAGATGGACATATGCCAGCCACAGATAGCTCCCAGGGAGTGAGGGGCACACCTACATCACGACAGCCTGTCCAAACCTTATCATAAGGCATGTAAGGCTGCATTTCCTATTGTGTGTATGTTGGTGTACATGTTGTCCTGTGGGTGTCACCTGTGGGCAGCCACCCCCAGGCTGTGCACGTGTTCATGGGGACAGGATCATGGGTGTTACGTGTACGTGACCACTGTGATGTGCAACTGTTCATATCTGTGCATGTGCCATGGTCACATTTCACAGTGGTGTTTGTGTATGTCATGTCACATACCCCGTGAGTCCCATGTGGGACGGTATGTTTGAGCCAGGGTGTCCCAGTGGCACAATAGTGATGGCCCTCCACAGTCTTTGTGCATGTAGTGTTTGCAATGTCTCTGATTTCATGTGCACAATGGGAGACAGTCTCCACATCCACGTTGTGTGTGCATGGACTCTGATGTTGTGCGTGTGTGTCACAGACGTCCATGGCTCTCCTGCCATGGCAAGTGTGGCCACTACCTGTGGGGGTCATGTTTGTTTTGTTGTGGTGTACACATGATACTCCAGGTGATGCCAGTGTCCATGTGGCATTACAGGGTCCCTGGGAATGTGCCTGTCGTTGAGCTGTGGTGCCTGGGGCACATCTGTCCTCACATGTCACTGGGGGGTGACTGTGACACAGCATCATGATATCCAATGGGCCAAACAGGGACAAATTGATGCCACCTGTAGGACCGTGTTGACAGATGTTGGCCATGTATGTACCATAAATGTCGTTCCGGTACTGCACACTTCATGTAGTTGTGCCTCATGATGATGTATGTTGGGATCTTGAGTGTGTTCAATGCCGCATATGTGGGGTGACTGACGATCTTGCTTACTTCTCCTCTGCACTGCAGGGCTCCTGCTGTCCATCGGCCATTCCCAGACCTGGCAACGATGGTGGAACGGGACAGCATCCGACGGTACCGCTTCACCAGGCAGCTGATTGAGGATTTTGCAGTGCAGTTGTCCCCACATTTGCAGCCTGGCCGGCCGTATCCTACAGCGCTGACCCCCAAGGTGAAGGTGATGGCAGCCCTACACTTCTTTGCCACCGGTACCTTCCAACATACTGTGGCGTCTGCTGGTGGGATGTCACAGACCATGTTCAGCCGTGTGCTCCGCGATGTTTTGGCGGCAATGTTGCTCTTCCTGAACCGGTACATCTATTTCCCTAGACTGCGACGACTCACTGACGTGAAGAGTGACTTTTATGCCCTGGGGAGGATGCCGCATGTCATTGGCTCCATTGATGGGACACATGTGGCTTTGGTACCACCACAGGCCCAGGAGCAGGCCTACAGGAACCGCAAGCACTACCACTCGGTCAATGCACTGGTGGTGTGTCTTGCAGACATGACCATCACACACGTGTGTGCCCGTTTCCCTGGTTCAGCACACGATGCCTTTGTGATGAGGAGTAGTCGCATCCCCAGGTTGATGGCACAGATGCAGAACCAGCGTGCCTGGCTTGTCGGTGTGTACTGACTTTGTGCCATTGTGTGTGATCTGATCTGTAGTATTCCGCCCACTTTTCCAAGTCAGCTGATGTGCACTTGTCTGTCCGTAGGTGACTCGGGATACCCCAACATGCCGTGGTTGCTGACACCCCTCAGGAACCCTGTGACACCTGCCCAGATGCGCTACAATGAGGCACATGGTCGGACCAGGAGAGTGATTGAGCGGACCTTTGGTCTCCTGAAGAGCCGCTTCCGCTGCCTGGACAAGACCGGAGGGTCCCTCCCATATGCCCCTGCGAAAGTGTGCAAGATTATCATCGTCTGCTGCATGCTCCACAACCTGGCAGTGCGGAAGGAGTTGCCTCTCATCCAGGATGACGATGACCAACATCCGCCACCTGTGGAGGATCCTGGCCTGGACCACGATGCCAGTGACGATGATGATGATGATGGTGATGGTGATGTCCGCACACAGCTCATCACCAACTTCTTTAGCTGAATGTGAGTATCCTGAGGTGTCATGTCAATGATGTGAGTTGGCATGATGTGTGGGTGGTGCTCTGGTGCTGTTGGAGTGTGTCCATGGGCTACTTGACAGGATGTGTGTTGCGATGTGTGGTGACAGGTGGGCTGTACTCCCCAACAGTGTTGACATGCTAACTTGGTTCTGGGTGGGTATCTTGTAACATGTATTGTGCATGAGTTTTGCTGTTCTGTCCTGTACTGCATTGCTTTTGACTGTGTGTCATTTCTGTCCTTCACAGGGTACTTTCAGATTCGTTTGGTCAACTGTGTCCACCGACGACGTGATTGCACATCCAGGCTGGTAGCTGTTGTGTCCCTACAGGTGATGTGCGCCACACCCATGGACTTCCTTCTGTCTACAGTTGTTGACTGTGTGCCCGCTACCAGGTGGGGTTACCTTGCATCTGTAGTGGTTACGGCATGTTGCTACTGTGTAATAAACCTGTGCTTCACTTAGTGATGTGCGTTGTCTGTGGTCACACATTTGACTGCCATTTGCTTACTGCACCTGTGGGCTACTTGACTACAACTGGGAATGGGTGTGGTGTCTGTGCATTGCACCGTCTTCCCTGGCAACATCAGTGTAGGCAATGAGTCAGATGGCCTAGGTGTGTATGTGTTGTGTAGCCCTGGTGGTGTGTCTCCCTCATATGTGTCACGTTGCCTGTACTCACATGCCTGTGTTGTCCTTGCTGTTGCAGTTCGCATACACTGTGTAATTTTGCAGTTCATCATCCCCATAACAGCACCCACGTTGGAATCACGACAGAGGCAAGTATGGTGTATTAGTGTGTTTATTGTGATAATAGTGCATAGGATGGATTGTGCTGTACATGAATCTTGCAATCCCAAGTTCCTAGATGAATAGAAAGTCCAGGTAGACAGGATCCCCAGTATCGGGGCCACTGTTGTCTGACACATTGTTCCAACTTATACTCCCCATGCAATGTGTGGGAGTAGTGTTGCCATCAACAGGGTGAACAGTCTGTGCACAAAGGCGAAAATCCAGAACAGGTTCAGGCTTCCTGGGAGTTGCGCTTGGCCATCAGCCTCTCACTTTCCCCTCCTCGGACGACCCCTCTTCTTGGGGGGGCCCTCAAGTGCAGGCTGCTGCGGTGCAGGGGACTCTCCGCCAGAGTCCTCCTCCCTCCCTGTGGCAGTTGCAGTTTGTTCGGTACCAGATGTTGTTGGCACACAGGGAGGTGTGGACTGGTTGCTGTTCATCTGGCGGAGGCATTGTAAAATGTCCCTGTGCACCGCCGTCATCTCATGTAGTACATCCCACTTGGACTCCACGCGGGTCATGTGGGAGTCCACACGTGACATGTGGGAGTCCACACGTGACATGTGTGACTCCACTTGGGACATGTGGGAGTCCAAGCGGGCATGATGGGCAGCCTGCTGCTGTTTGATGTCTCTGAGGAGCCCCACTACCTGGCTGAGCTCTCCGGTGCTGGACTGGTACGCATCAGCTATGCGTACCAGTTGTGGGTCTTCATGCACACCAGCAACGTCTGCAAGCAGCGACCTCTGTCTCCCACCCCTC
Organism: Calotriton arnoldi; assembly: GCA_963921515.1. Classification (NCBI taxonomy): domain Eukaryota; kingdom Metazoa; phylum Chordata; class Amphibia; order Caudata; family Salamandridae; genus Calotriton; species Calotriton arnoldi. The sequence continues at coordinate 816,759 of CAWUFW010008992.1, read as the reverse complement.
CCACCACCCCTGCTGACATGTGCAGTGTGTGCAGTTGCACGCACAGATAACCCTGGTCCACCTTGGGGGTTGGTGGTGGTGGTGGTGTCCATGGCCCCAGGTTGGTCCAGGGTCACTGCGCTGGTGTTGTTCCTTATTCTGTCCATGTCGGCAGGGATGGTATTCGTGGTGACAGTCGTTGGAGGGGTGGGTGCAGGGGGTGCAGCTGGTGGACCTGCTGGTGCTGCAGCTGGTGGTCCTGCTGGTGCAGCATGTTGACTTGCACCGGATGTGCCAGGTTGTTCATCGTCCGAGGAGGACAGAGGCTGTACGACGCCAGTGAGCTCGGCATCCTCTTGAGCCTGGGACTGGGACTCCTCAGCGTCTGCTGCTGTGTCCCTATCATCACCTGTTTTTGGGAGACACAAACAATGTATGTCATGTTTCTGCAGGCATCAGTGGTTGACACACCTGACAGTTGTGACTGTGCCTCGGGGTGCGGGCCTGTACATTGTATTGTCCTAAGTCGTCACAGTCAGGGGTTGATATTGGTGTGGCACATTGTCCTGCATTATTTGGGCATTTCTATGTGTTCTCTGGGGTGTGAACATGGTCTGCATTGATTGTGTTTGGTTGACAGCCAGACCTCCTTCCCACCCACCCACCCACCCAGTCAGTTATCCCACCATGGAACGTGCTTGCATTGCAGGGAGTGTAAGTTGTCTCTCAGGATGTCAGTCAGTGGTGTCCTGCTGTTTGTTGGTGCACAGTTGGCAGCAGGGCCTTGTGCTCCCCACAGCAGTAGCCAGTGTCAGCCATCTTGTGAGTCCTTCTCCACTCCCTGTGATGTGAGCATGGTTCAGGGTGGTGTTGATGGGCCAGTTGTGAGGCTGAGCAATGTCTGTGACTACGACTCCCATCATGCTATTGCCTCCACCCCCTTCCCAGCATGCCCATGCTTCCTTCCTTTTGACTCTGCTTCCCTGTGGGGTGGGCTGGCTGTGCTGACAGGATGGCTGGGAGTGTTGTCCTGGCAGTTGTTTGGCTAAGAGTCCCAAGAGTGTCCCTGTGCTTCACACAACATAACCCAGGGTGGTGGTGCTTTGTGGGATCTTGTGTTAGGATGGAGGGCATTGCATTCTACCAGGTGGGTACTGTGGAGTTTGTGTTGGGGGGGTGTGAGGGGAGGTGCTGGTGACTATGGTCAGTGCTGCAAGTCCCCCTTCCCACCCAGCCAGCCAGATATCCCACCATGGAACGTGCTTGCATTGCAGGGAGTGTAAGTTGTCTCTCAGGATGTCAGTCAGTGGTGTCCTGCTGTTTGTTGGTGCACAGTTGGCAGCAGGGCCTTGTGCTCCCCACAGCAGTAGCCAGTGTCAGCCATCTTGTGAGTCCTTCTCCACTCCCTGTGATGTGAGCATGGTTCAGGGTGGTGTTGATGGGCCAGTTGTGAGGCTGAGCAATGTCTGTGACTACGACTCCCATCATGCTATTGCCTCCACCCCCCTTCCCAGCATGCCCATGCTTCCTTCCTTTGACTCTGCTTCCCTGTGGGGTGGGCTGGCTGTGCTGACAGGATGGCTGGGAGTGTTGTCCTGGCAGTTGTTTGGCTAAGAGTCCCAAGAGTGTCCCTGTGCTTCACACAACATAACCCAGGGTGGTGGTGCTTTGTGGGATCTTGTGTTAGGATGGAGGGCATTGCATTCTACCAGGTGGGTACTGTGGAGTTTGTGTTGGGGGGGGGTGTGAGGGGAGGTGCTGGTGACTATGGTCAGTGCTGCAAGTCCCCCTTCCCACCCAGCCAGCCAGATATCCCACCATGGAACGTGCTTGCATTGCAGGGAGTGTAAGTTGTCTCTCAGGATGTCAGTCAGTGGTGTCCTGCTGTTTGTTGGTGCACAGTTGGCAGCAGGGCCTTGTGCTCCCCACAGCAGTAGCCAGTGTCAGCCATCTTGTGAGTCCTTCTCCACTCCCTGTGATGTGAGCATGGTTCAGGGTGGTGTTGATGGGCCAGTTGTGAGGCTGAGCAATGTCTGTGACTACGACTCCCATCATGCTATTGCCTCCACCCCCTTCCCAGCATGCCCATGCTTCCTTCCTTTTGACTCTGCTTCCCTGTGGGGTGGGCTGGCTGTGCTGACAGGATGGCTGGGAGTGTTGTCCTGGCAGTTGTTTGGCTAAGAGTCCCAAGAGTGTCCCTGTGCTTCACACAACATAACCCAGGGTGGTGGTGCTTTGTGGGATCTTGTGTTAGGATGGAGGGCATTGCATTCTACCAGGTGGGTACTGTGGAGTTTGTGTTGGGGGGGGGTGAGGGGAGGTGCTGGTGACTATGGTCAGTGCTGCAAGTCCCCCTTCCCACCCAGCCAGCCAGATATCCCACCATGGAACGTGCTTGCATTGCAGGGAGTGTAAGTTGTCTCTCAGGATGTCAGTCAGTGGTGTCCTGCTGTTTGTTGGTGCACAGTTGGCAGCAGGGCCTTGTGCTCCCCACAGCAGTAGCCAGTGTCAGCCATCTTGTGAGTCCTTCTCCACTCCCTGTGATGTGAGCATGGTTCAGGGTGGTGTTGATGGGACAGTTGTGGGGGGGGCAATATGTGTGACTGCGACTCCCATGATGCTATTGGCTACACTGACTTGGCCAGCATACACAGAATTCCTTCCTTTGAGTGGTCTTCACTGTGTGTTGGTGTTGTTGTGGTGGCTACATGTGTGGATGTGTGTGTTAGTTCTATTTGTGCCACTGCCTAGCTGTAGTTGTGGTTGTGTTTGTACATGTGTTGGCACAGTTGGATGTGACTTTTTTGATGGCATGTGTTGTGTTTATCTGACTGACATACACATTTTGGGATGATTCTGTTCTAGTTGCTGTGTAATTGCTATGTGTGCATGGTTTGACTCTCCCTTGATAGTGATGTGTGTGTTTTGTGGCAGTTTATTGTGTACATTTGTTGTGTACTCACCAGGCTCTGGGATGTCCTCTAGTCCATATATGCTCACTGGCGGTAGGATGGCCCGCACCTTCTCCTCCCAGGGCCTGAGGTATATTGGCTTGGCAGGAGGGCCACTGCCGGTGTGTTGGCTGTTGATGTAGTCTTGCTTCAGCAGTTTCCGTACCCTCCTGCGCACGTCATACCACCTGTTCTGGATGTCGGTCTTTGTGCGCCGACATGGTGATTGGGCGTTCACCCTGTTGATGATCCTCTCCCACATCTTGGTTTTCTGCGACATGGGGGTCTGTTGGACCAATGTGCCAAACAGCTGTGGCTCTACCCTGAGGATCTCGTCTACCAGGACTTCCAATTCACAATCTAGGAACTTGTGATTCTTCTTGGGGGGCATGGTGATGGGTGGTGATGGTGGGTGATGTGTGTGTTGGTGTGCAGGTGAGGGTGTGTGGGTGTGTGTTGTGCTGGGTGTATGTGAGGTAGGTATTTGTTGGTGTGCTGCTGGTGTGTGGCTTGTGTGAGGGATGAGCTGTGGGTGTGTGGTTGCTTTCTCTTGGGTGCTGGCAGTGGAATGGCATTTGCAAAGGCTCATGGTAGTGATTTGTGTCCTTTATATAGGTGGAGTTGTGGGTGTGTCTTTGTTCTCTGTCCCCACCCCCCAGTATTTATTGGCTTGGTAATTGCTTGTTTGGCCTTTTTTTGGTTGATTTTTCCTTTGTGCTGTTTGTGTATGTTGGAAACGTTCTTGTGACCGAGTCGGACCCTGCATTGGTCTCGTACGGTGTTTTCCGTTTCGTTCACGCTGTGTTTGTGCAGTTTTGTATGCTGCGTACGCGTCGGTCGCGGTGTATTGTGTTGCTTCGGCTCGGTTTTGTATGCGTGTCGGTCGTACGGCTTGTCCTCCGTCCGACTCGGTCGTGTTTTTCGCGCCTTGCATCGTACTTTGCGGGTTGGAGTTGGCGGGTACGATTCGGTCGGATTTGTTCCGGGTGCGTGTCGGTCGGTTGGATTTGCGTGTTTTTCCGGCCGGATTGCTATTTTCCGAGCGGCTCGGTCGGTCGGCTTGGTTTCCTGACGTGTCGGTCGGATTTATCGCGGCTTGCATCGTACTTGGCGTGTCGGGCGCCACTGGTACGTGTCGGTCGGTATTTTTTCCGGATCCGAGTCGGTCGGTGCTTTTTCCGGCCCGAATCGGAATCGACCCCTTAGTGGTCATTTCAACGGAAAATGTGCTGTCTGTAAATGACGGTGCAATACCTCACCAGTGCTGTGAAATGCGCCATCAGCTGCACACCACACCCTGCCCACTCTCCTGCTGAATGGGCGTGGCACGTCTGCTGCACTTGTTCTTTGTGTGACACTTGTATTTTTCACACTCCCTGCGAGTTCAGTGATATAATATTTATGGCAGCACCCCCACTCTGAACGTTATTCTGGAACCGCTGGGTTGGAGCGTTGAATACAGTTGGGTTGGATGGAGGTAAAGGTAATTATATTTAATTAACTTCCCACCCTTTCTCCATACAAACCCAACAATGCGCATCAAATATATAATTATAAAAATATCTGAATTACATAAGACACATAATTATCAATTAAACAATCAATACCAATTAACAAATAATAAAGTATTTATACTTAATTAACTTTCCACCCTTTACCACTATTAACACAACAATCTGCACCTAATATATAACTTAAAAAAATTCTCAATTACACAATGTACAAAATTATCAATTAAATCATTAATAATTAAAAAAATAATTATTAAACAATTATACTTAAATTACTTCCCACCATATCCCCCTACAAACCCCACCTAAAACTTAACATAATGAAAACATTATTGACACAATTAACATAAATAATTATGAATTAAATAATTAACAATTTAGAATTTTTTTAAATGTAATTATAATAATTAATTTACTTCCCAGACTGTACTCCTACAAACCCCACAACCCGCTATGGCACTAAAAATACAAATAAACTATTAAATAAAATTTAGAAACAACTAAATATTAGCAAAATATATTAAAAAGCATTAACAATAATTATACAAACAATTTAAAACAGATACAACTAAAATATATACTGAAATACATCAAAATAATTGAAAAACGATATTAACAACATTTTTGTAAACAATATTAACAACATAGATATTTTAACATTGATATTAACAACATAGATTATTTTACCATTGATATTTCTTACCTTAAAACAATATTTTTGCACATGATTTTTCTGTATCACAATATTTAAAATGTGGTATTTTTGCCTCTCTACTTTTTTCTCTCGATATTTTGTCTAAATACTTAGCCACAATTCCTTTTCCTCCTCAGACCATAAGTCTGACAGTCGCCTTGTCAGTGTCTGATGCCGGTGCCGGCCGTGAATATTGCAGGCACCAACCTCCAAAGAAACATTTTGGTCACTGGCGCGTGTGTTTTTTAAAGCAGTTAAGCACTGGGTTGGAGTGAGGGTGATGGACATGTGACAGAGTCACTTGGTATCTGTGTTTAGAACTGTACGAGGTGGTGTAGCGACTGGTGCATGTTGAAATGGAGTTTGCTTCTTTATGTATTCAGCTCCCTGGTTTGGTTAGAGCAGGTGAAACCCAATGTGAGAGATTGGGGGGGAAAAGGATACAGTCTGGGAGCAAAGGTCAAGTCAAGGCCCCAATAGGAGGGATTTTCTGCAGGAGCCTCGGTTGTGCATGTGGGATGATCCTTCGTGTGTGGGCTGGTGGCACCACAAGCCGTGGTGCCCACAGTGGACCAAGGCTCTGCTCTCTCCCCCGTACTGCTGGCTGCACCTTCCATCGTCCTGTCAGAGAGCACGAGGCGTCTGTTCAGATGAAGGAACATGAGCTCCGCACGGGCTGGGGTGGAGGGGCCTCGGTTGGTACGTGTGTGATAATCGTGAGTGTGTGGGTTGGTGGCACCACAAGTCGTGGTGTCCACAATGGACAAAGGCTCTGCTCTCTCCCCCGTACTGCTGGCTGCATCTTCCATCCTCCGGTCAGAGAGCACGAGGCGTCTGTTCAGATGAAGGAACATGAGCTCCGCACGTTCTGGGGTGGAGGGGCCTCGGTTGGTGCATGTCTGATGATTGTTAGTGTCTGGGTTGGTGGCGCCACAAGCCATGGTGTCCACAGTGGACAAGCGCTGTGCGCGCTCCCCTCTGCTGCTGCCTGTACCTTCCACCGTCGTGCGAGGGAGCACGAGGCATCTGTTCAGATGAAGGAACATGAGCTCCACACGTTCTGGGGTGGAGGGTCCTCGGTTGGTACGTGTGTGATAATCGTGAGTGTGTGGGTTGGTGGCGCCACAAGTCGTGGTGTCCACAGTGGACAAAGGCCGGGCGCGCTCCCCTCTGCTGCTGGCTGCACCTTCCACGTCCTGCGAAAGAGCACGAGGCATCTGTTCAGATGAAGGAACATGAGCTCCGCTCGGGCTTGGAGTGGAGGGTCCTCGGTTGGTACGTGTGTGATAATCGTGAGTGTGTGGGTTGGTGGCGCCACAAGTCGTGGTGTCCACAATGGACAAAGGCTCTGTGCTCTCTCCTGTACTGCTGACTGTACCTTCCATCGTCCTGCGAGAGGGCACAAGGCGTCTGTTCAGATGAAGGAACATGAGCTCCGCACGGGCTGGGGGTGGAGGGTCCTCGGTTGGTGCATGTCTAATGATTGTTAGTGTCTGGGTTGGTGGCGCCACAAGCCATGGTGTCCACAATGGACAAAGGCTCTGCTCTCTCCCCCGTACTGCTGGCTGCACCTTCCATCCTCCGGTCAGAGAGCACCAGGCGTCTGTTCAGATGAAGGAACATGAGCTCCGCACGGGCTGGGGGTTGAGGGGCCTCGGTTGGTACGTGTGTGATAATCATGAGTGTGTGGGTTGGTGGCACCACAAGTCGTGGTGTCCACAATGGACAAAGGCTCTGCTCTCTCCCCCGTACTGCTGGCTGCACCTTCCATCCTCCGGTCAGAGAGCACGAGGCGTCTGTTCAGATGAAGGAACATGAGCTCCGCACGTTCTGGGGTGGAGGGGCCTCGGTTGGTGCATGTCTGATGATTGTTAGTGTCTGGGTTGGTGGCGCCACAAGCCATGGTGTCCACAATGGACAAAGGCTCTGTGCTCTCCCCAGTACTGCTGCCTGTACCTTCCATCGTCCTGCGAGAGAGCACAAGTCATCTGTTCAGATGATGGAACATGAGCTCCGCACGGGCTGGGGGTTGAGGGGCCTCGGTTGGTACGTGTGTGATAATCATGAGTGTGTGGGTTGGTGGCACCACAAGTCGTGGTGTCCACAATGGACAAAGGCTCTGCTCTCTCCCCCGTACTGCTGGCTGCACCTTCCATCCTCCGGTCAGAGAGCACGAGGCGTCTGTTCAGATGAAGGAACATGAGCTCCGCACGTTCTGGGGTGGAGGGGCCTCGGTTGGTGCGTGTGTGATAATCATGAGTGTGTGGGTTGGTGGCACCACAAGTCGTGGTGTCCACAATGGACAAAGGCTCTGCTCTCTCCCCCGTACTGCTGGCTGCACCTTCCATCCTCCGGTCAGAGAGCACGAGGCGTCTGTTCAGATGAAGGAACATGAGCTCCGCACGTTCTGGGGTGGAGGGGCCTCGGTTGGTGCATGTCTGATGATTGTTAGTGTCTGGGTTGGTGGCGCCACAAGCCATGGTGTCCACAATGGACAAAGGCTCTGTGCTCTCCCCTGTACTGCTGCCTGTACCTTCCATCGTCCTGCGAGAGAGCACAAGTCATCTGTTCAGATGATGGAACATGAGCTCCGCACGGGCTGGGGGTTGAGGGGCCTCGGTTGGTACGTGTGTGATAATCATGAGTGTGTGGGTTGGTGGCACCACAAGTCGTGGTGTCCACAATGGACAAAGGCTCTGCTCTCTCCCCCGTACTGCTGGCTGCACCTTCCATCCTCCGGTCAGAGAGCACGAGGCGTCTGTTCAGATGAAGGAACATGAGCTCCGCACGTTCTGGGGTGGAGGGGCCTCGGTTGGTGCGTGTGTGATAATCATGAGTGTGTGGGTTGGTGGCACCACAAGTCGTGGTGTCCACAATGGACAAAGGCTCTGCTCTCTCCCCCGTACTGCTGGCTGCACCTTCCATCCTCCGGTCAGAGAGCACGAGGCGTCTGTTCAGATGAAGGAACATGAGCTCCGCACGTTCTGGGGTGGAGGGGCCTCGGTTGGTGCATGTCTGATGATTGTTAGTGTCTGGGTTGGTGGCGCCACAAGCCATGGTGTCCACAATGGACAAAGGCTCTGTGCTCTCCCCTGTACTGCTGCCTGTACCTTCCATCGTCCTGCGAGAGAGCACAAGTCATCTGTTCAGATGATGGAACATGAGCTCCGCACGGGCTGGGGGTTGAGGGGCCTCGGTTGGTACGTGTGTGATAATCATGAGTGTGTGGGTTGGTGGCACCACAAGTCGTGGTGTCCACAATGGACAAAGGCTCTGCTCTCTCCCCCGTACTGCTGGCTGCACCTTCCATCCTCCGGTCAGAGAGCACGAGGCGTCTGTTCAGATGAAGGAACATGAGCTCCGCACGTTCTGGGGTGGAGTGGCCTCGGTTGGTGCATGTCTGATGATTGTTAGTGTCTGGGTTGGTGGCGCCACAAGCCATGGTGTCCACAATGGACAAAGGCTCTGCTCTTTCCCCCGTACTGCTGGCTGCACCTTCCATCCTCCGGTCAGAGAGCACCAGGCGTCTGTTCAGATGAAGGAACATGAGCTCCGCACGGACTGGGGGTGCAGGCATCGTGCTGTTATACTGTTGGCCAGTATGTGGCTTAATATTCTGTGCACACACCCCTTGTTTTTGAGCTACTGGTGAGCCCCCTCTTTCACACCCTCATTTTGTGACAGCCCAATAGAAGCTCTCCAGGATTTTCTTCATCCCGCTTTGTTGTTGACAACTAAATGACGTTCATATAACTTGATTTCTCACTGATTGTGCGTGCACTTTCGTGACCTCGTTGTGGGATTCCCTCCCACACATCTTCTTGTACATTATGCATCGTGTGCAAGCTTTAGATAAGAGACACCTTTCCGGTGATCCTTCAGTGCTTTGGGTTCTGTGTGTGAGACACTTGCACTACTCTCTCCATAGTAACCGTCGGCAGACACCAGCGGTCAAAGTGCATCAAAAGTGTATGGGAACTTTGATGCTGTGTACAGTGGTGGTTAGGATAGTGAGTGTGGGGGTGGGGCCAGTGAGCGTGGGGGCAGGGTCAAAAGTGTGGCTAAAAGACAAAATAGTCTGTAAATGTTTTTGTTCTTTCGCCTTCTGGTAACTACATATATAATAAAGCACGACTTAAATGAAAAATAAATGCAAGTTAAGTTAATCAGTGGGAAGTGTACTATGGTACACTATGAAACCTCTATCACAGACTATTACTCGAGCTGTGTGTGTGTAACCAGAGGGACACAGAAGTGAATCCTGGTTGGTACAGTGGGGAATAGTGACTTGTGTATGTTTAGCGCTTCGAGGTCCCAGTCTGTGACAGGAAGCGCTGTGAATATGTAAGTCATTATTTTTTAAACTTGCCTTACACACAGTATATGATAAGCTGCTACAAAATGTGCAAAAAGGTTTAAGATTTTTTATAAGTGCTTCAAAATATACATTTTAGTAATATTGAGACTTACGTAGAGACATTTTTTTCTAACTGTTCTTTAAAAGCAAACACATCCCAGCTCAACTGACAACTCCCTTACAAGCGTTTGTAAGAATAAATGTGTCATCAGTTAAAGCCCACGCCGGCCCCTGGCCCCTCCCCATTTCCAGATGAACCAGCTGTGTGAGTGTATATTGGTACCAAAGCCTCTCCCTGGTATGAAGAAGGCTTCTTCCTTGTTTCACTTTCACTTCCCCCCTCGCGCCCCCCGCTTCCCCCCCTGTTTTGACAGCACAGGACACTCTCCCTGTTCCAGTTCTCACGCAGGGTTTCTTCGCTGTGTCACTGGAGGGGACGGGGGGGGATGCTGAGTGGCCAGCCTCAGGGCGTCCACCAGTCAGGGCACTGTCCGTCCTGTGGGCGGGGTCTGTCTGTCCTGTGGGCGGCCTCTGACAGTCTGTCCATCCTGTGTAGGGGCGCAGTTCATCCTGTTGGGCTCTGTCAGTCTGTCCATCCTATTTGAGGGCACAGTCAGTCTGTCCTGCCTGTCGGCGGGCTCTGTCCATACTGTGAGCGCCTCTGTCAGTCTGTCCGTCCTGTGTGAGGGCCCAGCCCCAGAGCATCCACCGCTCATGCACTGTCCGTCCTGTGGGCGGGGTCTGTCAGTCTGTCCATCCTGTGTGAGGGCCCAGCCCCAGAGCATCCACCGCTCATGCACTGTCCGTCCTGTGGGCGGGGTCTGTCAGTCTGTCCATCCTGTGTGAGGGCCCAGCCCCAGAGCATCCACCGCGCATGGCACTGTCCGTCCTATGGGCGGACTCTGTCAGTCTGTCCATCCTGTGTAGGAGCGCAGTTCATCCTGTTGGGCTCTTTCAGTCTGTCCATCCTGTGTGAGGGCCCAGCCCCAGAGCATCCACCGCTCATGGCACTGTCCGTCCAGTGGGAGGGGTCTGTCAGTCTGTCCGTCCTGTATAAGGGCTCTGAGCAGAGTGGACGAGAATCCCAGCGGCGAAGGTGGAGTGATACTGCCCCGGTCCCGCCGACATGAACCCCCTGCACTGCCTCATTGCCTCAGGCTCCTGCAGGGGGAGCCCCGGGGTCCCCCGGATGAGGATGAGGGGACCCTTGGTGACTGTGAAGGGACACCCGGATGACTGTGAGAGGAAGGACCTCCGTGTGACTGGTCGGGGAGCCTCTGGTGAGAGTGAGGGATCCCCATTGAGTGTGGAGAGCCCCAGCTCAGTGTGAGGGACCCCGAGTGAATGTGAGCGACCCACGGGTGAGTATGAGGGGAGCCCAAGGTCAATGTGAGGGACCCTTGGGTGAATGAAGGGGGGCCCGTGAGTGTGAAGGGATCCCTGGTGAGTGTGAGGGGACCCCCAGTGAGTGTGAGGGGAATCTCGGGGCAGTGTGAGGGGTGCAACTGGTGAGTGTGAGGGGACCCAGACAGGATCTTGGTTGGAGGAGGGAGACCTCCAGGTAAGTGTGAGGGGGCGCTGGATGAGTGTGAGGAATCCCGAGGGTTAGTGTGAGAGACCCAGGGTGGGAAGGGCGACCCGGGGTGACTGTGAGGGTCCCATGGGTGAGTGGAAGGGGAACCTGGAGAGACCTAGACCAGACCCTCGTTGGGAGGGCACCACCCTGGGCACCTCTCATGCGATCCGTGTGAGGCGAGACTCTTTATAGCACCTCACAGCACCACTCAACTCATGAAGCGCTCCGAGGGTGCCCTGTGTGTGGCGAGGCGCTTTATGTGCTGCACAGAGGTAGGACCGTCTGCGCCCAGCACCTCCTTCTGCTGATGGAAAGGAACCGAGAGGACAGCAGAGTGGGGACAAATATTAGAGGGACGTTGTCCCAAAATGTTATTTTCTGGAAACCTTCCCTTTTTATGCACCATTGTTTTTATGTTTGTATATCTCATTTTAAAATGGAAATATAAGATTTTACAAAACTTTAACCAACACCTACGTTCCTGTCGTATTCATATCAGCAATTATATCTTCCATCTGTGTTCAAGGCAAGGGTTGGGGCATAAAACGAACTTGAATTCCAAACAAGTGAAGCTGGCGAACAGACTTGTTTTGTTGAAATGTAAGCATTCATATGTTGGAACATAACCTTTGACTTGAGTCCCTTCTGGGACACACCTTGTTCCCCGCACACTTTCGTTTCTTGCCTCTGATGCTTGTAGGTCACACATTCCAGCTGCCATTCTGCTGTGTGCCTGCGGGTTGCATGGTGAGGGCTGGTGGGGGGTGAAGGGGTTGCTGTGACCCAACCATGAACCCTCCCCAACCCCATGTACACCACTGCTACCTCCTGCAGGGTGAGGGCTACCTCCGTTCACAGCTAAGAGTGCTGCTGTGACCCAGCCATGAAACCCCCCATGGACCCCTTTGCACCCTCCTGCAGGGTAAGTGCTCCCTCCATTCACATCAGCGAGGCTGCTCTCACCCAGTTATGAAACCCCCTCGTGGACCCCACAGCTACCTCCTGCAGTGTGAGACCGCGTTCGGGCACAGACAGACTTGCCTGAGGTGCGCCTTTGGCGCACCCGCTGTACGTCCGCACCCCGGGCTCCATTAAATATCAGACAGGATAGTTCAGCAAAAGACTAGAGCGCTGACCTAAAATGGTGGCTCTAGTTTGAACAGTGGCACTGAACACGGCCACAACAATATGGATCACAGTGATTGGCCCGCCCTCCCACTTCTCTAATGAATTTAACAAACAATCAATCAAAATGAGCTCAGGAATCGGTACAGAATTAAAAACGACGAGTGCAAAATACGCAAAATGTACTAACAACATAACTGTCATGACATACAAAGAGGACAGAGTAGTTGATGATTCAACTAGAGGGGGGAATGTCAGAATGGGTAAACACGATGTCAAGGAATGTCATCATATGTGCAGGCCCAACAACAGCAATATCAGTAAATGTAATGTGAACGCATGCCATAGCTTGTACCCGCACAATGCCCGTCAATGCAATGTCAATGTATACCGTATCTTGCGCCCTCATAATCCATGCTTGTACAATGATATTATTGTTGATAATTAGAACAATGTCAATGTACGTTCAGACCAGAACAAACATAACCGTGTCAATACGAGTACGGACAATATCAATATACAAGATGACAACTGTATGAGCAAAGTTTATAATGTCCATAAAAATGACACTAGTGGCTGCCATATTATTTTTAAGAGTTCGGATGAACTCATATAATTGCTGTCGGATTCACCCAAGGAGACCTCTCCATCAACCCAGAGTCAGAGATACGTTGTCAGGCAGGTCCTGCGACCCATGCCCACACCTTTGGAGTCAGCATATGGGGGTTTGGCCACTACTCGGGAAGTTCACCCATGGGATGTGGAGCAGAAGCGGGTTGAGGGCAATAGTCGTTCAATCAAAGGATTCCACCATGTGCCTTCTGGCACCATCCCAGTTCTGATAATCCCCGGGGGGTCAAGCACTCTCTTGACCCATGCTGCTCGCTCTCGGAAGCGTTCCTCACCCCATTTAATCACTTTCACCACCCATGCTCGACTCAGGTAATACTACCTGGCAACACAAAGTTGTTGGGCTGAGTGAGAGGAGGTCAGTTGAGCCACCGCACTCAGGGCACAAAAGGAACAATCGATGAATGGGGGATGAAGCAGGGGAACCTCTCGGAAGAAGGAGGCACCCGTCAGACATACATCGGTCAGTGTAGCACCCAGTCAATCTACTAGTGACAAATCCACCTTTATCACACAAGAGGGTTTGTCATTGTGAATCCAATGATAGGAAACATGATGAGGCTGCTCCACTGTAAGCCACGATTACAGCCTGAAGTAACTTCAACCATTCCCCTATGTTAACCTACGGGAAGAGCAAAGCTCATAGGCAGTGAAAACATACATGGGTATTTTTCACTACCTGGGCAGGGAACATACAAGTACCTGCCCTGCCTTTCGTACACCACTTGCTTCATCCTTCAAGACTTTTCCCAGTGGTGTTCTAATGAAGAGAAAGGTCCCCTCAGGAGTTGCCAGGTTTAGAAAGGCCAACCTGAGCATAAGAGCAATCACGCGCACACAGGCCTTCAATGGTAGGCTTGACACATGTTGAAAAACATCATAGGTGAACACGATTGCAAGAAAACGGGGAAAGAGATATCCCCGATATACAAGAAGAAGAATGGCCAGAAGCCCTGGCCTCCCCTATAGAGGTAGCTATTAGGTCCCGCTTCCATCTAATTCAGCTGAAAATATTGCACAAGATATATAGACCATGTACCAGGCTGGTTAAGATGGGGAAGCGTTCGGACCCACTATGTCACAGGGGTTGCGGTCAGGAGGGCACCTTTTTTCACATAATATGGAACTGTCGAAAATTCAATCCTATTGGGAGGGAATACTAAAAAAATTGAATGAGGAGTATGAAATAAGACTGCAACTATCGGCCAAATGGTGCCTGCTCAAAATATGGGATGCGACGGATCCGGGGAGGGGAGAACAGATTGCAGTAACATTGGGATTTATGATTGCCAAAAGAAATATAGCACAATATTGGGCGGCGGAAGCGACACTATCTCTAAAAGACTGGGAGAGAGATGTAGATTGGTGCATGGTGGCCCAAAAGACAATCTACGTAAACAGAGGCTTCCCCCAGAAGTAGGAAAAGATATGGAATGAGTATAGGGAACTCCCATGCACAGCCCCTATTGCCCAGAGTAGATCTTCAATATCTGATGAAGATGAGGATTAAAATGCTTGCTCAAGGGAGTGTAAGATATCGATACAGTACCAGTGGGAAATACTCAAATATATGCCTTGTTACGAGAAGAAAACTGATACTTATTGGTGTAATGTCAATGTGGCCTAATGTGATGTGTAACTTGTTTTCTGCAATAAAAAGAGGTTAAAAACAAATCATAGGTGCAGGTGCACACACACAGGCCTGCAATTGCATGCTTGAGACATGTTTAAAAACAGCAAGTAAGCAAGCATGATTTCCTAACATGTGTAGGAAGGGCACACACCCTTTCATACTGCATTTTCAGTGGCAAAGTGCCTTAAGCCCTAAGACCACTAAAAGAGAATCAGCTAAACCCCAGTGGTGTCTCATGGGAAGAGCCGATGTCCTACGTAGGGAAAACCCACATGGCGTTATTCACTACCTGGGCATAGAACACCAATGTGTAACTGCCCGACCTTTCACCTGCCACTTGCTCCGTCCCTCAGGGCTTACCCTGGGGTGCTCTCATGGTGGAGAAAGGCCCACTCAGGGATGCAAAGGAGTGAGAGATGCCACCCTGATCCTAAACGCCACTGCGCACCAACAGGCCTGCAGTGGCATGCCCTTATACATGTTTGATACATGTTTGACAGTCTATTCTGGTGGGTGGCACAATCAGTGCTGCGTCTCACTATTAGCCAGAGCAGTACCTGCCCTGGGTACGTGGTGTACCTTTTTACAGGGCACTCACAGGTACAACACCTAAACCGATCAAGTAAACATCACTACCTAGCATGTGAAGGAAGGGTGCGTACGCCTTCCCACTGCGTTACAGAGGGAAAGTGCCGAGAGTCCTAAGGCCACAAAAAGAGAATCAACAAAAACCAGGAGGAAAAAAAACTTAACGTTTTAGAGAAATCCGCTAAGAAGGGCCATGTCCAGCAGTAACCCCTTTTTAAGAATATTGTACACGAATGCAACTTGAGGGCCCGTATCGGTCCAGGCCTGTCCTGTCTCTTGTCCCAGTCGTTCCCTCATTCTATTCAAGAAATCAATTATACTCTCCCCTGGCTTCATAGTCTTTGCCATTAACCCTTCCACATCAGGGCGTTCAGGGAACACCTTTCAGGGCCTTCCTTATTCGTGTCTGTATGAATTAAATGCGGCCTGTCTTGCTCAGTGTCGTTAGCATAATTGCTGGGATGCAAGCTTGGGTGAACACCGTGTTAGTCTGTTCTCTGATATGGCTACTTAGCAGACTTTTAATATCACCTATTGCTGGGTAGATTCCTGTAGTGTTCTTTTTGAAGAATGAAATCCATTTCCCTGCTCCATCCAGCAACAACAGTAACCCCTCTTTATCCATCTGAGCCCTTGACAAATAGATGATCCCTGCCGTGCCCCTCTGTAGTAGCGGGTACATTCTTATTTCAGGTGACTCTAACATGGTGTTCCATCTTTTTAGGCATTCCTGCATGTAGGGGAAGATTCACTAGGGGTTTCCTCCTCCATGTCGGATGCAGTCCTCCGCTATAGCCATGTCCTCTGGCTCAAATGAGCCTTCCTTTGGCCAAGGTCTATCATATTGATCTCTTTCCTCAGTCCTGTAGGCTAATAGGTGGCAGAACGGAAGTGCAAAGATCTCACCTTCCTCTCTTGCTATTATCTCCCTCTGGGTTAACTTGTCAATGTTGTGTGCTCAGGTGAAGCAGCTCATATCCTCAACGCAGCTCCCCTAGTGTGCACGCATGGGCGCCATCTTATTCTTCCTGCATCTTGGATGGGTTAGTACCAGGCTGCCTTGCTCTTGTATTTCCTGGCCGGCCCCTCTCCTTTGTCGACCGATTGGTGAGGCTCTGATCTTTGCTAAAAGCCTGTTTTCTTGTGGCACTTCTGGGGTGCCTGCTCTTTTTCACTTTAACCTTAGCTCACGCCTTTCTTTCTCACCCTGTCTGGTTTGCCTCCCTGTCTTTGAGCTAGGCGCTGTTCTTTTTGGCCGGACTTTGCCTTCAGACTCCTCAGCTGCCTTGGCAAATCCTGTAGCCTCACCCTCGTCATCAGTTTCCAGAGAAGTGGAATTCCCTTCCTCAACCCCACTCGCTGAATTGCTATCTAGAACCTTCACAAACCTCCCTGTCATGCATGTATGCTCGCCTGAACAAGTGGGGGTGCTTGCTTGGTTTGAGGTTGAGGTCCTATGTGCTGGGCATGGTAGACAGGGGGAGGTAACCTTTTGGGACCTTCCCAAGGGGCTTAGGCTGCGCTGGAAGCGTCTGGATTTGCTGGCTTTTCTGGTTCCTCGTACTTGGGCCTAACTGTCCGTCTCCTACTATTGGCGGATTGGAATATCCTAATGCGGGTGGAGCTGGTGTGAGCACCTCCATTCCTGCATATGGTGGGGGTGGTGCTGACACATTACTTGCTGTTGGTATTATAGGGTTATCACTCTGGGCCTCTTCAAAGATGGCCCTTAACTCTAGTAATGCCTCTCTCTTATCTCTCTTTTGACCTGGATATTTAGTTTGTATGTGTCATATAGTATGTTCTATTACGTTAGTGTCAAATGTTCCCTTCTTGGCCCAGGGAAATGTGTGTGCCTTTGTATGCGAGTGCCATTCTTGGCAAAACTTATTAAGTTTCTTTACCTGTGTGGGGAACCGGGTTTCCATGTGTTTTAATGGGGAATCCATGATAACTCTAGTGGTTTTATACCCAAAATATTACTTAGCGCTTATGGCGGATTTTTGTTGTTTGTTCTAATCATAGGGGAAAACATACGTGGTGCATTCTTACAATTTCACATACTATGAGCTCAGCGCTATTCGCGGATGCATCAAACAATTCAACTTGAACAATTCACACAGAAGACAATGCACAGAAAAAAACACAGAAGAAAATGCATATAAAAGGTTGCAACATAGGTAAAAAGTGCAACTTTGGAAAAAACAGTATCTGAACGATATCAACTTTTTGCACCAAATATAGTTTGCAAGAAATTACAGCGCCCTCATGAAGTATTGAGACGTAGACAAGAAAAATTCAATTTTTAGGACAGTCTCTAATCAACTCTTGCACAAAATACAGTTTGAAATAAATAACAGCACCATAACATAACATGTACATTACGCCAACTTAACAAAGGTGACAGAAAAAATGATTGCTTTGTCAAAAATTTCTTAGCCCTCTCCTAGCACATGCTATCCTGTAAGCAAGGAAAGCTCTGCGAGGTACACAGTACTACGTGAGCCTGATAGTCTTCCAATATCTGCTACAGGACAAAGGTAATAGTAATAGATGTGAAAAAAGGAATAACTAGGGAACCAAAGGCCCCTCCTGGCCACACCCAAGGTACACCTAGCTTCCCAGGTTGAAATCTTTTTCCCTGACATCTGAATCATACCCTGTATCACACCCAGGGGCCAAGCGTACCATCTGTGTCACGCCCAGCGGAAAAAGCGTACCGTCTGTGTTGCGCCCAGTGGTGCAAGTGATTAAAACCCCTTACTCCTTTCAGATACCCCCAGTGTTAAGAAACCAGTGGCACTGAGAAAACCTTTTAGACTAAAAAATGTGATTGAGGTGCCAACTCCGCCCAATCTGGCTAAAAAAAATAGCTTCCTGTGAGTTATCCAGGGATATACAAAAAATATGCACATTTCCT
The DNA here is from genome assembly GCA_963921515.1 of Calotriton arnoldi. Classification (NCBI taxonomy): domain Eukaryota; kingdom Metazoa; phylum Chordata; class Amphibia; order Caudata; family Salamandridae; genus Calotriton; species Calotriton arnoldi. The sequence goes on along the minus strand of CAWUFW010008992.1, from coordinate 798,795 downwards.
AGTGTGCTGACTATCGAAAAAAGATGACTTCCACAGGATCACCTCCGAGGCCGCCTTATGACCACTGAGCTAGGAAATATAAAACACATAATATGCCAGATTCTGTCGGTGGCAGGGTGCTCAGGTTATCGTTTTACGCTTCTTCCTGGTCTGCCATATGCCAAATGCTTTACTAAGGTTCTGATGTAGTCTCTTACCCTCTGTGACGGCTGTTTCAGGAAGGACCTACGTCCTGTGGATTCAGCAGAACTTCCAATCAATTGTGGTGTCTTCTCACCTTCCTTGATACGCAAATGTGGATCCGTCCAGGCGGTGGCTCCTTCTTTTGGCTACAGTTGGGTTGGAGGTACCAGTCAGCTCCTGGGTGGCTCAGCAAAATGTTGCTTGAACATGAAATACCTTGAAAAAACAAGAGACAAGAGGCATTTTGCAAAACAGGAACAGTTTGTTTAATAAAACATAGTGGCTGGGAGAAGAGTTACAAGCTCAGGGTCTGAGGACTGTCTAAATTTACAATTGATCGGTGACTTTTTTTTATATACAGTTCATCATAGACAATAAATGTTTCCAGCAGTCCTTGTATGGTGAAAAATGCAATCTGCTGCCTTTGGAGTCATAAATTAATTGTCTAATGGATAATACAGGTGGGCCTTGACCTTGCGTGGACACAATGTGGCCTGTGGATAACATGTCCAGATGTCCAGTATGGGGAGCGCGTGATCACTGCATGTGCTGTGTTCTGATTGGCTGTATGTGCCTAACTCATGTGGCATTTGACTTTATGGTGTTTTAGGAGCGCGCATACCCCTCCAGCCACGTGTGCTTTATTGGGTCCAATCTCCCTTGTCCATTGTAGTTTTGCTGCGCCTCCCTGTGGGATAGATCTAAAGTTTCCTGTTCATGCATTTGTCTGCCACCTATGGGCCACCCCACCTGTGGCCTATCAATCAATAACCTCGGGCCTAGGCATCAATGCCTGCCTGACTACGTCTTTGTGAGTTGAAAGGGAGTTTACAGCGGGCACACTCGTTAAAAAAGACGCGATTTTGTTCACATAAATGAATGTATCGTTGTTAGAAATGGGGGTCTCTAGTTGCCAATGGTTTGCACCTTTGTCCAAATAGGCACCCTTGCTTTTAGTCAGGGAAAGGGGAATACACTCCTAAAATAACCCCTGCTCACCCCCTTGGTAGCTTGGCATGAGCAGACAGGCTTATCTCAGAGGCAGTGTGTAAAGCATTTGTGAACACATACAGTAACACAGTGAAAACACTACAAACGGACACCACAACAGTATAGATAAATAAGTATCTTTATCTAAACAAGACCAAACGGCAAAAATCCACAATACAGTATCAAAAATAGGCTCTTCAATGGTAGAAATAGTTCAGTTCAATGCAAGTTGTAAATGCGATACTTTTCCAACAAAGTACCTTAGATGCGTCACGCGAAACAAACAAAAGGATTGCAGGGAAGGCGAAGCATCAGTTCCTTGCTTCGGCAGAGGCGGTGCACTTGTTCCTTACTGCAGCGCAGGGGAGGCGATGCGTCAGTCCTTACCGGAGAGGAGGGGATGCGTCAGTTTCTTACTGCGTTCCGTTTACGATGTGACAAGATGGCGCCTCGATGCGTGGCGACGATCCGGTGCGATGAGACAAAGTGGCGGCTTGATGTGATGCGACGATCCGGATGATGCGTAAACGTTTGCAGCCGCACGGCAGGTGCTGCGACGATCTTCTCTGCGATGCGTCGGAACTCGGTGCGGATACAGCGCACTTCTTCTCCGGGACTCGGCAAAGCGTCGGGACCAGGTGCTGATGCGGCACGTGTCTTCTCTGTGACTTGGCGATGCATCGGGAATCGGTGCGGATGCAACACGCTTCATCCTCATTGCGTCGATCTTCCAGCTCCCAACAACAAACAGTCTCTAGAGGTCCTAAACAGCTGCAGGCACCTCTTTGCAGGTTGGAATTCCCAGCAAGGAAATTCAGTGGAGCTGGTGGTGAAGTATTTGTGTCCCTGAGACTTCAGACAGGAGGCAAGCTCAGTTTCAAGCCCTTGGAGATCTTTTCTTCAAGCAGGTGACAAAGCAAACAGCAAAGTCCTTTTTCTTCTTTCCTTGGCAGCAAGCAACCACTGCAGGCCAACCCCAAACAGCAAACAGCACAGGGGCAGTAATCCTCCTTCAGCTTCTCCGGTTCTTCTCCTTGGCAAAGGTTCCTCTTGATTTCCCAGAAGTGATCTAAAATTCTGGGGTCTGGGTCCCCCTTTTTATACGCACAAATCCTTTGTCTCTGAAGGCAGAGAGTGTCTGTACCCAGCCAAAACCAGTTCTGTCCTCACTGGTGCAGCTTCCTGGCAGGAGGTGGAGACAGCATTGTTGAAAGCAGACCTGGCCCAGGCAGGTGAAAGGAAATCTCCTCCGCCTACTCTAAATTCAACCCAGGTCCCATTCAGCCCAGCCCTGACTCATCATACTGCTGGAGCCGCATCCCTCTCCCAGCTCCTGTCACTCACAAGCCAGACATGCAATACACAAACCTAGCAGAGGCATACTGGATGGTTAGACAAGAAAATACCTACTTTCTAAAAGTGGTATTTTCAAACACAGAATGTTAAAGTCACCCACACTAAAAGATGCACTTTAACATTCTGAGTTCAGGCATGCTAAACTTTATTTTCCTATCTTGTTTATTGTGTCAGTTATGTTTATAAGATGTTATAATCAAACTGCCCATTCTGGCCTATGGGAACAGATAGCCTTGCAATAGTGAAAAACAACATTGGCAGTATTTCACTATCAATACATGCCACACACACATCAGGGCATGTCCTACCTTTCACATACAATGCACTCTGCCCACAGGGGTACCTTGGGCCTACCTTAGGGGTGACTAACATGCAGAAAAGGGAAGGTAAAAGGGACTGGCAAGTGTGTGCACTTGCCAAGTCGACATGGCAGTCCCAGACTGCACACAGGCTCTGCAATGGCAGGCCTGAGCCATATTTTACAAGCTGCTTCTGTGGGTGGCACAATCAGTGCTGCAAGCCCACCAGCAGCATTTGATTTACAGGCCCTGGGCACACATGGTGCACTGTACTAGGGACTGACAAGTAAATCAAATAACCAATCAAGGAATCACTAATCCATAACAATTTACAATAGGGAGCACTTGCACTTTGGCACTGAACAGCAGTGACAAAGTGCCCAAAGCATCTAGACCAGCAAAAACGGATGAGGCAACAGCAAAAAGTGGAAGGGAGACTCACGCCAAAGGTGCCAAGTCTAACAATCGTTTTTTACAACAGCATCAACTTTTTCTATATTAACAGGTTTATAAGTCATTTTGAAGTACAATACAGAGGGAACTTTAGCTCGGTCAGTTCAATACATCAATCAGGCAGAGAAAACCAAAAGCCAGGAAGGCTGTTAAAATTAGAACAAATACAGCTATCATTCGATCAGATAAACAAACTATGTCTAAACTGTGAAATAAATCCTCCAAAAATCAGCAGCAGAATCCCTTGATGTTCAGTAGCACACCCCCCACATTCAGAGGTTTATAACCAGCGCCGGACTGGGAACCAAAACCGGCCCTGGCAAAGTGCTCGGCTGGCCCCCCAGGGGAGTTGAGGGTGCGACCGAGCAGTGTGCCAGGGCCGGTTTCAGCCGATTTTGTTACAGGGGCCGATATTGCAGCTATGCTGCAAAAATGGCCCTGTAACCAAACGGCCCCCTGGGGGCCCACATTCGGCCCCCACCCTGGCGGTCCACAGGGGAAATGCCCGGTGCACGCTAAGGCCAGTCCGGCCCTGCTAATAGCCATTTCTTTCATGTAAAAAGATAAACTTCAAAGTCAGCATGGAGTGAGCAAAAGTATCGTGATTACAACAAATCACACCGAAATATTCTAAAATGTAGTATAACCCTACAATCTTAGCACAATCTGGAGCTGTCAGAACAAACTAGGTACATAAACAACAGAAAACAATCATGAATGTATGCAATAGAGTGTGCTAGCAGGAAGAGCCGTGGAAAGTAACAGAAGGCTTCCTTCAGTGAGCTCTCCATTAAATATAATATAAATAAATTGAACACTCGGATCCGGCAGCCATTTTATAACAATAGAGTTGAGGCCTAATTGTTTTTGCATTTGTCACCCCGAGTGGGATGGGTATGCCCAGACATGGGTCCCGTGCTCTACATGCCACTGGAATCAAACTATTCTGGCTGAAGAGGGTGAAACCCCGAAACCGGTCCTAGGATGCTTGTTTCCAGTCCAGGGAGGACCTGGCTTGGCAGTTCGGGCTGGACTGTTCCCATGAGGCACAGGGTCAAGACTGATTTGCATATGGCTGGGTTCAAACTGGAATGGCATGGTGAGCAAAAAAACGATGGATTTAGGCCAGAGCTCTGTACTGGGGTGAATGTATGACATTGTTCTGCAATCTGTCCATCAACTGTTGTTTTTCATTTGTCACCCCGACTGGGATGGGTATGCCCAGACGTGGGTCCCGTGCTCTCCATGCCACTGGAATCAAACTATCCTGGCTGAAGAGGGGTGAAACCCCGAAACCGGTCCTAGGATGCTTGTTTCCAGTCCAGGGAGGACCTTGCTTGACAGTTCGGGCTGGACTGTTCCCATGAGGCACAGGGTCCAGACTGATTTGCATATGGCTGGGTTCAAACTGGAATGGCATGGTGAGCACAAAAACGATGGATTTAGGCCCAGCTCTCTGTACTGGGGTGAATGTATGACATTGTTCTGCATTCTGTCCATCAACTGTTGTTTTTGCATTTGTCATCCCGAGTGGGACGGGTATGCCCAGACGTGGGTCCCGTGCTCTCCATGCCACTGGAATCAAGCTATCCTGGCTGAAGAGAGTTGAAACCCCGAAACCGGTCCTAGGATGCTTGTTTCCAGTCCAGGGAGGACCTGGCTTGGCAGTTCGGGCTGGACTGTTCCCATGAGGCACAGGGTCAAGACTGATTTGCATATGGCTGGGTTCAAACTGGAATGGCATGGTGAGCAAAAAAACGATGGATTTAGGCCCAGATCCCTGTACTGGGGTGAATGTATGACATTGTTCTGCATTCTGTCCATCAACTGTTGTTTTTGCCTAACGTAGCAAAAGCCAGGAAAACACACAAGAATTATTTTGTTTCAATTACCATAACTTCATATTACGCACATAAATTCAAATGTTGAAACGAAATTTAATTCACATAAATGAAACAATTGTGGAATAACTTCCACAATAGATTAGTAGTTTTACTGTTGTTATTGAATGCTTTGAATAGTTTGTTCTATTTATTGTAATACTTCCACAGCCCCGGCTTCATCACTGGTTCAGTTATGATTTTGGATTGAAAGGGTATGTCCATGGCCTTCTGTCCCCCCCTACTCCCAGGGAACCATGAAGCCCCACCCCGCCTCCACCCCCCATCTATCATCTCCATTTCACCATTGTAGCGCTCTGAAGTCGACCTCACTTTTTACTTAACTTTCGAAATACATAGACAGCTCTTTACTTTCACTGTTCTTTACTAAATAAAGATGATTTGTGTTTTTTGTTCCCTCAAAAGGTGCTGCATTTCGGCCGGTCCACATCCCTGAGGGGTCTCCCTTCTTCATTCCAACAATGAACCTGACGTCTGCCCTAGTGATGTGGTGTGGGACCCACTCCCCTGGCTGCAGCGGAGACCCCATCATTACTCTGGTGCAGGGGGACCCCTGGGCGCAAACCTCTGCACTCGGTGACCGGGTCCGCAAGGGACTGTATGATGGCAGTATTGTCATTGATGACGCAACCAAGAGGGATGAAGGGTTTTACACCCTCTGCAACAGCTCGTCGGAGCCTGTACTTGTGATCGCACTAATTTTCACTGGTGAGTTCATGTCTCTGAGTCAGCATTGTGCATAGGAGAGTCCAGGCATGTCTGTGTCGCAGACAGGGCATATACAAGTAGGTCAGGGTTCATGTACACAAAGGGCACGTGCAGGTATGTCAGGGTCACTTCCACACAGGGCATGTACAAGTATGTCAGCGTAACTTACACACAGGGCATGTACAAGTATGTCAGCGTAACTTACACGCAGGGCATGTACAGGTATGTCATTTTCACTTACACACAGGGCCTGTACAGGTATGTCATTTTCACTTACACACAGGGCATGTACAGGTATGTCATTTTCACTTACACACAGGGCATGTACAGGTGTTTCAGCTTCACTTACTCACAGGGCATCCACAGGTATGTCATCTTCACTTCCACACAGGGCACGTACAGGTATGTCAGGGTCACTTACACGTGGGGCTTGTACAGGTGTGTCATCTTCACTTAGTCACAGGGCTTGTAAAGGTATGTTATCTCCACTTACATGCAGGGCATGTACAGGTAAGTCATCTTCACTTACTCACAAGGCATGTGCAGGTACGTCAGGATCACTTACACATAGGCATGTACAGGTGTGTCAATTTCACTTACATGCAGGGCATGTACAGGTATGTCAGCTTCACTTACTCACAGGGCTTGTACAGGTGTGTCATCTTCACTGACACAGGGCATGTACAGGTATGTCAGGGTCACTTACGCACAGGTATGTCAGGGTCACTTAAAGGGCATGTACAGGTATGTCATCTTCACTTACACACAGGAAGTGTACAGGTATGTCAGGGTCACTTACACACATGGCATGTCCAGGTGTGTCATTTTCACTTACACACAGGGCATGTACAGGTGTGTATTTTCACTTACACACAGGGCTTGTACAGGTATGTCAGGGTCACTTACACATGGGGCATGTAGAGGTATGTCAGAGTCACTTACACACAGGACACGTACAGGTAGGTCAGGTTCACTTACACACAGGGCATGTACTGGTATGTCAGCTTCACTTACACACAGGGCATACAGGTATGTCAGGGTCACTTACACACAGGGCTTGTATAGGTATGTCAGGGTCACTTACACACACGGGTTGTACAGGTATGTCACTCACTTACACACAGGGCTTGTACAGGTATGTCAGGGTCACTTACACACAGGACATGCACAGGTAGGTCAGGTTCACTTACACACAGGACATGTACAGATGTGTCAGGGTCACTTACACACAGGACATGCACAGGTATGTCACCTTCACTTACACACAGGGTATGTACAGGTAGGTCAGGTTCACTTACACACGAGGCATGTACAGGTATGTCAGGGTCACTTACTCACAGGGCTTGTATAGGTATGTCAGGGTCACTTACACACAGGGAATGTACAGGTGTGACATCTTCACTTACACACAGGGCTTGTACAGGTATGGCAGCATCACTTACACACAGGACATGTACAGGTATGTCATCTTCACTTACACACAGGGCATGTACAGGTATGTCATCTTCACTTACACACAGGACATGTACAGGTATGTCATCTTCACTTACACACAGGGCATGAACAGGTATGTGATCTTCACTTACACACAGGGAATGTACAGGTATGTCAGGGTCACTTACACATGGGGCATGTACAGGGATGTCATCTTCACTTACACACAGGTCATGTAGAGGTATGTCATCTTCACTTACACACAGGGCATGTACAGGTGTTTCAGGGTCACTTATACACAGGGCATGTACAGGTATGTCAGGGTCACTTACACACAGGGCTTGTCCAGGTATGTCAGGCTCACTTACACATGGGACATGTACAGGTATGTCAGGTTCACTTACGCAAAGGACATGTACAGGTATGTCATCTTCACTTACAGGGCATGTGCAGGTGCGTCATCTTCACTTACACACAGGTCATGTACAGGTATGTCATCTTCACTTACACACAGGGCATGTACAGGTATGTCAGGGTCACTTACACACGAGGCATGTACAGGTATGTCAGGGTCACTTACACACAGGGCTTGTATAGGTATGTCAGGGTCACTTACACACAGGGCTTGTACAGGTGTGTCATCTTCACTTACTTACAGGGCATGTACAGGTCTGTCATCTTCACTTACATGCAGGGTATGTACAGGTATGTCATCTTCCCTTACTCACAGGGCATGAACAGGCGTGTCAGGGTCACTTACACACAGGGCATGTGCAGGTATGTCATCTTCACTTACACACAGGACTTGTACAGGTATGTCATCTTCACTTACATGCAGGATATGTATGTCATCTTCACTTACACAGAGCTCATGTGCAGGTATGTCAGGGTCACTTACACACAGGGCACGTACAGGTGTGTCATCATTACTTACTCACAGGGCATGCACCGGTGTGTCACGATCACTTACACACAGGGCATGTACAGGTATGCCAGCTTCACTACTTATACACAGGGCATGTACAGGTATGTCATCTTCACTTACAGGGCATGTGCAGGTGTGTCATCTTCACTTACACACAGGTCATGTACAGGTATGTCATCTTCACTTACACACAGGGCATGTACAGGTATGTCAGGGTCACTTACACACGAGGCATGTACAGGTATGTCAGGGTCACTTACACACAGGGCTTGTATAGGTATGTCAGGGTCACTTACACACAGGGCTTGTACAGGTGTGTTATCTTCACTTACTTACAGGGCATGTACAGGTCTGTCAACTTCACTTACATGCAGGGTATGTACAGGTATGTCATCTTCCCTTACTCACAGGGCATGAACAGGCGTGTCAGGGTCACTTACACACAGGGCATGTGCAGGTATGTCATCTTCACTTACACACAGGGCAAGCACAGTTATGTCAGGGTCACTTACACATGGGGCATGTACAGGTGTGTCATCTTCACTTACTCACAGGGCTTGTACAGGTATGTCATCTTCACTTACATGCAGGATATGTATGTCATCTTCACTTACACAGAGCTCATGTGCAGGTATGTCAGGGTCACTTACACACAGGGCACGTACAGGTGTGTCATCTTTACTTACTCACAGGGCATGCACAGGTGTGTCACGATCACTTACACACAGGGCATGTACAGGTATGCCAGCTTCACTACTTATACACAGGGCATGTACAGGTATGTCATCTTCATTTACATACAGGGCATGCACAGGTGTGTCAGGGTCACTTACACACAGGGCATGTACAGGTATGTCATCTTCACTTACACTCAGGGCAAGTATAGTTATGTCAGGGTCACTCACACATGGGCCATGTACAGGTGTGTCATCTTCACTTACTGACAGGGTTTGTACAGTTATGTCATCTTCACTTACATGCAGGGCATGTACAGGTGTGCATTGGCACTTACTCACAGGGCATGTACAGGTATGTCAGCTTTACTTATTCACAGGGCATGTACAAGTATGTCAGGATCACTTACACACAGGGCATGTACAGGTGTGTCAGCTTTACTTACGCACAGGGCATGTACAGGTATGTCAGGATCACTTACACACAGGGCATGTACAGGTATGTCAGGGTCACCTAAACACAGGGCATGTACTGGTATGTCATCTTCACTTACACACAGGGCATGTACAGGTATGTCAGGGTCCCTTACACACAGGGCATGCACAGGTATGTCAGCTTCACATACACACAACGCTTGTACAGGTGTGTCATCTTCACTTACTCACAGGGCTTGTACAGGTATGTCAGGGTCACTTACAAATAGGCATGTACAGGAGTGTCATCTTCACTTACATGCAGGGCATGTACAGGTATGTCAGCTTCACTTACTCACAGGGCTTGTACAGGTGTGTCATCTTCACTGACTCTCAGGGCATGTACAGGTATGTCATCTTCACTTACACACAGGGCGTGCACAGGTATGCAGGGTCACTTACACACAGGGCATGTCCAGGTATGTCAGGGTCACTTAAACACAGGGCTTGTACAGGTTTGTAAGGGTCACTTACACACGGGGCATGAACAGGTGTGTCATCTTCACTTACACACAGGGCTTGTACAGGCATGTCGTCTTAACTTACTCACAAGGCTTGTAAAGGTATGTCATCTTCATTTACTCACAGGGCTTGTACAGGTATGTCAGAGTCACTTACAAATAGGCATGTACAGGAGTGTCATCTTAACTTACATGCAGGGCATGTACAGGTATGTCAGCTTCACTTACTCACAGGGCTTGAACAGGTGTGTCATCTTCACTGACTCTCAGGGCATGTACAGGTATGTCAGGATCACTTACACACAGGGCATTACAGGTATGTCATCTTCACTTACACACAGGGCGTGCACAGGTATGCAGGGTCACTTACACACAGGGCATGTCCAGGTATGTCAGGGTCACTTAACCACAGGGCTTGTACATGTTTGTAAGGGTCACTTACACACGTGGCATGTACAGGTATATCATATTCACTTGCATACAGGGCATGCACAGGTATGTCAGGGTCACTTACACACATGCCATGCACAGGTATGTCAGCTTCACTTACACACAGGGCATGTACAGGTTTGTCAGGGTCACTTACACACAGGGCATGTACATGTATCTCATCTTCACTGACACAGAGCGCATGTGCAAGTATGTCATCTTCACTTACACACAAGGCATGTACAGGTGTGTCATCTTAACTTACAAACAGGGCATGTACAGGTATGTCAGAGTCACGTACACACAGGGCATGTACAGGGATGTCATCTTCACTTACACACATGGCATGTACAGGTGTGTCATCTTCACTTACACACAGGGCATGTACAGATATGTCAGAGTCACTTACACACAGGGCACATACAGGTATGTCTGGGCCACATACACACAGGGCATGTACAGGTATATCAGGGTCACTTACACATAGGGCACATACATGTATGTCAGTGCCACATACACACAGGGCATGTACATGTGTCATCTTCACTTACACACAGAGCATGTACAGGTATGTCATCTTCACTTACACACAGGGCAAGTACAGTTATGTCAGGGTAACTTACACATGGGGCATGTACAGGTGTGTCATATTCACTTACACACAGGGCATGTAGAGGTATATCAGGGTCACTTACATACAGGGCTTGTATAGGTATGTCAGGGTCACTTACACACAGGGTTTGTACAGGTATGTCAGTCACTTACACACAGGGTATGTACAGATATGTCATCTTCACTTACACACAGGGCATGTACAGGTATGTCAGGGTCACTTACACACAGGGCATGTACAGGTATGTCAGGGTCACTTACACACAGGGCATGTACAGGTATGTCAGGGTCACTTACACACAGGGCATGTACAGGTATGTCATCTTCACTTACACACAAGGTATGTACAGGTATGTCATCTTCACTTACACATAGGGCATGTACAGGTATGTCAGGGTCACTTACACACAGGGCATGTACTGGTGTGTCATCTTCACTTACACACAGGACATATACAGGTGTGTCGGGGTCACTTACACCTAGGGCATGCATAGGTAGGTCAGGTTCACTAACACACAGGGCATGTACGGGTATGTCAGGGTCACTTACACACATGTCATGAACAGGTATGTCAGGGTCCCTCACACACAGGGCATGTACAGGTATGTTAGGGGCACTTACACACAGGGCTTGTACAGGTATGTCATCTTCACTTACACACAGGGCATGCACAGGTATGTCAGGGTCACTTACACACATGGCATGCACAGGTATGTCAGCTTCACTTACACACAGGGCATGTACAGGTATGTCAGGGTCACTTACACACAGGGCATGCATAGGTAGGTCAGGTTCACTTACACACAGGGCATGTACAGGTATGTCAGGGTCACTTACACACAAGGCATGTACAGGTATGCCAGTATCACTTACACACAGGGCATGTACAGGTATGGTAGGGTCAGTTACACACAGGGCATGTACAGGTATGTCAGGGTCACTTACACACATGGAATATACAGGTATGTCAGAGTCACTTACACACAAGGCATGTACAGGTATGTCATCTTCACTTACACACAAGGCATGTACAGGCATGTCAGCTTCACTTACACAGAGTATGTACATGTATGTCATCTTCACTTACACACAAGGCATGTACAGGTATGTCATCTTCACTTACTCACAGGGCATGAACAGGTATGTCAGGGTCACTTACACAGGGCATTTACAGGTATGTCATCTTCACTTACACACATGGCATGTACAGGTATGTCAGGGTCACTTACACACAGGGCATGTACAGGTATGTCATCTTCACTTACACACAAGGCATGTACAGGCATGTCATCTTCACTTACACACAGAGTATGTACAGGTATGTCATCTTCACTTACACACAGGGCATGTACAGGTATGTGAGGGTCACTTACACACAGGGCATGTACAGGTATGTCACGGTCACTTACACCCAGGGCATGTACAGGTATGTCATCTCCACTTTCGCACAAGGCATGTACAGGTATGTCATCTTCACTTACACACAGGGCATATACAGGTACGCCAGTGTCACATACACAGGACATGTACAGGTGTGTCATGGTCACTTAAAAACAGGGCATGCATCGGTATGCCAGGGTCACTTACACACAGGGCATGCACAGGTATGTCAATGTCACTTACCCGCAGGGCTTGTACCGGTATGCCAGGGTCACTTACACACAGGACATGTACATGTGTTTAAGGGTCACTTACACACAGGGCATGCATAGGTATGTCAGGGTCACTTACACACAGGGCATGTACAGGTATGTCAGAGTCACTTACACACAGGGCTTGTACCAGTATGCCAGGGTCACTTACACACAGGACATGTATGTGTGTGTCAGGTTCACTTACACACAGGGTATGTACAGGTGTTTCAGGGTCACTTATACACAGGGCATGTACAGGTATGTTAGGGGCACTTACACACAGGGTATGTACAGGTGTTTCAGGGTCACTTATACACAGGGCATGTACAGGTATGTTAGGGGCACTTACACACAGGGCATGTACAGGTGTTTCAGGGTCACTTATACACAGGGCATGTACAGGTATGTTAGGGGCACTTACACACAGGGTATGTACAGGTGTTTCAGGGTCACTTATACACAGGGCATGTACAGGTATGTTAGGGGCACTTACACACAGGGTATGTACAGGTGTTTCAGGGTCACTTATACACAGGGCATGTACAGGTATGTTAGGGGCACTTACACACAGTGCATCAAAAGATTTTGGTTCACTTTGAAGAGTAAATATTGGAGGAACAGCCAAGGTAAGCCAAAGTTCTCACAACCCGCGAGTGAATCCCAAAGGTACAGATATTGCAGCGTGTATCCGGGAAAAGATATTAGTGCATCTGATCTGACGTCAGATGCCATAGAATAGATTGCAATTGTAGTCCAATGACGTCAGACGCCACAAGGTGCATTGAGAATTGTAGTTCACTTCCTCGCCCATGAACAAAGATAGTAACAAAGGCTCAGAGTAATTTAATATTATGTACGGCAGGGCAGCCAGACATTTTATTTTTGAAATCACTAGCCGTTCCATAATTGAATAGCCCACAGTGCGTGTAAATGTTAATAGACCACCGTGGGCGAGGTGAGGAAAATGTACGCAGTGCGCCTGGTGGAAGGCGTTTGAATTAAGTTGGGACCGAACTGACCAATCAGAAAGCGAATCAAAAGAGCTAACTCCATGATAGTTAACATTATCAGCAACGAGTGCACAACGACGGACTTATTAATAATACAGTCCAACGTACAGTACATAAATCCAACATAAGTAACATTTAAGTTGTGTCTCAAACAAATCTGCAACAATGTTGACACATCTGATATCTAAAAACAGCGCAATACCCAACCTCTGGCATTTAAAATACAAGGAGCATTGCCCATGTGGGAGGAAATTACGAAAAATAAGGACCGAAAGACCACTAGAGAGAAAAGGAACACCCAGAATAGTATGGTATAGAAAAGGAAAAAAAAGCAATTTATACAATGAAGACACATATAAAGCGAATAAAATAGTATTGCAAGCAACATGTCCAAAAAACAGGTTACATTGTATCAAAACATGACCCAAAGTAGGTCTTTTGAGTATTTCAAGTCTGTAGATAGATATGGTCTATAGAGTTTCTTCGTTGATATTGAGACCTGTGATTGCAGAGTTCAAACAATCAATCCATCTACATTACAACATCATCAGGGTCAGAGAAACGTTGGTGACTTTATCCGTCTTCAACACTTGTTCGATGACTCGCCCCTGCAGATGTTGCGCTGAGTGAACCATTTGTTGGAAAAGTCATCCGGGGTGCAGTGGTGATCCCACAACGTGTTCTGCTCCTGTGTTAAAGGATCCTGCAACTAATCCGTGGGGCCGTCATCTCAGTGTAGATTTTACCACAGGGACACCAGATGGCACAATTGACATATTGAGAATTACAATTTGTGTGAAAAGTAAGGAAACATTACTCATTAAGTTGTTGGAATACCTTAGTATTGAATGTGTAATCACAATCACTGCATGTACCACATTTGAAATGTCCAGTTACTGTACTCAAACCCAATATTGGGAAATTCGGGTCATAGGGACAGTCTCACCAGGAGAGTCAGCCTTCACTATGTGCCTCATGGGACCTTTTGAGGCTCTGATTGGGTTTCCATCAATGGTTAAGCCCTTCGTGCCATTCATCCACTCTGCTCTCCATTTGGAGTGTCTCTGGCAATGCTGGGAAACTTCTCTGCACCAAGATCATCACCAGTGGACTTTCCTCTGATGCTGTTGCCATCACCAACTCTGATTGATCCACCTACGGCACCGCCGACCCCATTAGCATCCACTGAGTCCTCATGCTTATGCTCAATTACAGTGCATCAGTATGAGAGAACCCCATTCCTACATCAAAAAGTCTGGACAGATAAATGGAGTGGCTCCAGACCAAACTGCCAGACAAACTTGTACTTGTAGTAAATCAGGTCCCCCACACAGGGCCGGATGTATCTGGCCATGACCACTTTTATCAATATCGACTCCATCGGCCTGGCCAGAATACCCGACAATACTCTCGAAATGGTAGCCTTACATCTTTAGGCCTACTCTTCACAGATATTAGTTCATTGTAAGTTTTGGGAGTGGATTTACACCAGATGGCAACCTGTATCCAACTTGTAACTTTAGAAGCGGTGCCCTTCACCTTCTGGTGCCACCTGCCTCTATCAGGAGCATCAACAATGCAGTGAGCTTCCTGATCACTTTGTGGACATCTGTCACACACTCAAGAAGCATAGTCAATGGTGGGGTCATTGGTAGTGTGAATGTCACCATCAGGTTAATTCCCTTCCCACAGCCTGACAAAAGTCAAACTTCTGTGGGCGTTCCCATGTCAGGTGCATGGCCTCTGCATGGGGTGTCCCACAACAAGTGCATGAGTGGTTTTTATTAGGGTCAGCTTTATTCATTCTCTCTTAAGTCGAATATTCCTTATGTAGGAACTTGTAGTATATCAACAAATGTCTATTGTTTGATGACAGAAGTGCTGCCTGTGTGCAGCAACAAGACCATTTATCCTCCGACCACTGCTCTCCGATATATGTGACCCACTTCTCCATTACAATCATTTCAATTTTTGGCCAACCAGACATGTAATTTAGTGACCCATCCTCAAGTCCCCTCCAGTTTTATTTCACACGCGAGAGGGGCCCGCTCAGTAAGTTCCTCAGGGAACGATAGGCACTGGGCTTTAACCGCATTACTCAGTCTAAGGAAAATATACAAGTCATCCAAGTTTGAAAAGATCATCTTTAAGAACCTTCAGCCAATCCCTATCCGTATAAATACAAGGCATAGGTAGAACCAATCGCTTCGTCAAAGAACTTTTCTGCATCTAGCAACAGCAAGATCATTGGGATGACTTCAAATTAAGCCTTTTTGATGAATTGGACGGTTGTCCTGGTGTTGCCATGGGCTTGTCACCCCTGCACAGAGCCACTCTGGTCTGGGTGTATCAAGGATAGGAGAACTTTGGTAAGACGGGTGGCCTGGATCTTCGGATAAAATTTGGCATCAATGTTTAAGAGTGCAATGGGACAAAAGGAAGAACACTTCTGCATATTGTTGCCCAGTTTGAGAAGAACTGAGATTACTGCTTCCCCCATTGTGAGTATCGTATAACCGACCTCTGCACAACAGTTGAACAAATCGGTCCGTTTAGGGAGGAGAGTGCTTGAAAATAGCTTATACAATTGGGCCAGGAAACCACCAGAACCCGGGCTTTATTGTTTTTCAAGGCCTTAATAGCAGCACTATCTTCTACTTGTTGCATGGACCTGTCAAGGGCCTCCTTTGGGCACCAGTTATCCATGAGAGTTTGATGTCTTTCAGGTGAGAGGCTTGTTGTGCCAGTCTACATGCCTCCTCAGAGTACAGGTATGAATTAAAACAGCAAAATTGGCCAACTTTCCCCACATCGTCTGTGAAGGCATTCCCAGAATGAGAAATAATCTCTTTTACATTGCCTTTTTCCTGTTGGCCCATAACAATCTAGCCAACTGCGTGCCTACTTTATCCCCTGTGATGTACAGCCTCTTTCTCAAGTGTAGGAGGACCAGCTCCGCTTTCTTATTGTAGTGCAACCAAAGTTGTCCATGTGCTGCTAGTACTTTACATGTGTTCTGTAACATAGCGTGCTCCGCCCAAACCTGCTCCACCTCTTGTATCTCATGTTCAAGCTGTTGGACCACTCGTTTTCGGAGATTTTGACAAACTGAAGCAGCTGTGATCAGGTAGCTGTGATCAGGTAACCACTAACTACAGCCTTGAAGGCATCCCAGACCACTCCTGTGGGCACCCCAGGTTCTCATTTAGGGTGAAATACTTTTCAATGTGGTGGCCTATTGAGTCCTGAATCACTGGATCCCTGGGTAGTGAAGAATGAAGGTGTCAATTGCCTGTGGGAACCCTGGAGCCCAAGACCAAGTTTACAGACACCGGTGCATGGTCCAAGATCCCTATTTCTCCTCTGGCGATCTCCTGGATGTCTGATAATAGGGGAATGCTCACCAGGACGTAGTTTACCTGAGTTGACCTGAGAATGAGTTTTATGGACATGCGAATAGTAAGTGTGTTTGCTTTTATGTGGGAACTTCTCTCACCAGGCATCTCAGAGGTTAAATTCCGCCGGTGTAGTTTTCAGACTTCTAAAGAAAGCACCCATCGCACCCATCCGGCCCACCTCCCTATCCAGTCCGGGATCTTATGTAGCACTGAAATTCCCAGTAAGAATAATATGGCCTTTTGCTACTCTAGCTAGGATCAGAAGGAATTATAAGCGGTAGGCATCCTGTGATGAGTTAGGAGCGTACACCATGGCCAAGGTGAGTAATCGGCCACCGAAGGTCCCAATTAAGTTCAGGTATCTACCCTCTCTATCTATATTGGTCTTCAAGACTATAAATGGGAAATTATTCTTAATGTGGACAGCCACCCCTCACTGTTTAGTGGATGCAGAGGCAAAGAAGGCAGGAATGTACATTCTATGCCGGTCTCTTTTCAATAGATGTGTAGGCAAATTATGTTTGGCTGCTGTTCCCTGAGTGATCTCCAGACTGCGCTCTCTTACATTTAAGGTTGTAATGGTCACCATGTGTAGGAAAGTGCCTCTTTTGGACATGGTTAGCCCCCGTTTTGCCTGGGAAATGATGTAATGTCCACTAGAAGTGCACAGGTTCCCTGCCATGCAGGTCTCCAGTGCCAGAGCTCCTTCCCTAAACTGTACTTTTTTTTACCAATTGGCACCACTTCAGTACCCCTTGAAAGTCCCTGGTAAATGGTACCTGTTGGAAAGTGGGTTATTGGTAGGGGCAAACGTAGGTCTGCCACTAGTAATAAGACCACAAACACTTGATAGGACCCAGCATAGGTCTTAGAAATATAATCCTATGCTCAACCCTTGGTAGCTTGGCTGCGAGCAGGCAGGCTTAACTTCAAAGACAGGTATGTAAAGCATTTAAAAACACCAATTCAGTAAATAACTAAGACACAACTCATAATAAAAATCCAACACCAAATTATAAAAATAGGAAATATTTTTATCTTTAAAATGACACCAAAACGACAAAAATCCAATGTAGGGAACCGGAGATATGAATTTTCAAAGTTTAAATAAAATATAGCATTTAGAAGCATATAGCACCATTTTGGGACATAGGCTCGCGATAGACCGGGCCAAAGTCAAAGTTTCAGGCCGACCGCGATGGAGCCCTGAGCGGCTACCACCCTCGGAAGGTACCGGTTAAAGTTTTTACCTTCACACTTAGAAACTTTTCGGGAGCTTTTTCTCGCGAGGCCCCTCGGAGCTCCCAGCCAGTCCGGATCCGGTGAGGGTTCGCCGGCTTGACTTGTGACGAGGTCCCGGTAAACTTCCCTGGAGCGGACTTAGAAAATTTCTCAAGATCGCTTCAGCGGGGCAATCCAGAAATCCAGGCCGACACGCGAGTGAAGACAGGCGGCTTGGCTCTCGCGGTTGCTGCCGGTCGGCTTTTCTACGAGCGGACTTAGAAGCTTTTCTGGAGCTTTTTCTCGCGGGGTCTCTCGCTGCTCCTCATGTAGCCGGATCCAGTGAGGGTTCGCCGGCTTCAGATTTTCTCTAGTCCCGGTCAATCTCTGGAAGTCGATGCGATGGAGCTTTTAGCGGGACGAACCTGGTGGGCTTGGCCGGCTCGCGGTTGAAGGCAGGCGGCTTGGCTGACCAGGATGAGTCGGTCCCTGTTGGAAACGGGGTAGCGTGGTGCAGAGCGGGCGGGCCAAACTCCGGAGGAAATGTGTAAAGCATCTGCGCAGCACACACAGGCGACACACCAGGCACACTACAAAAGGAGACCACACCAGTTTAGGTAAAAAAAACAGCATATGTATTATGCAAAACACAGCAAGAGGTAATCACAGTGGTGAACACTGCGCCAACTGGCACCAGGTAGTCATGTACAGAGGGGGACTATTTACAGGGCAGGGCCAATCGGGCCGCTGCCAGAATTATCACCAGGTGCCAGGAAAGAATAGATGTAAGGTCCATCCCAGAGTACACCTAGGGAATGTAACCATCAGTAGTAAATGTAAAACAGCCAGTACCTCCTGGCTAGGTCATGAACTTAGCAATGCTGGCAATAAACATTAGGCATAAACATAAAGCGTCACATGAGGCATCATCATGAGCAAAAATGCATGATACATGAATCCTAGGCCCAGTAGGCATAAAACCAGCAGTGCAGGCCTTCGGGGAAGAAAAGCATTACCAGCATAGACATAACACTCGAGGCGGAAGAAAAGCATTACCAGCATAGACATAACACTTGAGGCATTTCAACAAGCACATGAGGATGAAGTGTAAGAAATAAATGTAAAGTCCATCAGCATTAGATGAATAACAGCTTCTGGCAAGTCCATGCACGTAGTTTAAACACATTAGCATAAAAGCATTAGGCATAACGTGAGTATAAACATGAAGCCTCATAACGTGGCATGAAAGCATTAAACATGCACAATAGGCATAATCACATGCATTAGGCATCCTTGTGGGCATGAACATTAGGCAGAGCGCCAACAGCATCGGGCATACACATGAAGCCTAGAATGAAAACATCCGGTCAGGCATATAAACACACTATGCGCATGAAGGCATACATCAGCAGTGGGCATCATCCTCAGTGTAGGAGCATTAGGCGTTATCATTAGGCATCACTCCCATTAGCATAAACCCAGGGGGCATCTCAATAGCACCTTATGCATAACCATACTACCAGGGGGGCATAAGCCACATTATCCGCATGAGGTATGGCACATGAGGCCTTCCCATAACCTTAGCAGGGTGCCCCCTTAGAACACAATTGGCCTAAAATCAGCACTGCAAACCTGAGGGAAAAGCATTAGGTATCATCCTAGGTACAAATGCATCATACAACCCTATTCTGCAATAAATCATATGGGGCAATAGGCCTCGCCAGCATAAACCCCGGTCGCCCCAATCGGGGGCACAACACTCTGAAACTGGGCCCAGGCCAACTGGCCTCTCTCAGGGCTCAGAAGCCCCATGTCCTGCAAAGTCAGGGCTGGCTGCCAGGGCAGCGAAAACAAAGGTGCGCAAAGCGCTAGGGCAGGAGGGTCTCTCACTCCTCTCTCTGTTCTCCTGGGTAATCCAATGCCCCCAAAAGAATACTGGCACCGGGGGCGGGCACCGGCAATGTGCCCCGACATACCCCCCAACCACGGGATGACTGAGCCCCACTCACCACCGCGGGGTAATTGAAATATAGCGCCAGCTCCTCTTCCCCTGGCACCTTGAATATAGCGCTTAGACAGCACAGCGCTGCAGGCGTCAGCTCCTCACTCCTGGCACTTTAGATGTAGCGCTTGCGATAGGCTCGGTCCCACCAGCTTCAGGGACAGCAGATAGCGCACCTCTTCTGGTAATCACGCAAATAGTCCCACTAGGCGCTAGAGTGCAGGCAGAGCAGCACAGGCACTTCAACTCTAGAAATATAGCGCTCTCGCAGCACAGCGCTGCAGGTGTCAGCTCCTTACCTCCTGGGCAGTAAGATATAGCGCTCACCAGGTGCTGGGCTTAGGACGGCAGGAGAGCAGGCAGGCAATACTGGGCAAGATCAGTGGGTACTCATCAGAACAGGACAGCAGCTCCTAGAAGCAGTCATCTCCCATAAAGTGGCACTCCTCCTGACACAGCAGTCTTCACTTCTGTAAAGGGCTCTCACTGGCCCTGTGGATAGCGGAGGGGTGCAGATGGGCACAGGGGCCAGCACACAGGCCCAATGTGGCGGTACCTCCTGGCAGAGTGTCCCCTCTCAGTCAAGTCCACACTCCGTCTGAGCACATGGAGGCACAGCCCCCTCACCCCACCTACCAGAAAAGGCTGGAAGCTTCTGGAAGGTTCCCTGGGAAACCGGTCCCAACTGGTTTAGGGGAGGAGTAGAGCACCCTGGGTGCCAGGCTTCCTCCAAAAGCAGGGGGTGCTGGGAAACAAACTACTAGACTGCCAACCCACCTCAGTCAGGCGGCACATGTGCAGACAGGAATGACGTCCATTGTAAAGGTGACATTTTACCCAAGTGCACTTCTAAAATGGTGGAACTAACAGTGTGTACAACATTGCACAGCATTTATTATTTTCTGTTCAGACACACCATGTTTTATTCTTACAAATGCGAAAAAATTCAGGGCAAAAGGGCCAAGTCCAACAGTCCCCCTATGGAGCTTTTTTTCAAAGTTCCTCCAAAGTTCCCCAAACTTCTTGAACTTCTTCCTGAAGTTCCTCAAAGGGTCCCAAAGTGTCTCAAACTTACTCCAAGGGTCTGGAAGCTCCAAGATGGTCCTTGAAAGTTGATGACTTCAATTCCCACAATGCATTGGACGTCACCCTTAGAAATCCACTGGTAGCTCCCCAGGTTGATGATTCTTGGTGGTGAGGGTCCAGATGAGCTCTGTTAACCTGTAGCTTACAGGGAGTCCACTCTTGACTTCTTTTACTCAGCACAGTTAGTCCACAAAGCTGTAGTTTCAGGTGGTGCAGTCTCCAGAGGTCAGGCCTTAGAAGTCTTTGCACAGCAGAACGTTTCAGCAGGGCCAGTCTTGCTTTCTTCAGTTTCAAGCAGCAGATTCCACAGTCTCTGGGTCATCCAGGAGGTCAAGCTTCACCAATAGGAGTAGGGTAACTTCCCACTTGAGTGACTCCTTCCTGCAGAGTGTGGCATTATTCCATCCCAGAGTGCAACAAAGCTTCCAAATCCATAATGGCTGATTTTCCAGCAAGGAGGTAAGAGCTGGCTAAACACTCCCACTGAGTTGGCTAATTAACCTAGCCTCTCCTCCCTACATCTGCACATATCTTCCTTAATCCTGCCATCTGGCTGAGGTGGGGGTTCAAAGTTGTAAATGACACTGCTCTGGGCTCTGCCCCTTTGAAGCTCATTGTTTACGACCCCTCCCCCTGGCCTGGCATTCTTGCAGAACAGCTCACTGCCCTCCCAGTCCATCTGGCTGGCCCCAGGGGATCTTTATCACCTCTTCAGGCAGGCTGGCTAATCCCCTTAACTCTGACCAATCAGGGCAGAGCACTGGAAGGCTGGATTTGGAACTAAAAATAAGAAAGTGTTATAACTTCTTGTCTGTTCACTTTGGGAAAAATTCAATAACATCATATTGTAGGATTTATCAATACCATCCTAGTGAGTCTTTGAATGGAATCTTTATCCCTCTCCTATCAGAAGTTATTGTTTAATAACTTTCCCCATGTTAACCTATGGGGCAGGGGGTTTGCAATGGGAAAAATGACATGGGCCATTTCTCCAGCACCAGGACCTACAAAAACATATTTTATAAGTACTTGGCTTATTTTCACAGGACCCCCACCCCATAGGTCGCCTAGGGAGACCCTAGGGGTGCTGAATCTGTAAAAATATTGCAGATCCTCCATGCCCAGTGCCCCCAGCATCAAAGTCGAATTTGGGCAGCACTTTACACAATGGGGAGAGTGAAATGTGAATTTCACTTAACCCAGGGCATATATAAACTCATTTTATAAGGGTCTACCTTATAGATACCTGACCCCCCACCCCTGGGATACCTAGGGGAGACCCTGGGGGTCATTATTATGCCAAAACATTTTAGGTTGACCAGTTTTAAGTGCCCCAAACCCCAAAGTCGAGTTTGGCCACAATTTACATGTTTAAGAGCAATCCTGGCGCACAGAACTGCTTTTAAACTGACCACAGGCTTTAGCAGTGCACACATGCAAGTGCAAAAAGGCTTCTGGCCTCTAAACTGCCATGCCCCAGGATACTGGGGACTTCTAGGTAGTTTCAATCCCCTGCCCTATTATATACTAGGGGCTTATGGGGTAGGTCATGCCAATTACAGGGGTACCCCACCATCCCATAGTGTACCCTAGTGTATGTTGGGTGTCTTAACTGTATTCTAATGTGTTCCTTTCAGCTTGGCACTGGCCCTGGGCCTAGTTAGACAGAGCCCAGGGTCAGTCAGAGTCAGTTACCACCAGTTCCAGTCAGCAAAAGTTGGGGGTGCCCAGGGCACAGGATGACTTTACAACATAGCCCCCCAAACGAAAGGTGAGGGGTTACTAACCTACACCCTGGTAGTCCTCCTCAGCTAAGTGGAAAAACCTGGAAAGTCCATCTGCATTTGCATGGGCAACCCCAGGTCTGTGTTCCACTGTAAAGTCCATTCCCTGTAGGGAAATGGACCACCTTAACAGCTTGGGATTCTCCCTCTCATCTGCAAGAGCCATCTGAGAGGCCTGTGGTCAGTTTGAACACGAAAGTGAGTCCCAAACAAATATGGTCTCAACTTTTTCAGTGACCACACCACAGCAAAAGCCTCTCTCTCAATGGCACTCCATCTCTGCTCTCTGGGAAGAAGCCTCCTGCTAATAAAGGCAACTGGCTGATCAATGCCCCCTTCATTTAGCTGTGACAACACTGCCCCAATCCCTTGCTCTGAAGCATCTGTCTGAACTACAAATTCTTTTGTGTAGTCAGGGGCCAGTAACACTGGGGCTGAACACATAGCAGCTTTCAGAGTGTCAAAAGCCTTCTGACACTCTGGGGTCCAAATCACCTTCTTGGGCCTCTTTTAGAAGTCAGTTCTGTGAGGGGCCCCACAATGGTCCCATAATTTTGAACAAACCTTCTATAGTACCCTGTCAGTCCAAGGAATGCCCTGACCTGAGTCTGGGTAACAGGTGCTGTCCAATCCAAAATAGTTTGGATTTTAGCTTGGAGAGGCTGTACATGGCCCCCACCTACCAGGTGGCCCAGGTACACCACAGAACTCTGCCCTATTTGGCACTTGCTTGCCTTAATAGTCAGGCCTGCCTGCTGCATAGCCTGAAGCACTTCCCTTAGGTGGCTTAAGTGATCCCCCAGGTAGAACTGTATACAGCTATATCATCCAGGTAAGCTGCACTGAACTGTTCCAACCCAGACAAGACCCTGTTCACCAACCTTTGGAAGGTGGCAGGTGCATTCTTTAATCCAAAGGGCATTACCTTGAACTGATAATGTCCCTCTGGTGTGGAGAATGCTGACCTCTCCTTGGCTCCATCAGTGAGGGCAATCTGCCAGTACCCTGAAGTCAAATCAAAAGTACTCAGGTACTTAGCAGCCCCTAACCTGTCAATGAGCTCATCAGCTCTAGGTATAGGGTGAGCGTCAGTCTTTGTGACTGCATTCAATCCTCTGTAGTCCACACAGAACCTTAACTCCTTGGGTCCCCCTGAGGATTAGGTTTGGGTACCAGCACCACTGGACTGGCCCATGGACTCTCAGACGGTTCAATTACTCCCAATTCCAGCATCTTAGCAACCTCAGCTTTAATGCTGGCTCTGACATGGTCAGACAACCTGTACAGTTTATTTTTGACAGGTAGGCTGTCACCAGTGTCAATGTGGTGCACACACCACTCAGTGATGCCTGGGGTCAAAGAGAACAGGCCAGCAAACTGCTCCAGCACTTGCTTACAGTCTCTGTGCTGCTGGTCTGTCAACTTGGGAGAGAGTATCACCCCTCCACTGACCCATCTTGCACATTAGTGGAGAGGAGGTCGGGCACAGGCTCAGTTTCCTCCTCCACACCCTCATCAGTGACTAGTAACATGGTCATGTCTGCCCTGTCATGGTGGGGTTTCAATCTATTCACATGCAGGATCCTATGAGGGTTCCTGGGGGTGCCAAGGTCAACCAAATAGGTAACCTCCCCCTTCTTTTCTAAGATTGGATAGGACCCACTCCACTTGTCATCTAGGGCCCTGGGAGCCACAGGCTCCAACACCCACACCAATTGTCCTGGAGTATACTCAGGCATAGTAGCCTTCTGATCATACCAGTGCTTCATGAGCTCCTGGCTGGCCTCCAGTTTCCTGTTTGCCTTGTACATGTACTCTGCCATTCTAGATCTCAGGCCATAGTCCAGCACATTGTCCTTTGCTTCTTTAAGAGGCTTCTCTAAAGACTCTCTCAGCAGGCTCAATGGCCCCCTCACAGGGTGTCCAAACACCAACTCAAAGGGACTGAAACCAACCCCTTTCTGTGGCACCTCCCTGTAGGCAAACAGTAAGCATGGGAGGAGAACATCCCATCTCCTCCTGAGTTTCTCTGACAACCCATTTATCATGCCCTTCAGGGTTTTGTTGAATCTCTCAACAAGACCATTTGCTTGTGGGTGATAGGGGTGGTGAACTTGTAGTTGACACCACACTCATCCCACATAGCAGTCAGATAGCTGGACAGGAAGTTCGTGCCCCTATCTGACACCACCTCTTTTGGAAACCCCACTCTGGTGAACACGCCAAGCAGTGCTCTAGCCACCGCAGGAGCATCAATGGTCCTCAGAGGTATGGCTTCAGGGTATCTAGTGGCATGGTCAACTACCACTAAGATATACCTATTCCCTGATGCAGTAGGTGGGTCCAGGGGACCAACAATGTCCATCCCCACCCTTTCAAAAGGAACCCCAACCACTGGCAGTGGTATTAGGGGAGCCTTTGTCTTGCCCCCTGCCTTGCCACTGGCCTGACAGGTGACACAGGAGCTGCAAAACTCCTTTACCTTTTCAGACATATGGGGCCAGTAGAAATGGTTCACCAACCGGTTCCATGTCTTTGTCTGTCCCAAATGTCCTGCCAAGGGGATATCATGACCCAAAGTCAGGTTGAACTCTCTGTACTTCTGGGGTACCACCAACCTCCTGGTGGCCCCCTCCTTGAGGTTTCTGGCCTCAGTATAAAGCAGTCCATCTTCCCAGTAGAGTTTGTGAAACCCACTGTCATCCCCCTCCTCTTGCTTAGAAGCAATCCGCCTCAAGCTCTCAAGGGTGGGACAGTCACGCTGTCCCTCACTGAACTCCTCTCTGGAGGGTCCACCTGCTCCTGTCAGTTCTGCCAAATCTGACAGCTCTGGCAGGGATGGAGTCCCTCCCTCAGAGGCCAGATCCTCCCCATCAGGGTTAGATTCTGCCTGCACCTCTGGAGTTCCCTGGGCTGGCTCACCAGGCCCAGTACCCTTGTCCATGGATGCTTGGCCCTTTGTTCCAGGGTCCAAGTGTCCAGCCCCTCCCTTCTGGCTAGTCTGTGACCTAGTCACAGCACATACCCGCTCAGGGAGCTCCAATATTTTCATATGGAGTCCTCTCTCCACCTCTGACCACGCAGAGGCTTCAAGGTCATTGCCCAGTAAACACTGGACTGGGAGCACCTTTGACACAGCTACCTTCATAGGGCCAGTCACACCTCCCCATTCCAAATCCACCACAGCCATAGGATGGATTTTGGTAGTGCTGTCTGCATACGTCACCTGGTGAAACTCACCAGGTATCACCCTCTCTGGAGGCACCAGCTCAGCCAGGACCATAGTTACACTAGCCCCAGTGTCTCTGATAGCCTTAACCTCAGTCCCATTCACTTTAGGTCTCTGCCTGTACTTATCCATGTTTGGAGGTAAGGCATCAAGGGTTGCAATATTCACCCCACCAGGGACACTAAGGTTGCTGCCACTACTGGAATACCCCCTTCTGGTGTACCACTCTCCACCCCTACACTCACACTGGCAATCCCTGTGGATGGCCCCTCAGGGGGGAGCTTCTTAGCGCAGACAGCATCTCCCTGCTTATGCCCTGGCTGGTTACAGTCAAAGCACTTACCCACCTTTGAGGGATCAAAGAACCTACCAGGCTTTCCCTGATACCCCTCCCTTTGAATTTGGGTTGGCTCGGGCCCCCTCCTTGCGCAGGTTTTTGTGGGTCTTTAGAGGACTCTTTCTGATTTTGACCTTCTTTCCCTTGGGCTTTCCCCTGGGGAGGGACCTGTCCTCCTTTCTTCTGGTCACCCCCTGGTGCTGTATGGAAACCCGGGTTCTCACCCACTCATCAGCTGCTTCCCCAGCTCTCTGGGGTCTGTCAGCTTAGAGTCCACTAGATACTGGCGTAACTTCTCTTCTGCACAATGAGTCAAAATGTGTTCTTTCAAAAACAAATTATACAATCCCTCATAAGTGCTCACTTTGTTACCACAAATCCAGCCTTCCAGTGCCTTCACTGAAACATCCACAAAGTCTATCCAAGACTTGGAACTCAATTTCTGGGTGTTCCTAAACTTCACCCTGTACTGCTCTGGAGTCAGACCAAACCTCTTGACTAAGCATGCCTTCATCTGCTGGTATGATTCTGCATCCTCTCCCTGCAGGGTCAGGAGCCTATCCCTCCCAGCTACTGGAATCAACTCCCACAGGAGTGCACCCCAATACCTAGAGTGGACCCTACTCATCTTAAGGGCCCTCTCAAAAGCTGCAAGCCATTTGTCAATGTCATCCCCCTCAGTGTACTTGGGCACAATACCCTTGGGAAGTTTGTGATCAGGACCACCTCTGGGCATTTCAAAATCTTCATCGTTGTCGCTGCCACCATTTCTTCTCAACTCCTCCCTCTCCCATGTTCTCTTAGCTAGTTCCAATTTCTCCTTTTCTAGGGCAATCAACTCTAATTGCGCCTTAAGCTGTCTCTCTGCAAGGGACAGTGATGGTACCTGAGTAAGGGACCCTTCCCCACTCCCACCATCAGGATTCTGTTGGCTTACACTAGTTATAATGGAAGAGGCATCATCCTCCTCTCCTGGGATGATGTTGGGGGGACACCCTCTACCCCCTTGATTCTCCTCAGCTGCCTGGTCATGGGCTTGTATAAACTGAAACAACCCTGCCTTCCTATACCTCTTGGAAGCAGGCAGCCCCCTAAGCCTACACTGTTCCCTAAGCTCAGCCAACTTAAACTGGGACAGTTTAGCCAGGTCCAACTCCATGGTTCCCTAGTTTTGGGTCACAACACTAGGCACAATAGACTTAGAACAATTTGGAAAAATCAAAACAATGGATTTAAAACAGTTTAGTCCAAATTCCAATAATCAAACTCAAAAGTTTTGTTCTAAGGCAATTTAGAGGATTTTTATAATCTTAATTCATTCACTGAAAGGTGTACTTTTTAAACACAAGTCCACATCCACACCGCTGAGCACCAAATGTTGGAAAGTGGGTTATTGGTAGGGGTAAACGTAAGTCTGCCACTACTAATAAGACCACAAACACTTGATAGGACCCAGCATAGGTCTTAGAAATATAATCCTATGCTCAACCCTTGGTAGCTTGGCTGCGAGCAGGCAGGCTTAACTTCAAAGACAGGTATGTAAAGCATTTAAAAACACCAATTCAGTAAATAACTAAGACACAACTCATAATAAAAATCCAACACCAATTTATAAAAATAGGAAATATTTTTATCTTTAAAATGACACCAAAACGACAAAAATCCAATGTAGGGAACCGGAGATATGAATTTTCAAAGTTTAAATAAAATATAGCACTTAGAAGCATATAGCACCATTTTGGGACATAGGCTCGCGATAGACCGGGCCAAAGTCAAAGTTTCAGGCTGACCGCGATGGAGCCCTGAGCGGCTACCATCCTCGGAAGGTACCGGTTAAAGTTTTTACCTTCACACTTAGAAACTTTTCTGGAGCTTTTTCTCGCGAGGCCCTCGGAGCTCCCAGCCAGTCCGGATCCGGTGAGGGTTCGCCGGCTTGACTTGTGACGAGGTCCCGATAAACTTCCCTGGAGCGGACTTAGAAAATTTCTCAAGATCGCTTCAGCGGGGCAATCCAGAAATCCAGGCCGACACGCGAGTGAAGACAGGCGGCTTGGCTCTCGCGGTTGCTCCCGGTCGGCTTTTCTACGAGCGGACTTAGAAGCTTTTCTGGAGCTTTTCTCGCGGGGTCTCTCGATGCTCCTCATGTAGCCGGATCCGGTGAGGGTTCGCCGGCTTCAGATTTTCTCTAGTCCCGGTCAATCTCTGGAAGTCGATGCGATGGAGCTTTTAGCGGGACGAACCTGGTGGGCTTGGCCGGCTCGTGGTTGAAGGCAGGCGGCTTGGCTGACCAGGATGAGTCGGTCCCCCTATGGAGCTTTTTTTCAAAGTTCCTCCAAAGTTCCCCAAACTTCTTGAACTTCTTCCTGAAGTTCCTCAAAGGGTCCCAAAGTGTCTCAAACTTACTCCAAGGGTCTGGAAGCTCCAAGATGGTCCTTGAAAGTTGAGGACTTCAATTCCCACAATGCACTGGACGTCACCCTTACAAATCCACTGGTAGCTCCCCAGGTTGATGATTCTTGGTGGCGAGGGTCCAGATGAGCTCTGTTAACCTGTAGCTTGCAGGGAGTCCACTCTTGACTTCTTTTACTCAGCACAGTTAGTCCACAAAGCTGTAGTTTCAGGTGGTGCAGTCTCCAGAGGTCAGGCCTTAGAAGTCTTTGCACAGCAGAACTTTTCAGCAGGGCCAGTCTTGCTTTCTTCAGTTTCAAGCAGCAGATCTGAGGGGCTGGGCCTCTCTCAGATACTTATTCCACAGTCTCTGGGTCATCCAGGAGGTCAAGCTTCACCAATAGGAGTAGGGTAACTTCCCACTTGAGTGACTCCTTCCTGCAGAGTGTGGCATTATTCTATCCCAGAGTGCAACAAAGCTTCCAAATCCATAATGGCTGATTTTCCAGCAAGGAGGTAAGAGCTGGCTAAACACTCCCACTGAGTTGGCTAATTAACCTAGCCTCTCCTCCCTACATCTGCACATATCTTCCTTAATCCTGCCATCTGGCTGAGGTGGGGGTTCAAAGTTGTAAATGACACTGCTCTGGGCTCTGCCCCTTTGAAGCTCATTGTTTACGACCCCTCCCCTGGCCTGGCATTCTTGCAGAACAGCTCACTGCCCTCCCAGTCCATCTGGCTGGCCCCAGGGGATCTTTATCACCTCTTCAGGCAGGCTGGCTAATCCCCTTAACTCTGACCAATCAGGGCAGAGCACTGGAAGGCTGGATTTGGAACTAAAACTAAGAAAGTGTTATAACTTCTTGTCTGTTCACTTTGGGAAAAATTCAATAACATCATATTGTAGGATTTATCAATACCATTCTAGTGAGTCTTTGAATGGAATCTTTATCCCTCTCCTATCAGAAGTTATTGTTTAATAACTTTCCCCCATGTTAACCTATGGGGCATGGGGTTTGCAATGGGAAAAATGACATGGGCCATTTTTCCAGCACCAGGACTTACAAAAACATATTTTATAAGTACTTGGCTTATTTTCACAGGACCCCCACCCCATAGGTCACCTAGGGAGACCCTAGGGGTGCTGAATCTGTAAAAATATTGCAGATCCTCCATGCCCAGTGCCCCCAGCATCAAAGTCGAATTTGGGCAGCACTTTACACAATGGGGAGAGTGAAATGTGAATTTCACTTAACCCAGGGCATATATAAACTCATTTTATAAGGGTCTACCTTATAGATACCTGACCCCCACCCCTGGGATACCTAGGGAGACCCTGGGGGTCATTATTATGCCAAAACATTTTAGGTTGACCAGTTTTAAGTGCCCCAAACCCCAAAGTCGAGTTTGGCCACAATTTACATGTTTAAGAGCAATCCTGGCGCACAGAGCTGCTTTTAAACTGACCACAGGCTTCAGCAGTGCACACATGCAAGTGCAAAAAGGCTGCTGGCCTCTAAACTGCCATGCCCCAGGATACTGGGGACTTCTAGGTAGTTTCAATCCCCTGCCCTATTATATACTAGGGGCTTATGGGGTAGGTCATGCCAATTACAGGGGTACCCCACCATCCCATAGTGTACCCTAGTGTATGTTGGGTGTCTTAACTGTATTCTAATGTGTTCCTTTCAGCTTGGCACTGGCCCTGGGCCTAGTTAGACAGAGCCCAGGGTCAGTCAGAGTCAGTTACCACCAGTTCCAGTCAGCAAAAGTTGGGGGTGCCCAGGGCACAGGATGACTTTACAACATAGCCCCCCCAAACGAAAGGTGAGGGGTTACTAACCTACACCCTGGTAGTCCTCCTCAGCTAAGTGGAAAAACCTGGAAAGTCCATCTGCATTTGCATGGGCAACCCCAGGTCTGTGTTCCACTGTAAAGTCCATTCCCTGTAGGGAAATGGACCACCTTAACAGCTTGGGATTCTCCCTCTCATCTGCATGAGCCATCTGAGAGGCCTGTGGTCAGTTTGAACACGAAAGTGAGTCCCAAACAAATATGGTCTCAACTTTTTCAGTGACCACACCACAGCAAAAGCCTCTCTCTCAATGGCACTCCATCTCTGCTCTCTGGGAAGAAGCCTCCTGCTAATAAAGGCAACTGGCTGATCAAGGCCCCCTTCATTTAGCTGTGACAACACTGCCCCAATCCCTTGCTCTGAAGCATCTGTCTGAACTACAAATTCTTTTGTGTAGTCAGGGGCCAGTAACACTGGTGCTGAACACATAGCAGCTTTCAGAGTGTCAAAAGCCTTCTGACACTCTGGGGTCCAAATCACCTTCTTGGGCCTCTTTTAGAAGTCAGTTCTGTGAGGGGCCCCACAATGGTCCCATAATTTTGAACAAACCTTCTATAGTACCCTGTCAGTCCAAGGAATGCCCTGACCTGAGTCTGGGTAACAGGTGCTGTCCAATCCAAAATAGTTTGGATTTTAGCTTGGAGAGGCTGTACATGGCCCCCACCTACCAGGTGGCCCAGGTACACCACAGAACTCTGCCCTATTTGGCACTTGCTTGCCTTAATAGTCAGGCCTGCCTGCTGCATGGCCTGAAGCACTTCCCTTAGGTGGCTTAAGTGATCCCCCAGGTAGAACTGTATACAGCTATATCATCCAGGTAAGCTGCACTGAACTGTTCCAACCCAGACAAGACCCTGTTCACCAACCTTTGGAAGGTGGCAGGTGCATTCTTTAATCCAAAGGGCAGTACCTTGAACTGATAATGTCCCTCTGGTGTGGAGAATGCTGACCTCTCCTTGGCTCCATCAGTGAGGGCAATCTGCCAGTACCCTGAAGTCAAATCAAAAGTACTCAGGTACTTAGCAGCCCCTAACCTGTCAATGAGCTCATCAGCTCTAGGTATAGGGTGAGCGTCAGTCTTTGTGACTGCATTCAATCCTCTGTAGTCCACACAGAACCTTAACTCCTTGGGTCCCCCTGAGGATTAGGTTTGGGTACCAGCACCACTGGACTGGCCCATGGACTCTCAGACGGTTCAATTACCCCCAATTCCAGCATCTTAGCAACCTCAGCTTTAATGCTGGCTCTGACATGGTCAGACAACCTGTACAGTTTATTTTTGACAGGTAGGCTGTCACCAGTGTCAATGTGGTGCACACACCACTCAGTGATGCCTGGGGTCAAAGAGAACAGGCCAGCAAACTGCTCCAGCACTTGCTTACAGTCTCTGTGCTGCTGGTCTGTCAACTTGGGAGAGAGTATCACCCCCTCCACTGACCCATCTTGCACATTAGTGGAGAGGAGGTCGGGCACAGGCTCAGTTTCCTCCTCCACACCCTCATCAGTGACCAGTAACATGGTCATGTCTGCCCTGTCATGGTGGGGTTTCAATCTATTCACATGCAGGACCCTATGAGGGTTCCTGGGGGTGCCAAGGTCAACCAAATAGGTAACCTCCCCTTCTTTTCTAAGATTGGATAGGGCCCACTCCACTTGTCATCGAGGGCCCTGGGAGCCACAGGCTCCAACACCCACACCAATTGTCCTGGAGTATACTCAGGCATGGTAGCCTTCTGATCATACCAGTGCTTCATGAGCTCCTGGCTGGCCTCCAGTTTCCTGTTTGCCTTGTACATGTACTCTGCCATTCTAGATCTCAGGCCTAGCACATAGTCCAGCACATTGTCCTTTGCTTCTTTAAGAGGCTTCTCTAAAGACTCTCTCAGCAGGCTCAATGGCCCCCTCACAGGGTGTCCAAACACCAACTCAAAGGGACTGAAACCAACCCCTTTCTGTGGCACCTCCCTGTAGGCAAACAGTAAGCATGGGAGGAGAACATCCCATCTCCTCCTGAGTTTCTCTGACAACCCATTTATCATGCCCTTCAGGGTTTTGTTGAATCTCTCAACAAGACCATTTGCTTGTGGGTGATAGGGGTGGTGAACTTGTAGTTGACACCACACTCATCCCACATAGCAGTCAGATAGCTGGACAGGAAGTTCGTGCCCCTATCTGACACCACCTCTTTTGGAAACCCCACTCTGGTGAACACACCAAGCAGTGCTCTAGCCACCGCAGGAGCATCAATGGTTCTCAGAGGTATGGCTTCAGGGTATCTAGTGGCATGGTCAACTACCACTAAGATATACCTATTCCCTGATGCAGTAGGTGGGTCCAGGGGACCAACAATGTCCATCCCCACCCTCTCAAAAGGAACCCCAACCACTGGCAGTGGTATTAGGGGAGCCTTTGTCTTGCCCCCTGCCTTGCCACTGGCCTGACAGGTGACACAGGAGCTGCAAAACTCCTTTACCTTTTCAGACATATGGGGCCAGTAGAAATGGTTCACCAACCGGTTCCATGTCTTTGTCTGTCCCAAATGTCCTGCCAAGGGGATATCATGACCCAAAGTCAGGATGAACTCTCTGTACTTCTGGGGCACCACCAACCTCCTGGTGGCCCCCTCCTTGAGGTTTCTGGCCTCAGTATAAAGCAGTCCATCTTCCCAGTAGAGTTCTGTGAAACCCACTGTCATCCCCTTCCTCTTGCTTAGAGGCAATCCGCCTCAAGCTCTCAAGGGTGGGACAGTCACGCTGTCCCTCACTGAACTCCTCTCTGGAGGGTCCACCTGCTCCTGTCAGTTCTGCCAAATCTGACAGCTCTGGCAGGGATGGAGTCCCTCCCTCAGAGGCCAGATCCTCCCCATCAGGGTTAGATTCTGCCTGCACCTCTGGAGTTCCCTGGGCTGGCTCACCAGGCCCAGTACCCTTGTCCATGGATGCTTGGCCCTTTGTTCCAGGGTCCAAGTGTCCAGCCCCTCCCTTCTGGCTAGTCTGTGACCTAGTCACAGCACATACCCACTCAGGGAGCTCCAATATTTTCATATGGAGTCCTCTCTCCACCTCTGACCACGCAGAGGCTTCAAGGTCATTGCCCAGTAAACACTGGACTGGGAGCACCTTTGACACAGCTACCTTCATAGGTCCTGTCACACCTCCCCATTCCAAATCCACCACAGCCATAGGATGGATTTTGGTAGTGCTGTCTGCATAAGTCACCTGGTGAAACTCACCAGGTATCACCCTCTCTGGAGGCACCAGCTCAGCCAGGACCATAGTTACACTAGCCCCAGTGTCTCTGATAGCCTCAACCTCAGTCCCATTCACTTTAGGTCTCTGCCTGTACTTATCCATGTTTGGAGGTAAGGCATCAAGGGTTGCAATATTCACCCCACCCAGGGACACTAAGGTTGCTGCCACTACTGGAATACCCCCTTCTGGTGTACCACTCTCCACCCCTACACTCACACTGGCAATCCCTGTGGATGGCCCCTTAGGGGAGCTTCTTAGCGCAGACAGCATCTCCCTGCTTGTGCCCTGGCTGGTTACAGTCAAAGCACTTACCCACCTTTGAGGGATCAAAGAACCTACCAGGCTTTCTCTGATACCCCTCCCTTTGAATTTGGGTTGGCTCGGGGCCCCCTCCTTGTGCAGGTTTTTGTGGGTCTTTAGAGGACTCTTTCTGATTTTGACCTTCTTTCCCTTGGGCTTTCCCCTGGGGAGGGACCTGTCCTCCTTTCTTCTGGTCACCTCCCTGGTGCTGTATGGAAACCCGGGTTCTCACCCACTCATCAGCTGCTTCCCCCAGCTTCTCTGGGGTCTGTCAGCTTAGAGTCCACTAGATACTGGCGTAACTTCTCTTCTGCACTATGAGTCAAAATGTGTTCTTTCAAAAACAAATTATACAATCCCTCATAAGTGCTCACTTTGTTACCACAAATCCAGCCTTCCAGTGCCTTCACTGAAACATCCACAAAGTCTATCCAAGACTTGGAACTCAATTTCTGGGTGTTCCTAAACTTCACCCTGTACTGCTCTGGAGTCAGACCAAACCTCTTGACTAAGCAGGCTTTCATCTGCTGGTATGATTCTGCATCCTCTCCCTGCAGGGTCAGGAGCCTATCCCTCCCAGCTACTGGAATCAACTCCCACAGGAGTGCACCCCAATACCTAGAGTGGACCCTACTCATCTTAAGGGCCCTCTCAAAAGCTGCAAGCCATTTGTCAATGTCATCCCCTCAGTGTACTTGGGCACAATACCCTTGGGAAGTTTGTGATCAGGACCACCTCTGGGCATTTCAAAATCTTCATCGTTGTCGCTGCCACCATTTCTTCTCAACTCCTCCCTCTCCCATGTTCTCTTAGCTAGTTCCAATTTCTCCTTTTCTAGGGCAATCAACTCTAATTGCGCCTTAAGCTGTCTCTCTGCAAGGGACAGTGATGGTACCTGAGTAAGGGACCCTTCCCCACTCCCACCATCAGGATTCTGTTGGCTTACACTAGTTATAATGGAAGAGGCATCATCCTCGTCTCCTGGGATGATGTTGGGGGACACCCTCTACCCCCCTTGATTCTCCTCAGCTGCCTGGTCATGGGCTTGTATAAACTGAAACAACCCTGCCTTCCTATACCTCTTGGAAGCAGGCAGCCCCTAAGCCTACACTGTTCCCTAAGCTCAGCCAACTTAAACTGGGACAGTTTAGCCAGGTCCAACTCCATGGTTCCCTAGTTTTGGGTCACAACACTAGGCACAATAGACTTAGAACAATTTGGAAAAATCGAAACAATGGATTTAAAACAGTTTAGTCCAAATTCCAATAATCAAACTCAAAAGTTTTGTTCTAAGGCAATTTAGAGGATTTTTATAATCTTAATTCATTCACTGAAAGGTGTACTTTTTAAACACAAGTCCACATCCACACCGCTGAGCACCAAATGTTGGAAAGTGGGTTATTGGTAGAGGTAAACGTAAGTCTGCCACTACTAATAAGACCACAAACACTTGATAGGACCCAGCATAGGTCTTAGAAATATAATCCTATGATCAACCCTTGGTAGCTTGGCTGCGAGCAGGCAGGCTTAACTTCAAAGACAGGTATGTAAAGCATTTAAAAACACCAATTCAGTAAATAACTAAGACACAACACATAATAAAAATCCAACACCAATTTATAAAAATAGGAAATATTTTTATCTTTAAAATGACACCAAAACGACAAAAATCCAATGTAGGGAACCGGAGATATCAATTTTCAAAGTTTAAATAAAATATAGCACTTAGAAGCATATAGCACCATTTTGGGACATAGGCTCGCGATAGACCGGGCTAAAGTCAAAGTTTCAGGCTGACCGCGATGGAGCCCTGAGCGGCTACCATCCTCGGAAGGTACCGGTTAAAGTTTTTACCTTCACACTTAGAAACTTTTCTGGAGCTTTTTCTCGCGAGGCCCCTCGGAGCTCCCAGCCAGTCCGGATCCGGTGAGGGTTCGCCGGCTTGACTTGTGACGAGGTCCCGATAAACTTCCCTGGAGCGGACTTAGAAAATTTCTCAAGATCGCTTCAGCGGGGCAATCCAGAAATCCAGGCCGACACGCGAGTGAAGACAGGCGGCTTGGCTCTCGCGGTTGCTCCCGGTCGGCTTTTCTACGAGCGGACTTAGAAGCTTTTCTGGAGCTTTTTCTCGCGGGGTCTCTCGATGCTCCTCATGTAGCCGGATCCGGTGAGGGTTCGCCGGCTTCAGATTTTCTCTAGTCCCGGTCAATCTCTGGAAGTCGATGCAATGGAGCTTTTAGCGGGACGAACCTGGTGGGCTTTGCCGGCTCGTGGTTGAAGGCTGGCGGCTTGGCTGACCAGGATGAGTCGGTCCCCCTATGGAGCTTTTTTTCAAAGTTCCTCCAAAGTTCCCCAAACTTCTTGAACTTCTTCCTGAAGTTCCTCAAAGGGTTCCAAAGTGTCTCAAACTTACTCCAAGGGTCTGGAAGCTCCAAGATGGTCCTTGAAAGTTGAGGACTTCAATTCCCACAATGCACTGGACGTCACCCTTAGAAATCCACTGGTAGCTCCCCAGGTTGATGATTCTTGGTGGCGAGGGTCCAGATGAGCTCTGTTAACCTGTAGCTTGCAGGGAGTCCACTCTTGACTTCTTTTACTCAGCACAGTTAGTCCACAAAGCTGTAGTTTCAGGTGGTGCAGTCTCCAGAGGTCAGGCCTTAGAAGTCTTTGCACAGCAGAACTTTTCAGCAGGGCCAGTCTTGCTTTCTTCAGTTTCAAGCAGCAGATCTGAGGGGCTGGGCCTCTCTCAGATACTTATTCCACAGTCTCTGGGTCATCCAGGAGGTCAAGCTTCACCAATAGGAGTAGGGTAACTTCCCACTTGAGTGACTCCTTCCTGCAGAGTGTGGCATTATTCCATCCCAGAGTGCAACAAAGCTTCCAAATCCATAATGGCTGATTTTCCAGCAAGGAGGTAAGAGCTGGCTAAACACTCCCACTGAGTTGGCTAATTAACCTAGCCTCTCCTCCCTACATCTGCACATATCTTCCTTAATCCTGCCATCTGGCTGAGGTGGGGGTTCAAAGTTGTAAATGACACTGCTCTGGGCTCTGCCCCTTTGAAGCTCATTGTTTACGACCCCTCCCCCTGGCCTGGCATTCTTGCAGAACAGCTCACTGCCCTCCCAGTCCATCTGGCTGGCCCCAGGGGATCTTTATCACCTCTTCAGGCAGGCTGGCTAATCCCCTTAACTCTGACCAATCAGGGCAGAGCACTGGAAGGCTGGATTTGGAACTAAAACTAAGAAAGTGTTATAACTTCTTGTCTGTTCACTTTGGGAAAAATTCAATAACATCATATTGTAGGATTTATCAATACCATTCTAGTGAGTCTTTGAATGGAATCTTTATCCCTCTCCTATCAGAAGTTATTGTTTAATAACTTTCCCCCATGTTAACCTATGGGGCAGGGGGTTTGCAATGGGAAAAATGACATGGGCCTTTTTTCCAGCACCAGGACCTACAAAAACATATTTTATAAGTACTTGGCTTATTTTCACAGGACCCCCACCCCATAGGTCACCTAGGTGAGACCCTAGGGGTGCTGAATCTGTAAAAATATTTCAGATCCTCCATGCCCAGTGCCCCCAGCATCAAAGTCGAATTTGGGCAGCACTTTACACAATGGGGAGAGTGAAATGTGAATTTCACTTAACCCAGGGCATATATAAACTCATTTCTATAAGGGTCTACCTTATAGATACCTGACCCCCCACCCCTGGGATACCTAGGGGAGACCCTGGGGGTCATTATTATGCCCAAACATTTTAGGTTGACCAGTTTTACGTGCCCCAAACCCCAAAGTCGAGTTTGGCCACAATTTACATGTTTAAGAGCAATCCTGGTGCACAGAGCTGCTTTTAAACTGACCACAGGCTTCCGCAGTGCACACATGCAAGTGCAAAAAGGCTGCTGGCCTCTAAACTGCCATGCCCCAGGATACTGGGGACTTCTAGGTAGTTTCAATCCCCTGCCCTATTATATACTAGGGGCTTATGGGGTAGGTCATGCCAATTACAGGGGTAACCCACCATCCCATAGTGTACCCTAGTGTATGTTGGGTGTCTTAACTGTATTCTAATGTGTTCCTTTCAGCTTGGCACTGGCCCTGGGCTTAGTTAGACAGAGCCCAGGGTCAGTCAGAGTCAGTTACCACCAGTTCCAGTCAGCAAAAAGTTGGGGGGTGCCCAGGGCACAGGATGACTTTACAACAGGACCCCTGGTACCTAGGACATTGGCACTGAAGAGGGACCCCAAGGGTAGGAGCATGCATTGTGCCACCCTAGACCTCAGAGAACTACTGACTTGGCCCCAGCCCTACCGGCCTGCCTGCAGCCCTCGACAATCCTGCATCGAAAGATGACTCGTCCTGCAGCCCAGAGACCTCCAAAACTTTCAGAGGACTGTCTGCCTTTGACAAAGATCAAGACCTCCAGAGAACAACAAATGTGTTCACCAGCAACAAACTAAAAGCAAGACCTCTGTGAACTGAAGAACTGCAAAACCCTGCAACCGGATCCACCTCTGCACCTGACGCTTCTGGCCCAAGTCCAAGTGGCCCACCAGTTCCAGCAAGGTTCCCCAGCACTCCATGCCCAAGTCCTCCATCAGCTGACCTCTCCCGGACTACTCGACGTTGCCTGCAGCCTCTGCACTGAGACCCCCTCAACAGTGACCTGCTCCGGTAAGCCATTTCCGACACCAAAGGACATCCCTGCACCCGTCTGCCCTGGGCCTTTGTGAAGAGGACCAAAGGTGTCCCTGCATCCCCGAGCATCGCAACTTATCTCTGTAGCTGTTGGTTTCCTTCGACCGGCCTCCTGGCCTGAGCCTGCATCCCTTTTCTGATTTTGCCTTTCTCCATTGTCTTATATTGAGCACCCAATATTGTGTTGGCACCCTGCACCCGGCCACCCCTATTCCACTGGTGGTGTAGTGTTGGTGCTGCTTTGGACCCTGCCTCATGCTTCCTTCAACCCCTGGAGACTGGCTCCCCAAGCACCTGCTTCTTACCAGTAAGCAGCCTCTGTCTGATTGCCCCAGTACGTATTGTTTTGTATTGGGTGCCTGACCTCAAACTTGCACCCTGCACCTGGCATCCCCTGTGCAGCTGGTGGTGTACTGTTGGTGTTGAACTGAACCTTGCCCAATACTGATCTTAAGTCCAGAAGACTGGTTTTGTAAGTCGATGTTACCCATCCTTATGCTGAATGTTTTCTTCCTCCCATAGGTTGACATTGCAAAGTCTGAAAATTGCGCTGTGTCCACTTTTGAAATTGAAAAGTATTTCTATTGCAAAATGTATTTACCTAAGAAAGTTCTGCGTTTCTACAAAATAAATATAACCAAATATTATTGTTATAAATTAGTCTCGGATTGATTCATTGAGTGTGTGTCTCATTTATTGCCACCGTGTTTTCAAGCAAATGATGAACACTGCTCTCTGATAAGCTTAACTGCTCACCCACACTGCCACAAAAGAGAGCATTACTATTATCTACTCTAGCCTCTAAAAAATCTCTTGGGATCCACTGGACTCTCAGCACACTATACCTCTTTTTGCTATAGTATATATGGTAAACAAGTAAGAAAGGTAGCGCCTGCGTGGGTGCCAGTGGGCCAATGTGTTATGGTGGCGTGGCACAGTATCAGATGTACATTCCCGGGGTCAAAGAAGTATAGAAATAGTGACAGGAAATTGGTTCATATTGAAACAGAACTAAGGGCTTACACATACCCCAAACAGGTCACTGTTGAGAGCAGGGGAACTCCACTCCTCCACTTTGTTGCCTACACTCTCCTGTGTCCTAAATGGTTGCACATAGAGCTTGAACCCGAGACAGCTGTCTGCCCTCCTGGGGAAACATGCTAATGCTCCCAGGAAAGGAGCCCATAGGGGGCTGTACTGGAGAGAGGTGTTGCCTTCCTCCTGTGGGAAGCCACATGGTTGTTACCCAAAAGCAAACTTCAAAGCTGAAGCCACCTTTGAAGTGCAAATGGGAAACACTTGGGAGAGGGGCAGCCCCATTGTTTAGGCAGACTGGCTGGCAGCCAGGAAAGAGAGGGGAAACCTGTTGATAACCACATCTCTGTGTTGGGCTAGAGCATTTTGGACGCTGAGAGAGGAAGTGGTCATCAGGAGGGAGGGAACCTGGCAGCCCATCACCAACTGCATCCTACTGTGAGGTCATTTTCTGACCATAAATAGGGCACCCCTGATACCTAGAACTCGGATCCTATCTGGACTGGAAGAAGGACTGAAAAATGACTGCCCTGCTACACCATGGAACTGGCAAAGAGAGGCTGCGCTGGTGTGGATGGGCCTGCTGAACCCGGTGACTGCCAAAGGAGAGGGACTGTACTTGCTGTGTCCTGCTCGAGGAGATGTTGTCTCCAGAGCCTAGCCAAACTGAGAGACTCCAAGGGTCAGGTAGCTGAACTCCTGTTCTCAGCACAGAGCCACAGCAGCTGAGAAGGCTTCTGAGGCAAGTTGGTAACAGAGAATCGTCAAGTCATCGGCAACCGCTGCCGTGCAGCAACAGAGACCAGGACTCAATGCTTAAAGTTTCACCCGAGTTTGCTGAGCCTGGGAGAGTCGTTGAAGTGCAGTTTGGTCACCCAGAAGCCAAGATATCACCCAAGGAAGGATATGGCTGTGATGCGATACCAGATGACTGGTAGCCCAGCACCGAGAGGACTTTAGGGACGTCGACCCTGTGACCCTGTGATAAGGACCACCAACTCACCCCCTTCATGGACCGAGGAGTAGCTGCTGCAAAACTCCAATTGAATGCATTGCATCCACAGCATCCTTGAGCATCTTCAGCATCCTTTATCCCTTGCATCAGGACCAATTTCATAGGACTCCATTGCAACGGGGATAAAGCACCAGGAACTTCCTGGAGACTACTTCACTTGTAAAAGTAACTGATTCTGAGGACCTTGTTGGTCCCCCTGACTTGCTCCCAACTGGAGTTGGTCACCTGAAGTGACTCTAAGTAACTGCAATACAACTAGCATAACCTTTTGGTGTAAAAGTTTCTGAGTTCCATTTTTTTTTAAATTGACAATGCTTGCTTGCTTATAAATTGTGTATCTCCGGAACCCTCTTGTTGATCTTTTTCATTGGAGTGTCTAAAACTACAGTCTAATTTTATAAATTGGTGTCAGATTTCTTTGGTGTCTTGTTGATTATTTCTTCAATTGTTTTAGTGTTGTTTAGTTGCTTTAAATGTTTGTTCCTTTGTGTAAGCCTTGCTGCTCAGAGCTAGGGTTGGGCAGAGCTCGCGAAGTTCTACTCCCCGGAATTCCACTGAGTTTTCTAAAAACTCAGTAAAATTCTGCAGAGTTCAGTGTGCGGCGGACTCAATTGCCGCCTGGTCCTAAGTATTTTAGACCTGTGAATTATCGTTCCAACAAGTGTGATGCT
Organism: Calotriton arnoldi; assembly: GCA_963921515.1. Classification (NCBI taxonomy): domain Eukaryota; kingdom Metazoa; phylum Chordata; class Amphibia; order Caudata; family Salamandridae; genus Calotriton; species Calotriton arnoldi. Next base: position 756,972 of record CAWUFW010008992.1, on the reverse strand, counting down.
CAGGCGCCTGTTTTAGCCATATAACTCACAGTGAGAGTTGACAGCTGATTGCACGCACTCTGTCAGGGGAAGCAGCTAGCGCCAGGTTGCTCCATGTGGTAGTGGCCCGTGGTGACTAGTGTGCACGTGGTTGCAACTTCTACCATGTGCTAACACCGTTAGAACATGTAACTCCCAATTTACCTGCACATTGGTGTAAATCGAATGAGAGTACCACACGCATACTGGAACAAATGTTATGTGCTCAGGAGGGCATATGCGCCAGCTTGCATAACAAACCCAAAAAGAGCATCCCGCGCTACTTAAAGCTTCAAAGGATTCCAGAATCATCAGAATTAAATTGTTTTAATTTCTTTTTTGAAAGGGATAGCAGTTCATACCACATTTTTGCCCTCTCTAAGCACTGTAAATAACAGGTGTTAGTTACTCTTTGCCTATTTATTGGTACTCAATTCACTGGTCCCAGATGCCCGGCATGCCGGAAATGCTACACCATGTTCAGTCAGGGCATGTGTCTAAACACGGTAATTTATGAGTCAGAAAGTTAGCAGTGCGTTTTGGCCAGGACTGTACCTCGGTGAATTAACTGAGCCTAGGTCTGTATTGCTGTGGAATTAGCAGCAGAGGCTTACAGCATTTGCAAATATGAAATGCAGTCGTGCCCATGGCACAGTGTAGTCTTTTTAGGTTTTGCCTGCACAGCGCTTGCGAAATCTATTGCTTTTATATTAAAATTAAAAGGGGCTTAAATCCTGCCCCTCTCTCTCCTGGCTTTTCATTGGTTCCTGTGCTTGCCACTTACTTTTCCTCTATTTCTATTGGCTGTAGCATATTTTCCTGCATTTACCAATGCTTCTTCCTCGCCTGCTTCTCTTATCAGTTTCCTGCAGCCGAAATACTATAAACATCTCCTTTGGTGGAAATATTTTTTTCATAAAGTTTAGCTTTTTGCTTTTTTATGTTGCAGCAGATTTATGTAGTGCAACTTATCGCCCGGAAAGAATAAGTGATTTGCCCAGAATCACAGGATGTTGCACTGCCGCAACTTGAGCTGGGTTCCCCAGCTCTCTAATCAGCAGCTGTGGCCGCTGCACCACATCATCTTCACTCCTGTGGTACATGCCAGGGAGCAGCGCTTTCCTTCGTCCCGGACGATGATTGATAAAAAACAGCTGTTTATTCATCACATGGGCGAAACCGATGCATTACAAATGCTTGTTTTACTTTCATTGCTAAACAACGTATGAGGCGGGGCTATGGTTGCATGCTTCAATGGAAATGTAAATTGGAAACATTTAAGTGTTCATTAACATGCTCCTGTTACAGTAATTTTTATAAGCCTTTTTCCACTCTAATGCTTTTGAATACAATTTGTCAGAGAGCATGCAATCTATGTTTTCTTCGAAAGGGGGGAAGATCCCGACTTACCCCTCAGAGTATTGCCTTCTCTCACTTTGGGGTCGAACTCCACAGATGGGGGAGCCCACTCCAAGGGGCTAGCGGACTTGCCCATGGTCTTCTGGAGGTGATGCTTAAGCAAGGGTATCTCAGTAGTGGCGGAACATATCCCTGGATTAAACAATGGTGTTGTGGATTGGTTCTCCCGAAATTTCAGGGACTCCAGCAATTGGAGATTGAACAGGAGAATCTTCTTCAATATCCAGATGAGATGGGGACCTTTTGGGGTTGACCTCTTTGCAGACAGACTCAACACTCAACTACCAAATTTCTTCAGCTGGAGGCGTGACCCTCAAACCCGTGGGGTTGATGCCTTCCTTCAGAATCGGAGGGGTCTAGCACCTTATGCTTTCCCTGCATGTGTAATGCTACCAAGGTTACTGCTACACGCACGCAGGAGCAAGGAGAACACGGTAGTGATAACTGTTGCAAAGTCATCCTGTGCCCTGGGCAGCCCCCAACTTTTTGCTGACTGGTACTGGTGGTAACTGACTCTGACTGACCCTGGGCTCTGCCTAACCAGGCCCAGGGCCAGAGCAAGGCTGAAAGAGACACATTAGAATGCAGTTAAAACACCTACATACACTAGGGTACACAATGGCATGGTGGGGTACCCCTGTGATTGGCAAGACCTACCCCATAAGCCCCTAGTATATAATAGAGCAGGGGGATTGAAACTACCTATCAGTCCCTAGTATGTAGTAGGGCATGGCAGTTTAAGAGGCCAGCAGCCTTTCTTCGCTTGCATGTGTGCACTGCTGAGGCCTGAGGTCAGTTTTAAAAGCAGCCCTGGGTGCCATGACTGCTTTTAAAAAGTAAATTGTGCCCAAACTCGACTTTGGGGCACTTAAAAATGGATAACCTACAATGTTTTGGCATATTAGGAACCCCCAGGGTCTCCCCTAGGTATCACAGGGGTGGGGGGTCGGATATTTATAAGGTACACCCTTATAAAATGAGTTTTTATATGCCTGGGTAAAGTGAAATTTCACATTTCACTCCCACATTGTGGTAAAGTGCTGCCCAAATTCGACTTTGATACTAGGAGCACTGTGAAGTGAGGATCTGCAATATTTTTACAGATTCAGAACCCCTAAAGTCTCCCTATTTGTCCTATGGGGTGGGGTCCTGTAGATATAAGCAAAGTACTTATAAAATATGTTTTTGTAAGTCCTGGTGCTGGAAAAATGTCCCAAGTCATTTTTCCCATTGCAAATCCCCTGTTACATAGGTTAACATGGTAGGAAGTTATTAATTAATAACTCTTGATAGGAGAGGGCTAGAGGTGCCATTCAAAGATTTCCCCGAATGGTATTAATAAATCCAACAATATGATATTGTTGAATTTCTTCTAAAGTGTACCTTCAAGAAGTTATAAGACTTTCTTGTTTGTAAGTCCAGATTCAGCCTTCCAGTGGTCTGCCCTGATTGGTCAGAGTTAAGTGGATTAGCCAGCCTGCCTGGAGAGGTGATAAAGAGCCCCTGGGGTTATGCAGCTGGGCTGGGAGGGCAGTGTGCTGGTCCACAGGAATGCCAGGCCAGGGGGAGGGGTTGTGAACCATGGGCTTCAAAGAGAAAATCAGAACCCAGTGACATTTACAACTCTGAACTTTCTACCTCAGGCAGATGGGGGGGATTAAGGAAGGTATGAGCAGATGCAGGGGGGAGAGTCTAAGTAAATTAGCCATCCTAGGGGTGTGTTTAGCCAGCTCTTGCCTCCTTTCTGGAAAATCTGCCATTATGGATTTGGAAGATTTGATGCACTCTGGGACAAAATAATGCCACACTCTACATGAAGAGGTCATATGTTTGAGGAGTTACCCTGCTCCCATTGGTCAGGAGTGACCTCCTGTCTGACCCAGAGAACATGGAATAAGAATCTGGGAGGGGCAGAACCCTCCAGATCTGCTGCTTGAAACTTACTGAAGCAAGACATTGCCAAGCTGAGAAGTTTTGCTGTGCAAAGATTTCTAAGGCCTGACCTCTGAAAACTGCACCATCTGAAACTACAGCCCTGTGGATTATTTTGTTGAAAAAGAACTAAAGAGTGGACTCCCTGAAAGCTAAAGGGTAAAAGAGCTCATCTGGAACATCACCAACTAAATCTGCACCTTGGAGAACTACCAGTGGATTTGTAAGGATGACGTCCAGTGGATTGTGGGAACTAAAGTCCTCAACTTTCAAGGACCATCTTGGAGCTTCCAGACCCTTGGAGTAAGTTTGAGACACTTTGGGTCCCTTTGAGGAACTTCAGGAAGAAGTTCAAGAAGTTTGGAGAACTTTGGAGGAACTTTGAAAAAAAGCTCCATAGAGGGACCGACTCAACCTGGTCAGCCAAGCCGCCTGCCTTCAACCGCGAGCCGGCCAAGCCACCCAGGTTCGTCCCGCTAAAAGCTCCATCGGTCCAACTTCCAGAGTTTGACCGGGACTAGAAGAAATCTGAAGCCGGCGGACCCTCACCGGATCCGGCTACATGAAGAGCATCGAGAGACCCCGCGAGAAAAAGCTCCAGAAAAGTTTCTAAGTCCGCTCGTAGAAAAGGTGACCGGGAGCAACCGCGAGGGCCAAGCCGCCTGCCTTCCATCGCGTGCCGGCCTGGATTCCTGGGTTGCCCCGCTGAAGCGATCTTGAGAAATTTTCTAAGTCCGCTCCAGGGAAGTTGACCAGGACCTCGTCACAAGTCAAGCCGGCGAACCCTCACCGGGTCCGGACTGGCTGGGAGCTTTGAGGACCCTCAGGAAGAAAAGCTCCAGAAAAGTTTCTAAGTGTGAAGGTAGAAATTGAGACCGGGACCTGCCGCAAGCTGTAGCCGCCCAGGGCTCCATCGCGGTCGGCCTGAAACTTTGACTTTGCCCCGGTCTATCGCGAGCAGGTATCCCAATATGGTGCTATAATCTTCTAAGTGCTATATTTTATTAAATCTTTGAAAATTCATATCTCCGGTTCCCTACATTGGAGTTTTGTCGTTTTGGTGTCATTTTAAAGATAAAAATATTTCCTATTTTTATAAAGTGGTGTTGGATTTTTATTATGTGTTGTGTCTTTATTGTTTACTGAATTGGTGTTTTTAAATGCTTTACATACCTGTCTTTGAAGTTAAGCATATCTGCTCGCAGCCACGTTACCAAGGGTTGAGCATGGGAATAATTTTCTAAGACCTATGCTGAGTCCTATCATGTGTTAGTGGCCTTACTGCCAGTGGCACACCTACATTTGCCCCTACCAATAATCCACTTTCCAACAATAACACTTCTTTGGAGGTCATAGGCCTGGTTCCCAATCCTATTGGAAATGAGCATAGATTTACCAATCCTAATTCCAACTTTCAGAGAGATAATTACAGGCCCAGAAGGACAGCCACACCCTCTTGTAGAGCAGGGACTTCTAACCCTGATGGCCTGAAGGATTTCAGGGGACAGTGGCAAATCCCAGGCCTTTCAGCAGATGCTTTCAGACTCATATCGGAGTCATGGACACCTGGCACAAGGAAAACATATAGACTGGCCAGGGAGAAATGGGTTTGATTGAGTTCATGTAGTTAATTACTTATCTGAATTATTCACATCAGGACTCTCTTGTAGAACAGTTAATGTTTACAGATCAGCTTTTGCAGCAGGTCAATGTCTTGCAGATGGAGTCACTGTGGGTCAAAACTTACTAACTAAAAAAATCATGCAAAGTATGCAGGTACTAAACCCACCTGCAAAATACGCTGCTCTATGGGATGTATGAGATGTTCTACAGGTCTTAGTAAGTTGGGGTGAAAATTCTGGGTTATCCCTAAAATGCATCTCCTACAAACTCACCGTCTTGCTCTGCTTGGTATCTTTCAGACTGACCTCAGACTTCACGGCCTTAGACATCACCAACAGGGCCTACCAACCCAAAGGGATTTGCTTTTATTTAAAAAGACTAACAAAGACCATGTCAACCTTTGTTTTTTACCCTTTCTTTACACAGAATGAAAGACTTTGCATGGTGAAATGCTTGATGGAGTATGAGAGAAGGACTGAGTCTGAGAGGAAATACAGAACAAATGCTAATATCCTATAGATCACCTCATAGAGCAGTTTCCTCTGCCACTTTAGCAAGATGGGTGAAGGAAGTAATGAAAGAAGCCGGTATAGACACTACAGTGTTTGGTGCACATTCCCTTAGGGGTGCCTCAGCCTCCAAAGCTTTCTTCCTAGGGGGAGGTCTGCAAGATATCCTCAGGGCTGCGGATTGGTCCAAAGAAAGTATGTTTAAAAGCTGTTATTTTAGACCTGTTACAAGCGCAATTGACAATGTGTTAAATGTTAAATGCACTTTAAATTTACATAATGTTAGCCTCTGTTTCATGCCATAAAATTTAGATTTTTCACAGCCTGGTGGGCAGAAAATCTGGATTTTATCAAAGACACGGAGACTAAGATTATCCCTGTACAAAGATACCCTTCCTAGTGGAGTAAATGTTACTGAATTTGTTTTTGATTTTATTTTTCAGAATAAGAAATTTTTTGTGATGAAAACTCTCTCATTTGGAAGTTAAAGATATTAGAAGTTAACTTGTTCGCAATGCCAAAGAAGGGAGAAGACTACTATTGGAGGATTTTCTAACCCGTTGGAATGTTATTGAAGTTCTAGATTCTTCAATTGATGCTGCTGTGAGCTGGCAATAAAGAAGATTTGCATAATCTTAGCCTCTATGTCTTTAATAAAATCCAGATTTTCTGAACAAGCTGTGAAAAATCTAAATTGTTCATTAACATGCTCCTGTTACAATAATTTTTATAAGCCTTTTTCCACTCTAATGCTTTTGAACACAAATTGTCAGAGAGCATGCAATCTACGTTTTCTTTGCAAGGGGGGAGAATCCAGACTTACCCCTCAGAGTATTGCCTTCTCTCACTTTGGGGTCGAACTCCACAGACAAGATGCGGTTGATGCCGAACTTGAGGTCTTTGCTGGCCAGGGTGGGCTGTGCTGATCAGCCCATGGTGTAGCGCCCCCCAGGAGAGCCGCAGCCCACCCCTGGGTGCTGCTGGTGGGCAGAGGCAACAGAGGAACGTAGGGCTCTACAGGCGTGAGCCACATGGGAGAGGAGGCCTGCAGGTGAGTGGGGCCCAGCTGTAGGCCTTTGGTCAATTCTCTGCCTGCCTGCGACTGGTGCCAAGGATGCAGGATGTCGACGATGAAGAAAAATGGTGCCTGCTTCTTGGCACTGTCCAGCGCTGGGTACACCTTGGCCCCTGAACAGTAGGCAGGCCAGAGGCTGAAGTAGGAGGAGTAGAAGGGGGCCAGCCTGGCGACCAAGGTGTACAGCCCCCGAGCCTGGTAGTCAAGAAAAATGAAACCTTGGCAATGGCAGGAGGACCTCAGGCATGAGGAAGAAGCAGTATACCGAGCGCTACCCTTGCTGCACTTTCTCCTCCACTCAGCGCTATTTCCATTCTCTCCCCTAGCGCTATACTTCCTGTCCGCTTGGACCACTCTCTCTGGACTCTGAGTAAACTCTCAGTGCTCGACCGGCCACCAAGCTCTAGGCCAGTTGCACAACCCAGCTCCACTGATTGGCCTCCAGTCCACTCCTGTCGCCTGAGTCACATGAGCTGCAGTGAGCTGGGCGTGGCCTATGTAGGCGGGATCTGGGTAGGACCACTGAGAGCATGCCCCCGAGCCAGACCTGTGATTGCCCTGAAGATATCAGGGAGTTAGGAGCGAGCTCTGCACTTAAGGGGTGGGTGAGCAGCGAGCTGGTGAACTGAGCTCCGCTGGTGGTTGGTGGAGGTTTTTTTTGCCACAATCCATGCTCTGCTTGGAGCATGGAGTGCCAAAACTCAGCAAATTCCACCAACAGAGCAGAGTTCACCACCCACCCCTACTCAGAGCCACAGCTACCCAGTGTTGAGCTGAAGGTTTAACAAATTAAGTCTACTGGTCCTAGAGGGGTTGGTAGGTGTATTTCATGGTGAGGTGACACAACCACACCATATAATACCCCCATTTCCTCACACTAGTGATACCAGACACCATCATCATCACACTGCTTGCATGTGATCTCTCGAAGTTCAGCTCTGCGCTGGAGGGTGGCCTAAGCAATGTTGTGGTAGATAAAGCAGGTGCGAACTTGAAAATGACATCTCTGACCTCCCTGGCTTTCTTTAAAACTAGGGGTGGGCGGAAACTTTTGCTCCGCTGACAGAGTTTGCTGAGTTTTTTCTCACTCTGTACTATGTGAGCATCGTGGAGTTGCATCAAAACTCTGCCAAGCGCCACACTGAGGAGTTTTTTCTTGTGTGCAGCTCGCCAACGAGAAGTTGGCGACCATGAGCTCAAATTTGTGTCCCCTAGCGTGATTTTTGGGTTGGGTGACGAGATGCGAGATGTAGTCAACAGATGATGTCGCCCTATTCCACTCAGAACTATTTACACCCACCACTACTAGATAGCGTGTGATGGATGGGAATTAACCTAGATGAGAAACAGGAAGGGGATTAAATATAGAGCAAGACACTGCTATGCCTCAGGGCTTGGTTGATTCCTCCAGTCGTGCCACCTCCTGGACTGCCTCTTGTGCCTCTTGTGCCTCTTGTGCCTCTTGTGCCTCTTGTGCCTCTTGTGCTCTTCTCAGGATGGTGATCTGCGGTGTGTGTTCTGTCCCTTGAAAGGATAATCAAAAGGTTAGTAACATTTTACCCCTTTTTGTATCTATTTACAATTCCTAGTGGATTACATCAGGCTTTACGCCCTTATGGCGTTGTGTTGCCCTGGTACGTGATCTTCCCTGTTAAAGCCTTTTTTTGAAAATGTCCTAAACATAACAACATAGATCAATTTACAATCATACACCCTCTGATGGGTTCCTTAAAATATATAGTGTAGTTTTTACATTGTTTTTGCTGCCTCGCTTGGTCTTCAGGACATAAATCTACCACTCTCCAGATTCAACCTGTAAAACAATTTGTGAGCACAGCAACAGAATACATTTAAAAAATATATATATTTATTGTTTTTTATTTGGCACAACACAATACAAAATATTACATCAAAGAACGGCGAGAGGAATAAGAATATGGCCATAGAACAAGACAAATGTGTATCATCGAAGTTGTCGAAATGGATGATGGAACACTTGTGGTAGCAGGAAGATATAGGACAATAGACGTGTTGGTCGGGGTCGTGACGGATCTTTGAAATGGTCTGAGTTCCTAAATGTGATAGTGAGTCATTTCAAAAGAGGTGGGATGGAAGGATCAGAGTGGCGGAGAGCAGGGGATCCGGGCTAAGGATCCCGCAGGACGGAAAAAAGAATGGTAATGCACTACCCAAGGGGGGCAAATCACGTAATATAGGTGGACTTTAGTAACAAAACAGAGTATGAATGATTGATGAACCTTAGCTTGGGCTGGAGGATGTGGGGGGTGTTGCCCTGTGGAAAAGTGGTGAGCGGAAAGAGGGGGGATCGATGCCAGTTTGGGTAATGGTGAAGCCCAGAAAGGGGGTGTTGATCTCGAGCTGCCTGTTGACATGAAAATCATATTAGTCAGAGGCAGCGAGGGGTACTGGGGTCAGAGGAAGGGGTATACAATTCAGGGTGGTGGGCGGCATGGGACGCAGGAGGAAGGCCCAAGTCATTTAAGGAGTGAGGTATCGTCTCTAAGTTCCTCTCCATCTGTAGCCCACAGCCGGTCCCAGGATTCTGCCATCATCTCTGTGTGAAGGGTCTTACTCTCCTCTCTGTGTGGGCTCAGCTTTCCACCTGGGCCCATCGCATGACCATTGTTCACCAGTTAGGGATAAAGAGGGCGTTCGGTGGTTTCCAATTGCTCACGTTGGCTCGTTTTGCCACCAGAAGGTTATGGTCTAGGAAGTGAGACGCCACCCTACGGTACTTCGGTCGAGAGAACAGACTCAATATTTCTATTTCCCATGTCACCTGGAGGGACACACTGGTGCATGTGGCGAGAGTTCATAAGAATGGGCCCAGTACGAGGAGAGGGATGGGCAAGTCCATGGCATGTGCTGAAGGTCTGCACTTGTGACGGTACAGTGGGGGCAAGAACAACACATTACCTCCTCGTCCGTCGTCCCCTCAAGGTCCTCACATAAGAGTTATCCCTATTCATGCAGAACTTAATTGCGAAACTTGATTTTTTCTTTCCCAATCCAAGATGGCCCCTGTGCCCCTGACTACAAATACCTCAGTTACTGGGAAGGACTTCCTGTTTCTTTTTTCTGCAGCCAATTGCCATCTTGGCTTCAGCTGTGTGTAGTTTTCTATTTTTTTTTTCATTTTCCAATCAGGCCTGCTTTTGCGGTTTGTCACATGTGTTTTTGTGTTATCGCTCTCGAATGCTGGGCATACAGGATCAAGGAGGAAGTCTGTGGTCTGCTGGGTAACCTTTGGCGGCCTCGGGGATGTCGATGAGCATTTTCCACTTTTTGTATGTTTATTGTGTTTGCGTTTCCCCTTCTCATGCTGTTGACCGGAAGGTGGAGGGGGCTGTGAAGCGTTCCTATGCGGCTTCTGTTCGTGCGAATGCCTACTCCACTTACACTATTCAGTCCCTCCCGAAGGACTTCCATTCTTTGGCTGAAGAGGTGCTGGAGGGTGTAGATTTGTCAGCTTTGTTGGCTTTGATGGAGCACCAGGTGCGGTTCCTCTCGGATGTCACCTGAACAATCTCTGTGCTTCAGCAGCATCGTGGCTCTTGCAGCCCTTCGCAACATGTGGATGTGGTCTAGGAAGGCCAGGGCTCCTCAGAAGGCTGTCCTTCTGAAACTGCCTTTTACAGGGTCAAAGGTTCTTGCCAGTGACTTGGAGGACATGATTAAGAAATCTGCGGAGAATAGGAAGCTGGTTACTCCTGCTCGTCCAGTCTCCAAAGGCAGGGTTTTGGGATTCTAGAGGGCCTTTCCTGCTGGGGGCCAAGCTTCACGACACCAGCCCTTAGGCAGGAGTCATGGCCAGGGCGCCCCTCATGCTGACAAATCCAGGGACTCAGCTGCTGCATCCTCTCCGCCCCTCCCAAAGCATGACTGCTCCAGTCATTGTTTACTGAGCTAACTATAACTTGCGCCCCTGCCATGTACTGCTTATGACCTGACACTACATCGCTCACGACATGTGAAATGACATCAATTATGACATCATTTTTGGTCGCACTCTTTCAGTTTTTCTATAGTGAGAACATATTCCAAAAAGACATCAGAACTTTCCTTAGACAGAATGTGCAATGCAGCAGGAGATTAGAAACGTGAAAAGCAGACAAAAGAACAATGACAGTGCGTGAAAATCAATCTTTAACCCTGGCTGATGCAGGAACAGCACCTCCTCTGGAGGAAGAAGTATTGCAGGACAACAGAGTGGGCAGGAATTGCTTTGATTTAAGGCTCAAGGACACAGTGTTCAGTTCAGAAATGCAACGTAAACATTTAAAGAGTTCACAGGTTGAATTGAATTGAGTTTAGGGGGTGAGAGGTAGTCAGGGAAGGAAAGGAGCTTCTGTAATGGGTAACGAGGAAGAGGGGTATGTAAAGAGCGAGGGAGAGGTCTAGACAGAGTGGGTAGAAAAAACAGACTTGGAAAAAAGTGTTCAAACCAGCTCATGAAGGGCTTTCAAGGTGCGGCCCTGGCAGCCCCTACAAGAGTTATGTTATGTTGATTTGTATAGAGCACTAATCTCCCGAGAGGGCATCCATGCACTTGGGCAGGTGTGTGGGCCTGTGGTCCCCAAGGCGCTTATATGAATAACCAGGTCTTTAGCTAATTGCGGAATTCGAGGAATGAGGAGGAGGCTCTGATGTGTTGAGGGAGGTCGTTCCATGTTTCAGGTGTGATGTAGGAGAATGAGCAACCTCCAGTTTTGCTTCTGCCAGGAGTGTGTGTGAGCGAAAGGGAGGCAGAGCATACGTGTGTGGTGGGTTGGAGGAAGTGTATGTGGGTGTTCATGTTTTCTGGTCCTGTGTTGTCGAGGACTTTGTCTGTGTGCATGAGAAGTGCCAGTGGAGCCAGGTGCGGTGTGAAGAGAGTGCAGCGAGGGAGGTTTAGTATGAGTCTTGTGGCGGCATTCCAGATGGTCTTGAGTCTGTGCAGGGGCTGTTTGGAGATTCCAGTGTAGAGAGTGCTGGTGATGAGAGCTAGAGTGATGGTCCACTTGGTGTTCTAGGCAACCATTTGAAGATCTTTTGCAGCATGCGTAGGATATGGAAGCAGGAGGTTCACACTGCGTCGACTTGAGCCGTCATGTTGAGCTTGTCGTCTAGAATGATCCCTAGATTTCTAGCGTGGTCTGTGGGTGTTGGCCTTGCTCCAATGGCCACCAGGTGAACTCCCATGGGGAGGTCTTTTTGCTGAAGACCAGTACGTCCGTCTTATCGGAGTTGAGCTGCAGGTAGTTGGTTCACATCCAGTCTGCTACCATGGTCATGCATTTGGGGAAGTTGGTTCTGGTGGTGGTTGTCTTGTCTGTTAGGGAGAAAATGAGTTGGGTGTCATTGGCCTTGGAGATGACGGATGCGGATGTATATGTTGAAAAAGGTGGGGCTGAGGGATGATCTCTATGAGACTCCGCATATCAGGTTCTTGAATTCTGATGTGAAGGGGGGCAGCCTGACCCTTTGGGTTCTTCCTGTGAGGAATAGATCCATTTGAGAGGGGATCCTAGTATGCCAAACTCTTGGAGTCTTCAGATGAGGGTGTTTAGAGGAAACCCCAGAGCAGCAAGCGAAAGGTATGACCCTTTACCATCAACGGGGTATGAAAAAAAAGTGTACGGGGTAAAAACGAGTGTCCCAGGAGGGGGACAGGTCAAAGGTTATATTCCGTCAACACACAAAACCTTCATCAGAGATCTGTAGACACATTTCAACCAAAACCGTTGATTTTCCTCATATTCTTCCCAAGTCCTTCTGTTAGACCTGTCAGCCCTAGGGTGGTCTTACCCCGTTTTTTTTTGCTCTTGCGCCTCCTTTTTGCCACTACACTTTTGTTGGACCTAGGTCTCTGGGCGCCTTACCACTGCCAAACAGTGCTGAGGTGCAGGTGCTCTCTCCTAATAAGATGGCTGCCACAGGCCCCTGCTACTGCGGAGTGGCCATTGCGCACGCACATACTAGTAGTCAGGATCAGGCGGGGACATAATGATACAGTATCCATGCCGTTCCCGCCTCTGGGCCTCATAGCCAGACATGAGGGGAGCTTCTAGAACCTTCCAGCTAGGGGAGGGGTTATGTTTTGCCATCTTCAGGAGGGTCACCTGACCTAGGGGTATAAGAGGTTTGGAGGGAAACCTTTCTAGTCAGTTGGGGCACCACTGGACCTGGGGGAACCTCCGTCGGAGTATAGGCTGTCGGGCCTAGGGGGGAGGCCTACACTACTGGTACTGACTGGGCTGAGGCACTGCTGTGCTAAGATAGCTGAGGAACACCTTCCACCCACTGACCTTGCCCAGCGTGAGGGGACCCAGGGAACCACCTCAAGTGTGCCTGCAGGGAACCATCCTGCTTTTGTGCCCACCAACTCAACCCCCCTTTATCCCCAAGTAACTGTATTCCAGTAACAGCGACCAAGAAACTACAAGCCAGAAACCGCGTTAAAGGAACCACCACGAAGAATCTACAACCTCCTGTGCTGGGGATCACCAGGTAAAGCGCTGTATGCTGTGCCCTGAAGAAGCGCTGTTCAACCCCAGCGCCGTGCTCTATAGAAGTGCTGGCGCTGACCACCCAAGTACTGTGTTGCCTGCTGGAGCGCTGTGCCTGAGAAGCGCTCCAGCGCTAAATCAACCCCCTGGCCCCCAAGCGCCGCGTGCTCCCTGGCGCTACCTGGCCCACAACTGTGGTGGTTGAAAATCACCGCCGCAGCCCCTGTGCGCGTTGCCCAAGAAGCGCTGGGAGGGAAACTCACCGCCGCGGCCCCCGCGCTGCCTGGAGAAGAAGCGCTGGGCCCAGGATCACCGCCGCCGCCCGGGCGCTGAGGAGAAGCGAAGGCCGCGCTGGGCCTGAGAGGAGGGCGGGAGGCGTTGCCTAGCAACGAGAGCAACGGCAGCGTCAGAGGCCGTGCCCCCGAAAAGCCGCGACATCATTGGCCCCGGCTCCGGAGGCCGACGGAGGCCCGGAGCCCGGAGCGGGACGACGTCCGGGGGCTGCCCTGCCTGCGGGAGCCCCTGCAGCTGGTCCACAGCCCCTCAGAGAGCACTGGGGCCCCGAGTGGAAGCGCCGCCTTCCCCGGTCGAGGCCCCACGAGTAACGAGGAGCGGGCTGACCGGGGAGGAGGCGCCTGGCCCCACCGAGGCCCACACGCATAGCGGGACAACCAGGTGAGCCCGGGAGGCCCTGGGAGGGATTCTGAGCCGCCAGGAGAGCTCAGGGAAGAAGCGCTAACCCCGCCTACCGCCCAGAGTGGATTGAGAGGGACCGGGGCCCTCAGGCTGCCATGGTGACTGCCTCCCCTGCGCATGTGGCTGGGCCCGGTCGTAGTATTTAGGCCTCGCCTGCTCACCCCTTACTCAGGATCGGCCCTGCCCACGAATCAGGTCCTTACCACACGGGCCTCAGAAACAGGGCCTGAATTGAATAGGAGCATAGGCCAAGCTGCTCGTATGACTTACATGCATTAAGTCCCTTAATGAGGGAAATGTTTACAATGTTGTGTGATTTATCTACATCAAGGCCTTTACTGAATTGAATAGGAGCCTAAGCAAAACTGATGTATGACATACATGCCTTATGTCTCCTAATGAGGGAGATGGTTTTAGTGTTGAGTGATTTACCGACGTTAGGCCCTTAATGAATGGAATATATCTACATGAATTGAGCCTGTGTTCACCTGCCAAGAGTTAAAGTGTTCCTATGTTGTAGGCCTACCTGCTTTGCGACACCCGCTGTACTGAATGTGGTTGCGCCTAGGTTGGTACAGGTTCTTCCTCATCTACAGTGTAATGTGCATCTAGATTCTTGCTAAGTGAATGTCGCTAAATGCATTTGAAGTCTATGTTTTGACCTGCAAACTATGACCTACAGTGTTACCTACTTGTCAATGAGGTTAATGCTACTGCCTTTTAATGGCGTAACGTTTTACTGTTATAATGTGCTTGAATGAATTTACGCACTGGTTTTGAGAAGCTAAATGAATTGCAATGTTGCCTAAGATTATCTGCATCATCTATTGCTGATCTAAAATTAGATAAAGGATCTGGTTTTTATACAAAAGCCTGGTGTGGTGTCTCCTTTATTGTTGCGCATTACTGAGTCAGTGTGAGTGTGTGCTGCACAAGTGCTTAACACATTGCCTTCGGGTGCCTTCCTACCTCGCGCCAAGCTACTGTGTCGGAATCGGTGACCCCGGTTCTAACATTGGTGTTCAGCGGTGGGATAAGGACTTGTGCTTGTGCAGCACCCTACAGGGATTCAGTGTGTGCCGCAATTGGACACCTATTTATAAGCAGGCCTAACAATTCGCCCTTCACTGCCTGACTGTACAGGCTCCTGTGTTAACCTGTTGCCTACGTCCTAGTAGTTTTCCCTTAAGTTGTCTGGGGCCCCACCTGTCAGGATGGAGTTCGAGCTGGCCAACCTTGAAATGTATACAGTGGCGCAGCTGAGGGAGTTCTGTCGGGGGATGGGGGTGCCCGTCAAGCGAGGCGCCAAGAGAGAGGAGCTTCTGAAAGTCTTGAGGGCATGGGTATTGGAACACCCGGAAGGGAGAGTGGTCGAGGAACAGGGGGAGCTGGATGCTCCAGGAGAGCTAGACTTACTGCACATAGACATCAGTGAGAATGTGTTGCCAGGGAGACGTTCCAGGGCAGGCATTAGTGTGTCAGCGAGCAGTGTGTCTGTGGAGGAGTACGAGGACAGGAGGGAGGAGAGGCAATTGAGGCTAGAGCTTGCTAGGATGGACAAGGAGCGAGAACAGGCAAGGCTAGCCATGGAAGAGAAGAAGCTTCTGCATGAGCTTAGCCTGAAAGAGTTAGAGCTCCGAGCCTTGCAGATGGAAACGCAGGGCAACTTGAATGGTGGCAGCGTACCCGCTGAGGTTCCACGAGAGCCTAAGTTTTACCTACCTAAGGAGGTGATGGCCAGTTTCAGTGTAGGGGATGACATTGATAAGTGGTTGGCGGCGTATGAGGTGTCTTTGGTAGCCCATGGGGTGCCTGAGAAGTACTGGGGGGGGAGGCCTGTATAGGTACATACCTCCGTTGGCAAGGGACACACTCTTGACCTTGGACAAGGGAGATCAGACGAACTACCCTGTGATGAAGGAGGCCCTACTTGGAAAGTTTGGCCTCACCCCAGAAAAGTATCGCCAGAAGTTCCGCAACAGCCACAAGCTTCCCACACAGAACTGGGTGGATTTTTTTGATTATGCCCGTAAGGCATTGGAGGGTTGGGTGCGTGGCAGCGAAGTGAGTGATTATGAAGGGCTGTGCAATCTATTTTTAAGAGAGCACCTTCTTGATAAGAGTTTTCCAGAGCTGCGCCAACACCTGGTGGACCGCAAGCTGACCGATCCTCGGGAACTTGCGAAGGAGGCGGATACCTGGGTTAGCACTCGGGTGTCCCACAAGGCAGACCCCCCGAAAGGTGGACAGAGTTTTCCCCAGAAGAGAGAGGGGGGAGATAAAAAGAAGGAGTTCTTTAAAGGCCCCCAAAATAGACCGCATGGGAGAGGGGTAGGTTCCCCACCCCAATCTGGATTCCAGAAACCCACTTACCCTGACAAGAGTCAGCAGCCCAGAACTGTCCGGTGCTACGAGTGCGGGGAGGTTGGACACTACAAGGGGGATCCCCAGTGTCTCAAGAGAACCCCAGCCCCCACAGGAGGTAAGAGCCCCGGGGTGGCCAGTGTAGCGCTTGGGGAGGAGTTGTCCCTAGGTAGGGGAGGTGAGTGGACAGGCTTGACCTTAGTTTCCCTGGGGGATAGAGAGATAATCCCACGGGTTCAGGTACCCTTGAATACTGCAAAGTACAGGCAGAGGGTCCTGGTGAACGGGGAGGAGGTGGAGGCTCTGAGGGACACGGGTGCCAGCATGACGATGGTAAGACGTCAGCTGGTGTCCCCAGAGCAGGTGATTCCTGAAGTATTCCACCCGGTTGTCATGGCTGATAATAGCCTGGGTCATTACCCCGTGGCCCAAGTTCCCTTTGAGTGGAGGAGTCTCAGGCCTGTTGAGAGTTGCGGTGAGCCCTGCCATGCCAGTTGACTGTCTGCTTGGAAACGACTTGGAACATACCGCCTGGAAGGAGGTGGAGTTCAACGCCCACGCTGAGATGCTGGGATTACCAGGGTGGACTTGCGTAGTCACGCAGTCCATGGCTGCCCGGCAAGGAACTCAACCCGGGTTGGAGCCTGAAACAATGGCCCAGCCCACTGCTGGACAAGAAAACATCCTTGAGGATGCACCCTGCGAGATGGATGGGGAGCCCGCGGAGGTGACCCCAGAGTCCGCTGAGGTGGATGTTGTTCCCGTGGGGAACTTGCCGACCCCTGCAGAGTGGCAGGTGGAAGGAGGGCCTACCCGGGAGGAATTCTGTCGGGCGCAACGAGAGTGCCCAACGCTTGAAGGCATGCGGCAGCAGGCCGAAGCCCAAGCAACTGGTAAAGAGACCGGTAATTATCATGTCTACTGGGAGGATGGTCTCCTCTACAGTGAGCCTAAGGCTCCGGTGCATGGGTCATCAAGGGCCTTAGTGGTCCCCCAATGCTACCGAGCCTTCCTGCTGGAATTGGCACATGAGATACCACTGGCAGGACACCTGGGCCAGGATAAGACGTTTGCTCGATTGGTCACCACATTTTTATTGGCCCAGGATGAGAGTTACCTCTGACACCTTCTGTAAGACCTGTGTGACTTGTCAGGCGAGTGGCAAGAAAGGGACTAAGTTGAAGGTCCCTCTGGAACCGCTCCCGGTTGTCGGTACCCCTTTTGAGCGGGTAGGAATTGATATTGTCAGGCCAATGGACCCGCCGACTTCTTCGGGGCATAGGTTCATCTTGGTGTTGGTGGACCACGCCACCCGGTACCCGGAGGCAATCCCTCTGAGGACCATCACTGCACCTGTGGTGGCGCGGGCCTTGATGGGGATTTTTACCCGCGTGGGATTCCCCAAGGTCGTGGTGTCAGATAGGGGCACGAATTTCATGTCGGCCTACATGCAGGCCATGTGGAAGGAGTGCGGAGTGACCTACAGGTTCTCCACTCCTTACCACCCCCAGACTAACGGGCTCGTGGAGCGCTTCAATAAGACCCTGAAGGGGATGATCCGGAGCCTACCTGAGGACTTGAGAAGGAAGTGGGACGTCCTCTTACCCTGTCTGCTCTTCTCCTACCGAGAGGTGCCGCAGAAGGGGGTCGGTTTCAGCCCCTTTGAGCTGCTCTATGGCTACCCTGTTAGGGGGCCCCTCAGTCTTGTGAAGGAGGGGTGGGAGAAGTCTTCTAAGAAGCTCCCCCGTGATGTGGTCAGCTACATGCTGGCATTCCGCAGCCAGATAGCCAAGCTGTGGAAGGAAGCCTCAGACAATCTGGAGGCTAGTCAAGCCGTCATGAAGGAATGGTACGACCGGAATGCTCGGACGGTGGAGTTAGATGCTGGACAGAAGGTGTGGGTCATGGAGCCCGGAGAGCTTAGTGCCCTCCAGGACCGGTGGACTGGACCGTATGAAATTTTGGAGAGAAGAGGCCAGACCACTTATGTAGTAGACCTCAAGACCCCCGTCAACCCCACAGGGTGTTCCACATCAACCGCCTTAAGCCACACCAGGAGCGGTCAGAACTTACTCTCCTGATGGTGACGGATGGGAGTGAAGAGGAGGAGAGCGAGCCTCTTCCGGACCTTCTGGCGGCCAAAGAGAACGATGGATCGGTGGAGGGAGTTGTTCTCTCCCCAACCTTGACCCTTGAGCAACAGGGGGACTGCCGCCAGGTATTGGAGCGGTACTCCTCGTTGTTTTCCCTCACTCCTGGGATTACGCACCTGTGTACCCATGATGTGGACACAGGGGACAGCCCGCCTGTGAAAACCAAGTCTTACCGGCTGTCCGACAAAGTCAGAACCAGCATCCAGAGTGAGGTGGCCAAGATGTTGGAGCTGGGGGTGATTGAGCCTTCCAGCAGCCCTTGGGCGAGTCCGGTGGTGTTGGTCCCGTAAGCGGCCCCACCGGGCACCACACCAGAACTTCGGTTCTGTGTGGACTACCGTGGTCTGAACTCCGTGACCAAGACTGATGCTCACCCGATCCCTCGGGCGGATGAGCTCATTGACTGGCTGGGAGCAGCTCGGTATCTGAGTACCAACGACCTGACGTCAGGATATTGGCAGATTGCCATGGCGGACGGAGCGAAGGAGAAGACTGCGTTCTCCACCCCCGAGGGCCACTTTCAATTTTGGGTGATGCCCTTCGGGCTGAAAAATGCTCCGGCCACTTTCCAGCGGTTGGTTAACCAGGTACTGTCTGGCCTAGAGGCCTTCTCTGCTGCCTACCTGGATGACATAGCTGTCTTCAGCAGCAGCTGGGAGGACCATCTGGAGCATCTCCAGGAGGTGCTACAGGCTCTACAGCGGGCTGGCCTAACCATCAAGGCTAGCAAGTGCCAGATTGACAGGGATCTGTCGTCTACCTGGGACACCTGGTGGGCGGGGGTAAGGTGCAACCCCTCCAGGCCAAAATTGAGACCATCTTGGCCTGGGAGCCCCCCAAAACCCAAACGAAGGTCCGGGCCTTCCTTGGTCTCACGGGTTACTACCGCCGGTTTGTCAAGGGCTATGGGACCATCGTAGCCCCCCTGACTGAATTGACATCCAAGAAGCAGCCACACAAAGTCATCTGGACGGCTGCCTGTCAAGAAGCGTTCGACACTCTGAAGCACGCGATGTGCACCGCTCCGGTGCTTAGGACTCCGGACTTTGGAAGAGAATTCATTGTGCAGACAGACGCCTCTGAGCATGGCATTGGAGCTGTGCTCTCTCAACTGAATGATAACGGCCAAGATCAGCCAGTGGCCTTTATTTCTCGAAGGCTACTCCCCCGGGAACAGCGGTGGAGTACGATAGAGTGAGAAGCCTTCGCTGTGGTTTGGGCTTTGAAGAAGTTGAGGCCATACCTCTTTGGCTCGCACTTCCTAATTCCAGCCGAACACCGACCCCTTCGCTGGCTCATGCAGATGAGAGGCGAAAACCCCAAATTGTTGAGGTGGTCCATTTCCCTCCAGGGGATGGACTTTCAGGTGGGACATCGACCCGGAGTAGACCACGCCAACGCTGACGGTCTCTCCCGGTTTTTCCGCCTTAGCGATGAGAACTCCCTAGAGGTTGGGAAGCTCTCCCCACTTTCGGCTGGGGGGGACGCATGTTAGACCTATCAGCCCTAGGGTGGTCTTACCCCGTTTTTTTTTGCTCTTGCGCCTTATTTTTGCCACTACACTTTTGTTGGACCTAGGTCTCTGGGCGCCTTACCACTGCCAAACAGTGCTGAGGTGCAGGTGCTCTCTCCTAATAAGATGGCTGCCACAGGCTCCTGCTACTGCGGAGTGGCCATTGCGCACGCACATACTAGTAGTCAGGATCAGGCGGGGACATAATGATACAGTATCCATGCCGTTCCCGCCTCTGGGCCTCATAGCCAGACATGAGGGGAGCTTCTAGAACCTTCCAGCTAGGGGAGGAGTTATGTTTTGCCGCCTTCAGGAGGGTCACCTGACCTAGGGGTATAAGAGGTTTGGAGGGAAACCTTTCTAGTCAGTTGGGGCACCACTGGACCTGGGGGAACCTCCGTCGGAGTATAGGCTGTAGGGCCTAGGGGGGAGGCCTACACTACTGGTACTGACTGGGCTGAGGCACTGCTGTGCTAAGATAGCTGAGGAACACCTTCCACCCACTGACCTTGCCCAGCGTGAGGGGAACCAGGGAACCACCTCAAGTGTGCCTGCAGGGAACCATCCTGCTCTTGTGCCCACCAACTCAACCCCCCCTTTACCCCCAAGTAACTGTATTCCAGTAACAGCGACCAAGAAACTACAAGCCAGAAACTGCGTTAAAGGAACCACCACGAAGAAGCTACAACCTCCTGTGCTGGGGATCACCAGGTAAAGCGCTGTATGCTGTGCCCTGAAGAAGCGCTGTTCAACCCCAGCGCCGTGCTCTATAGAAGTGCTGGCGCTGACCACTCAAGTACTGTGTTGCCTGCTGGAGCGCTGTGCCTGAGAAGCGCTCCAGCGCTAAATCAACCCCCTGGCCCCCAAGCGCCGCGTGCTCCCTGGCGCTACCTGGCCCACAACTGTGGTGGTTGAAAATCACCACCGCAGCCCCTGTGCGCGTTGCCCAAGAAGCGCTGGGAGGGAAACTCACCGCCGCGGCCCCCGCGCTGCCTGGAGAAGAAGCGCTGGGCCCAGGATCACCGCCGCCGCCCGGGCGCTGAGGAGAAGCGAAGGCCGTGCTGGGCCTGAGAGGAGGGCGGGAGGCGTTGCCTAGCAACGAGAGCAACGGCCAGGCCGCGCCCCCGAAAAGCCGCGACATCATTGGCCGGAGGCCAACGGAGGCCCGGAGCCCGGAGCGGGACGACGTCCGGGGGCAGCCCTGCCTGCGGGAGCCCCCGCAGCTGGTCCACAGCCCCTCGGAGAGCACTGGGGCCCGAGGGGAAGCGCCGCCTTCCCCGGTCGAGGCCCCGCGAGTAACGAGGAGCGGGCTGACCGGGGAGGAGGCGCCTGGCCCCACCGAGGCCCACGCGCATAGCGGGACAACCAGGTGAGCCCGGGAGGCCCTGGGAGGGATTCTGAGCCGCCAGGAGAGCTCAGGGAAGAAGCGCTAACCCCGCCTACCACCCAGAGTGATTAAGAAATCTGCGGAGAATAGGAAGCTGGTTACTCCTGCTCGTCCAGTCTCCAAAGGCAGGGTTTTGGGATTCTAGAGGGCCTTTCCTGCTGGGGCAAAGCTCCGGGACACCAGCCCTTTCTAGTCAGGGGTCATGGCCAGGGCGCCCCTCATGCTGACAAATCCCGGTACTCAGCTGCTGCATCCTCTCCGCCCCTCCCAAAGCATGACTGCTCCAGTCATTGTTTACTGAGCTAACTATAACTTGCGCCCCTGCCATGTACTGCTTACGACCTGACACATTACATCGCTCACGACATGATAAATGACATCAATTATGACATCATTTTTAATCACACTCTTTCAGTTTTTCTACAGTGAGAACATATTCCAAAACGTCATCAGAACTTTCCTTAGACAGAATGTGCAATGTAGCAGGAGATTAGAAACGTGAAAAGCGCGGGGTTTCAGGGGTCCGAACCGTCATCCACCGATACATATGGCGGGGGAGGTGAATGCGGGATGCTTTAAATTTACCTTTTATTCAATAAGGTGCTCAGAACAAAATATGTAAGCAGTAAATCTTCAACCTTCATCACTTCCCGCAAACTATGAACGAGTGAGAATTGTTCAGTTTCTCAGGGTGTGTATTCACTTTCCCGCACAGAGCAACTTTGCTCATTCATTTGCTGCTCGCTGAAGTAAAACGCCTGAAGGCGCATTCTCGCGCTCTTGACTTCTTCAGAGCGCTGCCGTGACAGAGTGTTATCCCTCTCTGTCTCACCCAGGTGAATGGGGGCCGAGCGGTGAATGCGGGGAGGGGGGAGCAGCGGGCGTCGCGTGGCTCCCTCGCCCACCTGGGTTGCACCATCCGATGTAGCCGGCTTCCGCTAAGCTGGGGGGCCAAAGGGCGCGAGGGGGAGCCGCGAGTCACGCTGCTACTGCGGCAAGGCAATTTGCTTGCCCTGAGCACTGGTTGCGAGCCCCGGAGCGCGGGGGCTGGAGGATGCGTTTGCGGGGGTGGAGGGGCGGCAACAGGCCCTCCACCCCTGTTGGTCCCCCTCCGTTTTAGGTTAACAGGTCTCCGGCCCGCGGGGGACGGATGTGTGTGCTGGGTATTTCCAGTCGCACCCGCCCTATTACGGATGTCCCGCGGGGGTCTATGACAATGGGGGTTGCCTGACTCGGGCAGCGCCGGCCCTCTCAGAGGGCTTCGTTGATATTTGGTGCCCGGGCATATACTTTGCGGGTCTTGCTGGTTTTTCCCGCATTCTCTCTAAAGGCTCCCTTCCCCCACGTACGGAGCAAATGTCAAGGGGTGAAGGGAGTGCTGTGTGACTTCATGGCTAACCCGCAGAGTTGAAAAACATGCTCATTGGGCAACCTTATCGGGCACTAAGCGCGTAGCTACTGGCAGCTGACTTCCACCGCAATACACCACTGCGCACTTAAGTTATTCGCCCCACCTCCTCTCACCCGGCGGCCCCGGAGCAGGAGAGGGGGATCTAGGTTCCCTGGCTCACGGCAGTCGCAGCGGGGTGCGGGCAGGCCTGGCGCGGTGTTGCAGGGGTAAACGGCGAGCGGCACGGTCCAGGACCTGGCTCCAGAGCACCCTGTGCAGCGCGGGCGTTGTGATCACCAGCATCTTTTGGGCCAGTCCAATCGGTTCATAGAAGGAATCCTATCCACAACTCCCCTATGCAGTAAGCGGACCCGTGTTCTTTTCTGGACGTCGTCGGGGTTCCCTGGCCTTCTTATCAGTGGGGGTCCAGTTCCTTGTGGTATTTGCTCCCATTTTATATGGTCAGAGTGCTTCTATGGGACCTGTTACATGACACAGAGGCGTCGGAGTACATGTCTTCCCCATGAGACAAGCCGAAAGGCTCCGATTCACTAGAATGTTAGAAGCTCTATGATTAATACAGACCTAGTGGTTAGAGTTGCACACTGTCTATTCTATAATTTACTCAGGGAAATTATACCACAGGGTCGTGTATTAATTCACCCTGATGGGGCATGCTAGGTGATTGTAATACATGCTATATGTAGCGAGTAGTGTGTTTAAATCAACCAGTCTGATACCACTGCATCTTCACCTCCGGAGCCAGAATGAGTTGTCGCACTCATAGGAGTGGCGAGGTTAGTCATTGTGCGGGCACTGCTAGATCGCATTACGCCAATAACGCAGGCTTGGTAGGTATGGCATTGCCTGGTTTGACCATTTGCCTTGATAGGAATATAAAATCAATGATTGCTCCCTTAAAATGTAGGTTAAATATACCCGGGGCAGCAAAGTCCGGCCTGTTTTTGCCGGGGATCGCCGGTATTGTTTACGGCTCCTCTCTGTCGATATGTCCCAGCCTTCTGCGGTACGGGCAGGGGGCTCTGAGTAATGCTACGATCAGGTTGATCCTACGCCTCTTAAAGTGTGTAGGCCACAAGGTGACACTGTGCTACTGTTCCTAGCACTAGGCAAGCTGCATCAAGGAGCACGGCGATCGTCTACAAGGTTAGCAGTGGTGGGGTTGTTATGTTGGCAGCGATGTATGGGGCAACCTGAGGTGGCCGCCGGTCGTGATCCCGGACATATAGCTTCCAGGGGCAGGGGGGTAGTTGTGATGTTTGATGATTGGCGGCGCGACAGGAGGAATGTGTGGTGCGAACTGAAAGTAGCCGCCTGACGCCAGGCCTGGCTTATAGTGTTCTATAAGACAAGCAATTAACTTGAGATCGGTGAAGGCTGGGGGCCAGCTGGGCCACTGGGAGTTCACAATACTTGGGCGTTGAGTGTTATTTTACTCGGGTCTCAAAACATGGGTCTTTTAAACATGAGCTCATTATCATGACAATTGGTGAGGGCACGGTTCACCTGTGTCTTTATTTATTTCACATGGTATCTGGCTGCGATATCTGGGACTTCGACCGGGCTACGATCGTAGCATCTGGGTCACAGGAAGATGGACCAGACAACCCAGATAGAATACGGGCGACACTTAGGTGACCAAACCCCACACAGGGTTGGCAGTGAGCAACCTGTCAGGATTGTGATCAAAGCATCACAGCATTGGGCGGTGCACGTGTAGAAGTCTTTGAGAAGGGTGGGGCATTGCAGGGAGTGGGAGTCACATACTCCTTGGGACCAAAACTCTCAGCAAACTATGGGGAAGTTATCTTGACTGCGGCTTCCGCTACATTGGAGGGCCCTTCTCACACCTGGGCATACTACACAGCTGGGGGGCAGAGATAGGAATGAGTAGGGAAACTCAGAGTAGAGCACTCCGCGGCACACTGAGTAGCCCAGCACAGAGCAACAGCATCTGGCAGGCGATACACACCTGTAAGCTGGTTTTAGCTGAAGGTTTTTGCGGCAAATGCTTCGTGTGCATGTGTCCATATTAGCCAGGAAAGATGTCAGTTGAAGGTTTTAATTCAATGCAAAGGAAGCCTCACGGTGCACGCCCAAATCATTAAGACATGGGGTGGCTTTATTAAGTATTTCCGTGTGCATGTGGCACATTTGATAATGGAGCAGGACACCTATTGTTTACTTTAGGAAACTGGGATCTTATGCCCAGGTTCTGTTTTGCCTAGCGCAGACTAACCTGCCTCTAGCCATGGCAGCTTGGCGAGTGTGGGGTCTGCTTCTTACAAGTGCGCTGTTCTTAAGAAGTTGGGGAGACACTGGTTTAGAACACAAGAGGCAACAACGCAGTAAGGAAAACCAGGCACTCCCAGTATTCAAGTATAGGCAGAAAGCTGGACATACTGTACCACTGACTGGTATGCCCCCTGGTACAGATTAACAGAAGTTTGAGAGAGCCAGTCCTCACCTAGGGGTGCCAGGCTTAGTTTGAGGGTCAAGTCCAAATATGTCACATTGACGGAACCTTTATAAATTTTCTATTATCTGTGCATAGTTACAGGCCAAGGCATGGCCCCCGAGTGTTGGGGGACGGTTTTCTTGGTTGTCATGCTTCTCAGATGTTTGTCGCTAGCTTGCGAAGGCTGTTGTATCTGCAGAGTCTGGGGCAGGTTAGCATCCCCACCTTGCATCCAGCAATCCAACAGCACAGTAGTTCACAGAACATGGGAAACGCTTTCCCAAATCTGGCACCAGAACACAAGGTTAGTGAGGGCCAACTTGTCCGCTGGGTGACTCGGGCAGGCGAAGACTCATTACAGTTCTTGCACAGTCCCATCATTTCGGAATTGGAACGTTGCTTGAAGTATCCCTGGGCATAAAGGAAGGCCAGACAAACATCCAGGGGATCACAGAGCGGGTGCACTCTGCTCTTAGCGTAGGATATGCAGGCGGCATCCATACTGGACATCAAAGTGATAATTTAGCTATGCTAACTTGCCAGTGAAGATAATGTTATGATGGAGCGCTGCAGGTGGCCATTCCTTGCCTGAGATAGATGAAAGCTTGAGGTCCCTGATAGTACTCACATCCTGGTCCAGTGGCTAGTGGGCCATCGCACCCCAGGTTGGGGGGTCAACTCTGTTAAATCCGAGGGGGACTAGGAGGGTACGGGACTGGTGCTTGGGAAACCCTGACGGAACATGGGAGATGCTGGCAGTAGGTCCACAGCACTCCACCAGTTCTCCCCCAGCAGTGGTATTAAAGTAGCACCAATCTTCACCATGGGAACACACATTAGAAGGCTGGGATACAATTTTACCAGTCCGCTGAGCTACAGTGGGCTGTTCATTAGGGGGGCTCCAGAACAAGGTGTATCACGCTGGCCTACAATGCAAAAGCACGTAGGGGCATAGCTTAAGCACAGGGGTCCTCCATCTGCCGGATCTTCTGGGTCCCCGTACAGCGCTATTTGGCTTTAAGCTTTAAATCCTGAGGTTCCATAGGAACATTTCAGCCTACACCACAAACTACAGCAGAGACTGGTAGGGGGAGGTTCCCCAACTCATCCTGGCCACCCACCTTGTTGTTCACAACAACCGCACACGTGAGTTTCAATTACCTGGGCATTGTTCATTTAGATACACAATATCATTTATTCTAAACAATCGCTGTAGTGGCAAGTTGCAAGCGTGAGACTCCCCCAAGGTCAACTGCCCACATTATCAGCAGCAATGGGGTTATCCTAGACACAGAGTGGTGTGCGCAGAAATGGCCCAATGCTTGGCACAAAAAGAATATCACGGCCCGCATTAGTCCTGGAGTTGTTCCCCATAGTGATAGCGTTCCACCTATGGCCGGCAACGCTGAGACCGAGGAGGGTGGTGTTCTGGTCGGACAACATGGCTGTTGTTCAGGCCATCAATTCAGTCAGCGACTTGTCCACTGGTCTTGTGCCTGTTGAGGGAACTGGTGCGAGCTTGCCTGGTTAACAATGTCGAATGCAGGGCGCGCCACATCCAAGGGGTGCGGAACATAGCAGCTGACGCTCTCTCTCGTTTTCAGTGGCGCAGGTTCCGGGAGGCGTGGCCGAGAGTGAGGGAGGAGATGACACCTTTTCCACCACACCTCTGGTTTCTTCTGAAGTTGAAAAGCGACTGAGGGGGCTGGGCGAACTGTCCCTGGCGCCAAGGACCAGTAAGCGTTATAGAGCGTGTGTGGCAAAATTCTGTTCAGTGGCAGGAGCCTGGGAAGAGGGGAAGGCGTCACTAGAGAGCAGGGTGCAAAGGTTCGTTATATGGGCCAAAGACGAGGGGAAGAGCCACCCTTGGATAGCGGGGCATTTGTCAGCAATTAGCCACCGCGCTAAACTAAATGGGCAGGAGGATCCAACAAAATCTTTCTTAATCAGGGCAGCGCTTAAGGGCTGGGTTAGGTGCGAGCCATGGCCGCCAGACACTAGGTCCCCCATTGATTTTGAGACTCTGCAAGGGATGCTGGACTGGGTGCACAAGGCTACACATTCACCCTTTGAAGCAGCACTCTTTTCGGCCACTTTCAGCCTGGCATTTTTTGGGGCACTCAGAGTAGGTGAGTTGGTGGCAAGGTCCAAGCAGGACAGGTCTGGGGTGGCATTGAGCAGGCAGGATGCAAGCCTGGCGGGAGACCTACTCACAATAGTTTTAAGGAGGTCGAAAACGGACCAAGTAGGGAAGGGGAGGGTGATTGTACTGCACCAGCTAGAAATGGCCAGGTACTGCCCAGTGCGCCTGGTGTCGGCCTACCTGGCACTGCGCCCAGCAGAGGAAGGTTACCTATTGATACATGCAGACAGTACCCCCTCACTAAGTTCCAGGTACAGAGCATAATGCAGGCATGTTTGGCGTTGTCAGGCAACAAGGTACAGGGCAAACTATTCTGCAGCCACTCATTCCGCATAGGAGCAGCGACCACAGCGTTCAGGGCAGGCCTGCCAGCTGAACGCATCAAACAGGTGGGGCGCAGGGAGTCTCAGTGTTACAAGAGATACATACGGTCTTGAAGGCCACTGAAATGGGGCTACGGACTGAGGGAAAGGGAAGGTACGGACAATTTTGGGGACCGCCAGAATGTTTGCGGGACTATATTGCCGGTGGCATGCAGTGAAGTGTAATAAGTGCTTTTGTTTATTAAGAGATGTGCAGGGAGGCAACAATAACTTCTGGCAAGGACAACTTTAGGGACGTCCAGAACATTCTGCGGCACCAGATGCCGGTGGCGTGCACTGAAGTGTAATGTGTACATGTTAATTTTGTAGATGTGCAGTGAGTCAATAAAAACGTTGCAAACTTTCATCTCTTTAATTACCAGGAACTATGGTCTGGGTGATTGGCCATTCTGGCGTCTTGCGAGTATCACTGTGGGCCGCGAGCAGGACTTGGAGGCACGGCCTCACGGCCACAGACATTATCTGGCTAGGATACCCAGGCATGCGCTGGACCTGCTTGCTGAAGAAGCTGCAGCAGAATCTGGGGGAAGATTCCTCCTCCTAATGTGTTGGGCATACACCTGGGAGGGAATGATCTGGCAGCTCTGGGGAGAAGAGCACTGTTTCAAGAAATGACAGTCACCAGGTGTAAATTGAGGAACCAGCTGGGGACCTGTGAAATATGATGGTCTGAGATAACGCCCGGCGGGTGTGGCAGGGCGCACGATCTAAGGAAGCCATTGAGGTCTCTCGCAGGAAGGTTAACAGCGCCATGAGAAAATTCACTGAGCAAAGGGGTTTTTGGCTTCATCCGTCATGGGTTACTGCACTCTAAGGCCACAGGGTGTTTGGATGAAGATGGGGTCCACTTGTCCAGAGTGGGGATGGACCTGTTCCTGCTTGATCTGGGGGAGGCATTGGAGACAGCAGGGTGTAAGTAAAGGAGACTACCTTGGTGGGGAGCTCTGGGGTGACGGTGGCCACACCCAGAGCTGTGGCGGAGTTACAGGGCGATCCAGAGGCTGTAGGTACAGACGGGTACCATGTACAGAAGCACAACAAGGGTGCAAAGGCCAAATATCCACAGGGAGGTCCTCGCGTTGGACCCTGGAGGAGCGACGGCGCCCCGTTAGTCCTACGGGCGGTTGTGGACCTGAGCAACCAGGGGTTGCCTGGCAGGCTCCGCCCCTTATGGGGCGTGAGCAGGGGCGTGGGCTGTTGGTCCACCGGTGGGAGGGGTCTTCCCTCCCCAAAATATGGCAAACACCGTTGGGTAAGGCCACAGTGCAATTTGGCTCACCAGGTGGCAGGCGGCGAGGGGCTGCTTGCCTTGGGATCGCCCGTAAGATAACCCACCATGTTGGCATATTTGTAATGCTAATAAACCTGCAGCAGTTTTCTCCACAAAGAAGGTGTCTTGTCTGGTTATTTCTCTAGGAGATTGCTGTATGTGGGGATGGCGAGTGTTGCCGATATTGGCACTAAGTGTGTGTGCATGGGAACTTCAGAGGCACCCACACAGCTCGGCACTGTAACGTCTTCAGTACGGCGTGGGCTGGAGGGGGCTTCGCTGAATGGTTTATGCTTACCATCTCGGGCATAACACGTTGTGAAAGTAACCCTGTTGCTGCAGGCCAAGGGGACAGATGGATGCAAACACGTAAACAACACACAGCTCCTGCCAGGATGAAATATATGTCTCTTTGTGCAGCGAGCCCTGGTGAACTTGGTCTTGCTAAAATAAATGCGTCATTGCTGTACGGCACAAACTGCTAGAAAATTCCCAGGGATATGATTAGAAAGCTTACACAAGCCTGGCGCTTTTCCCTGTCGCACATAAAAGGACAGTTCCTTTGTAGGACGCGGAATGCGAGTGGCCCTATGTGGTTTTGTCCACATGAAGAGGCCTGCCTGCTTACATTCCAATCCGACGCCAAGTCATTGAAACAGAAAGAAGGCGTTCTTGCAAACACGGGACCCCCTCAGTGTACATGTGGAAAAACACGTCACAAATCTTAAACCAGTAATAGTAGAATACATTGGTGTAAAACGTTCATTTTTGAGGCAGAGATGATCACAGACCACGGTATCCGGAATGACATGAAATACTGTTAACATCCGCTTGGGTGGAACTATCTCTTCATAAAGTTTTGCCTTTTTCTCTTGCAGCATATTTATATAACAATTTCCCACCGGAGAGATTTAGGGGCATATTATCAAGAACGGCGTTAAAATTATCGCCGGTTTAGCGGCAGAAAACTGCCGCTAAAGCGGCGATAATGGGCTTGATAATATGCCCTGGAGAATTCCAATAGAAGCCCATGTTCACACCAGAACATGGAATTATCAAGGGCATATTATCAAGCCCATTATAGCCGCTTTAGCGGCAGTTTTCTGCCGCTAAACCGGCGATAATTTTAACGCCGTTCTTGATAATATGCCCCTAAGTGATTTGCAAAGAATTACAGGATGTTGCGGCACCACCAAGACTTGAACCGGGAACCCTAGCTCTCAAGTCAGCAGCTCTGCCCGCTGCGCCACATCCGCTCCACTCCCTTCTTATCTGTCAGGGAGCTCTTTCCTTCTCTCTGCTCCTTCCTTCTCCCCGACGATGATTGATGAAAACAGCTCTTTTATTCTTTACATAGGCGAAACCGATGCATTACCAATGCTTGTACACTGCGCCGTCAATGTGTGTAATCCTCATGGCAGGGGTGGCGGAATGCTGGAAGAAAGAACACAAGACGAACGCAGGCAGGGTAGGAATGCGCTGACAAATCCAGGTGCACTTTCACAGGCACGTCGCATAGGTCTGCGCCGTCTCCCGGTTCATCTCGGGGTGCATACATGCAAGGACGCCGTCCTGTTCGGCGAGGTCGGCAAGTTTAGGAATCCACTGCGGACGCGAGGCCGCCACCTCCAAAAGAGTCTCGATTAACAAATGGCCTCTCCGGGGGATTCAAACACACCTCCTTCCAAGACCGGAAGACGATCTATTCTGTTACACAGGGTCGGATTGGGATCACAATTCGGCCCGGGCACCCCTTAAAAAAGTGGCCCACATTCCCGGATTTCACCCATTTATAAAACAGCATTTGGCTAATCTCATTGGGCTCCTTTTTAGAGAAATGTTTTATAAATTACATATTTTAAAGCACATAGAGCCAGAAACATTGGTGAAAGCTAGATGCACTACCTTTTGGCGGGGCGAGTGAGGTGAAATAAAGTGGCCCTAAGGCCACAACTCCCGATGTGGCTATGTTTGCCACCTGCCCATTTTCTAACCGCCAAAACTGAATTCCTCCTCCTCTCTACCTCTCTCTCACCTCCTCCTGTTCAATCTTGGATGGATCAGCTGAACCTATTCAACAACAAACCCATCATTGTCGACAGCGCTAAATCCCTAGGTGTCATTCTTGACAAAAGACTCAACCTAATCTCCCACATCAACTCTATTGCTAAGAACGCACGGTACCAGCTGCGCCTTCTGTGGGGGATCCGTCGGTTCTTCCCGGAGAATGACTTAAAAACCTTGGTACAATCTCTGGTTCTCTCAAGACTTGATTATTGCAATTCTCTTCTGACTGGCCTACCCAAATCCCACCTCTCCCCTCTCAAATCCATCCTCCATTCAGCAGCTCGCTTCATTTCAGGGTCTAAACGAAGTGACCACATCACTCCTATCCTGTCCTCTCTTCGATGGCTTCCGATCGAGGCAAGATCTATTTATAAAACTGCCTGCATCACACACAAAGCCTTACACACGTCCTCCCCTCGTTACCTGGCGAATAAATTGAAATTGTCCGGTGGCTCTCGCCCTTCTCGCAATGCGGAAAAGCTTCTGCTTGAGCCCCCGTCTTCAAAAGGGAAAGATCGATGGCTCAATCCTTCTCGGGCAATGCAGTGAGAATCTGGAACTCGCTTCCCCCACTGCTCCGTGCCACCTCTTCTACCCGGATCTTCAAAGCTGACCTCAAGTCTCTTCTCTTCCAAAGACACTTCCAGAACTAATACTTTCGTTCTCAGACCCCTCTAGGAAGTTCGCTTGTCAGTGTAAAATTGTACTTTTGTCTGTTCATTCCTTATTTTGTGTGTTGTGTTGGTTTTTTATGTGCGTGTTCCCCTCTTTTCAAGTCCCCTGTGAAGTCACGCCCTCTCTACTACCTCAAGGAAGCTTTTCCACTATAGGAAATTCTGTATTTCAAGCCTATAGAAGTGCCTTCCCAGTGTGTTTTGAGTTACTGCCACTTATTACAGTATTATGCCTTTAGTTGTATTTTGTACCCCATGTATCATATATTTTGCACCCCATGTACCCCCTGCTGTATTCACGCCCTCTCTACTACCTCAAGGAAGTTCTTCCACTATAGGAAATTCTGTACTCCAAGCCTATAGAAGTGCCCTCCCAGTGTGTTATGAATGACTGCCACTTCTGCAGTATTATACCTCTATTTGTATTTTGTACCCCATGTTTCATGCACATCTGTCACTTTGTCCTCTTGGAACTTATTCCTCTTTTTGTATTTGGTTTGTTTGTTTTTGCACAATTGTCACTTTTCCTCATGCAATGTAACGCTTGCCTTTGTATTATGCTCATTTGTATCCTCCTCCTTATGTAATGTTGCTGATCCTGTTGTGAAGCGCTCTGACACCCTCGGGTAAAGTCCGCGCTATATAAAATCGCATAAATAAATAAATAAATAAATTACTGGTATTTTAATGTCCTGGTCGTAGGAAAATTAAGAAAAACGCCTAATGCTGGTATTTTCTCCTCTGATCAATATGTACTTATACATAAGTTGTTTGGAGTTTAAAATGTGGTCTAAAGCTGCTTTAATGATCCATGACTGATAGTTAAAAACTAAAAAAGGCAGAAAAGCCATGTCAAGAAGGAATAGGGACATTTTTATTATCCCAGCCTTTGCAGACTCTTCAAGCATGCGCAAACAGAAGATTATTGTCATTTACCCAGAATCACAGGATGTTGAGCTGAGGCTGGGACTCGAACCTATTTCAAAATTCAGCAGCTCTGACCCGAACGTTACATCCTCTAAAATTTTCTCTCTGTGAAAGATGCCTCACAGCGAGGCCTATGCAAACATACACCCACCTCTACTAAGGCCTGAAAGACTCTGGTGCTGAGGTGCCCCAGGCAGCGCCCCTTCACTTTCTCTTCCACCTCCCCAGCCAAGTATAGCCTCAGGGAGATGGCCTGGCAGGGGAGGGGTGAAGTAAAGCACAGAGCTGCTGCATCTCCAGGGGAGCTAAGGTGATAATGGCCCAACTGTGGCATAACCTGCTCCCAGCCAGGCGCCTCAGTTTAACAGCAGGGGAGTGAGACACTGCTTCTGAGCGTCTGCCGCGGCCCCATCGGGGGCCAAGCTAAAGTCTGCTGTGGCCAGAATACTGACAGAGCAACGTTGCTGCAAGAGGCGGGGAAGAGACGGCAAGGCTTTGTGGGCCGGTTGATAGAGCTAACAAAAAACCAGCCCACAGGTGACCCTTAGGCACCGGCCAATGCCCGACTGCCCGCCTTACCAATCAGATGCTGCTGTTACAGACCAACGTAAGCCAACTGTTGATGATTGGGGCCAGTTATTAACATTTGTTATTGACTGGCTTTGCCTAGGAAGTGTTTGGTTTGTAACTAATTACCTGGTTCAATAGCAGTTTTTGGGAGTGCAGGTGGGATGGCTCAAGTGATTTCAACAATGGCCCCTAGCAAATGAATGCAGAGATCTGTGGGTCACAGGTTCGAATCCCAACAAGAAGACCAAGCATTCAATCCTTTTGAAGTTGGTTAGTTAAGTACCACAAACTGGGTCATAGTAACATCTGTTATTTACAGCGCTTAGAAGCAGCAGAAGTGCAGCATGAGATGATATATAATAACAAAATATTACTAAGTTGGAGCTTTTATTTTGAAGCACAATATCTGAGCAAACTGCACCTCCCTAAAGAAGGGTACTGATTGAACTCTATTGAAAGTGAATGCATTTGTGGTTTTTGTTTTAGGTCCGGTTACAGAGAGCATTATTATGTTGAAATACCTCATGTATTTGTGTCTTCCAAAATTGTAATAAGAAGTAAAGAGACAAACTGCGCATTGGGTCAGCCTCCGACAGCCATTGACTCTCATAAGTTTTTCATGGTTTGCCATTGCTTGGATGCCAGATCCATCAAAGCTATGGCATTTCATTGATTACTAAATAATCCATTTGAGTTCCCGTTAGGTTATGGTAATGGGACATCAAGTCATTTTTAGGTCTCGACAAGAAAGCACTTGCTCTGTCTCTTCGAGACATGTTGTATTCTGAAAATGGGCTTAAAACGCCGCCCATTTTCTGCCCACGTACTTTATTGTCTCCTTTGACTGTCTTTTCAAAATGTTTGTTGCTATTGGTTAATTAGTTTAGTAGTCCCGCCTTTTCTCCTGTTGTTACCTCCCATTAGGACTACCCCGTTACATGTGTTGTTTCTCAGTATGTGTTATTTACGCTTTGTGAGCACTATTTTGAAGTCTTCCCTTTGGAGCCAACCCCTAAGTGGCTTCTGCAGGAGGGAGGGGCACACCTCCCTGGCCCGCAATCCCTCATGGTTCTCCTTCCTGAGAGTCATTAGCACGTCTCTCCTGGGGGGCAGAAATCTGTCACGTGGAGCAGGCACATGAGTATTAAAGGCAACAAAGCTGCACACTACAGCAAGTTACATTCATTTCGACTTGAGAAACATTGATGATTGAAATTTTATTTTATAAGTTTTAAATAAAACTATTTACAATGCATTCATAAAACAAAAAATGATTACAAGGAGAACACAGATGAATATCTGCCCCGACTGCAGTAATCACTAAACTGCAAACGGTTCAGAACAGTGCGGCTAGACTTTTGATGGGAACTCCGAACCGCGTCTCAGCCAAACCTGCCCTTTGCTCCCTTCACTGGTTGCCAGTGAAAGAGAGAGTTAGCTTTAAAGCCCTCTGTGTCGTCCACAAGTCCCTGCAGGGGAATGGGCCTCCCTAATCTCGACCATGATTAACCCCTACAAAG
Organism: Calotriton arnoldi; assembly: GCA_963921515.1. Classification (NCBI taxonomy): domain Eukaryota; kingdom Metazoa; phylum Chordata; class Amphibia; order Caudata; family Salamandridae; genus Calotriton; species Calotriton arnoldi. The sequence continues at coordinate 722,351 of CAWUFW010008992.1, read as the reverse complement.
CGAGTAGGAAACTCCGCTCGGACGAACTTCACTTAGTCGAAGACCCCAGAATTAAGAGGTCCAGAAGCGGTTGTCGTCTCTTTTCCCTCAATGCAGCTAAACTCTGGAATGCACTACCTCTTCACCTCCGCATGGAACCCAGCCACCTTGTTTTCCGAAAACAACTGAAAACACTTCTGTTTCCTTAATACCCCTGTCTCTGATTACTGATTATGCGCAGCGCTGGGAGGCCTCCGGGTTGCCATGCGCTTTATAAATGTCCTTTTAATTTCATTTCATTTCAATATAAACCAACTGAAGTAAAAGAGTACAATTCAATACAAATGAGATGGAAAAATTATCCATTCAGTTTGAACTCAAAACTTTGCAGTCAATTTAAAAAAAAATACTAGCTGGACCTGGTAGCTAGCAAAGGAGAAGGGACTGTGCCTGCTGTTTCCTGCTCGTAGCAAAGTTGTTTCCTAAGCCCAGCCGAAGCAAAAGATTCCAAGCCTCAGTTGGCTGACCTCCTGTTCGTAGCACGGGGCCACAGCAGCTGAAGTCTGTTGGGGCGAGTTGGTAGGCTAGAACTTTGAATCGCCGATCCTTGCCACTGTTCCGCACCAAGGACCAGGACCCAACACTCAATAGTTGCCCCTGAGTCTGCTGGAACTGGGAAAGTCATTGGAATGCCGCTTGGTTGCCCAGAAGGCGAGTAATCCCAAGAAAGGATTTGCCTGTGATGGAGATACTGGTCAACTGGCAGCCCAGAGGCGAGTGCACTTCTGCCAGGCTTGAGAGAACTTCAAGGGACATCGACCCCCGTGGCCAGGATCACCTCACCAAGTCGTGGACTGAGGAGTAGCGGCAGGAAGACTTCATCAAACTGCATCGCATCAACAGCATCCTTGAGCATCTTCAGCATCCTGTATCCCTTGCATCAGGACCACTTCCAGAGGAGTCTATGGCAAGAAAATAGAATTGACTGGAACAGACTGAAGACTGCTTGTTTTGTAAAGGTAACTGTCTTTGCAGCCTTTGCTGCCCCCCTAACTGGCTCCCTGCTAGAGTTGGACGCCTAAAGTAACTGCATTGATACTTATCTAAGTTTTTTTTACAAAGTTTTTAAGTGTCAAATTTGTTGAATTTGCCAATGTTTTTGTGGTGAAGTAAAAAATTTGCATATTTACTGTACCTTGTAGTTGCTATAATTCTGGAACCCTCTGGTGGATCTTTTTCATTTTGGTGTTTAAAAATACATAAAAATACAGTCTATTTTATAAATTGGTGTTGGATTTCTTGAGTGTCTCAGTTATTTCTTCCATTGTTTTGGTGCTCTTTAAATGCTCTTGTTCCTTTGTGTGAGTCTTGCTGCTCAGAGCCACAGCTATCCAGGGTTGAGCAAAGGGATTCATAAATGAAATCTACTGGTCCTGAAGGGGTTGGTAAGGGTATTACACAGTGAGGTTGCACAACCATGCCATATAATACCCCCCATTTGCTCATATGGGGTCATAAACCTTTACAGTCAATTCTAAAAAATAGTAACATGCCCAACATTTTTGAGCGATGTCCCCCTAAAGCAGAAAGAAACTTCTTCCGAGATAGTTCTGATTCTTCTCCATCTGATTCTCAAAACTTTATTCGAATGCACAAGTAACCATAAAAGTACAAGCGTACATTAAATAACTAAAATACTTAAAAAGACATTTATACCCTGCAGCATATCCAACAGAGATAATAAAACCAATGCGATCATTAAAATGTTAAAACCGCTATGGGCTAAACTCTTAGAAAGCAGTCAGGCCCTCTCCGCATTCCTCATTATTTAGTTGAAATAAGGTCTCATAGGCTTCTCAAACATCTGTAATGCGAAGCATCTTAATTAGTGGTAATAAAAAACCTTTAGTGTACATTAGATAAAGATCACAGAACAATAAAAAATGTCTCATCGATTGACCCGATCTCCTGTTGCATGGACAGGGGCAAGAGTCTAGACTGGTTTGAAAACCGAGTAGAAAGCTTGGCAGATATTTGACCGTGCCTCATCGATCTCGTCAAATACCTTTGAATTGGGATGCGCCCATCAGAGTTCATGTTCAGATATGCTACCACTCTTGGTTTGTCACGCTCATTCTTCAGTTTCTCCACATGTTTAAATTCGAAACAGGCGGTGCACAACTGTCTTTTAGTAATGGAATGAGGGTCACCCGGTTTCTCAAATAGTTGTTGGAGGCCTAACGTATATATAGAAGATTCAACGTACGCCAACCACGGAATATTTCTACCTTTGTCACATGAGAGACAATCTAATATAATATTACGTATAAGATCTACCTCTGTATTTTTCCAGATTGCAAACCAGAGGGGCAGTGGGGCGACCACTAATGAAGTCATCAACAAAAGGAATATTCAGTTCACTATGACTGGTGAAGTTAGCACTCAAGATTGGTGCCCCCAGGATTCTTCCACAAAATCTATTCTCTTCCGATTGAATTTGTGGACATTTTTCAATGCCCTAAATTTCGGCCCCGTAAGTGGAAATTGGGAGACATTGGGGCATATTCTCAAGGAGCTATCGCCGAGTTAACAACACTTTAACGCAGCCAAAGTCGCGATAAATTTATCGCCCCATTCACAAGCTGGTGCTAACAGCCGACATCACCACTTTACCCGTGATAGCACCCACAAAAGACATCGCCACAGATGATCCCGGCAACTAACGCTAATGATATGCAGAGTAGGCGTACCCGTGCAAAAAGCCGCGACAACACCACTCCACAACATTCTCAACGACCAGCCCGATCTGCGATAAGATCACAAAACATGCAATAAGGCACGTTAGCAGCTGGAAATTAACACCTGCTCTTGTCTGGTGTAAAGTCGGACGACAACCAGCACCAGACAAGGGAGCACAGCCCATAGCCACACATGAAGAACAACAGATGCCATGGAGCCACCCACCATGCATCCCGGAGCCCCAAGAGGGCAACAACACCCACCGCCACCACACCCAGGACCCCCCTCCCCGGGGCCCAACACCGGGCACCCCCACCCACCCCCGGACAAAGATATGGCACATCAACGTTACAAAACCATAAACAAAACAATGTGCCAGATGTCGCACAATCACAACACCGAACATACATGTGCTGTCAGACAAATGAGAATCAGACATTCATCTTAGATCTAGCAAATAATTTGCCCAATACAGAATAAACACAAAACAACTATTTTGAATAGTCATGGCGGGTCCCCTAGGACAGTCTGTAAGTCACAGCCTGCAAAATGAAATGACAGATAAGAAGGTGTGTCATGAACTCACCAAAGGACAGAGAGAGCGAGCGAAAGAGAGAGACAGAGAGACAGAGATAGAGAGAGTGAGAGAAAGAGAGGGGGAGGGAGAGGGAGTGAGAGAGAGAAAGAGAGAGAATGCACAAGGAGCGCAAGGCCAATCGGGCTCCTGGCTCATACATGCCAAATGTTGTGTGTGTATCGCCATTGGTGCACACCAAGTCAAAGGCCCGGCATCAATAGCAACGTGAAGGCAACATCACATTTCAAAAATGCAAGCAGTAGTCAGGCCTACATTAGGAATGAAAGATCCTTTGTCTCAACACACAAGGCCGAAGGACATCTGAACCCCCGACCTTGGTCCTGAATGCGGCTGGCACCCCCTGCTAGAGATACCATACCAGATCCTGACGACTCCCACACCACGAACTGCGCCAATGAAAGACAAACGTGTCCACACCCCACACACACTTGTCCCTGCTTGGGGTACACCTGCTTTGGATGCCCCTGACACATAAGTAACAAAAAACCCATATGCACAAACGTTGCACACAAATACGACTCATTGCTCCGAGCAGTGGCAGACCATCCACATAACTGCCGCCTGTCAGAAGAGTGCCGGTGCTACGAGACCAACAAAGGCAATGGCTGGCAATCCCGGGCACATGCACAACCCCTGTCACGTGGAACTGTACCGTGCACGAATGCTGCATCTGTTGGGATCACTGCCACTGGTAGTGTTGCGCATCAGTTACCGTCTGAGTTTCCGGCTTGCGTACGTCACCTGCGTCCAGCCCTGGTTCCACTGTCGAACATGCACATTCGAGTGGCCCATGGATGTCTGCCTATCCAACACAACGGTAGCTGAACTGGATTATGACTGGTTTGTGCGCCCCCTATTGGCCCACGAACAGGAGTGTAACAGTGATACCCGTGCATGGGATGCCTTGACATTGGACGTATGTGCAGGCAGTTGGGCATGGGAGATTGCACAACTCCTCGTGTGCAGTGACCACATCGAGGCGCTCCCCAATTGGGCTGTATTGCGGATTGGTGAAACGGCGTGGACGGAGCACAGCTGCCCGGACCAGGAAATGGATTGGCTCGCCCTCGTGTACCTTGACCCCGACAACGAGGAACTCTTGGAACAGATTGCCCATGAAGCAGCACTCGCATACATGGACGAGTAACTACGTACCTGCAGCCACAACTGATTGTCACCCACAGCACAGCTCGCCACACCTTGTAGCACCTTGGAGGAATGGCCACATATCCCACCACAACAGTGGACATGTCTGCCTTCGCCAGGACTCAGAATGCATGTGCATGGACCTACGCGTGTGTACACACACCTGTGCAAGGTGATGCAGTCCCATGGGCGGGGCTGCACATCCTCGTTTGGCAACGTCACAAAATCGGAGACACTGCTGGGGGGAGAGTACACACATGGCAACGTAGCACGACATGTGACCTTGCAGGATCCTTTCACCTGCTCACTGTCAGCAGAGCACACAGTCAGCGCAGTACGGTGCGACAGCACCATGCAGATCCCATGGGCTGTGAGTCGTGCCCCCTGACACGGGCCAATGAGCAGACACCAAACATCACATGGCTCGTCCAGCAAGGTAAGGTGGGTCGGGACCGTTGACATCCGTGATGAGTGGTGTTTATTCCTGCCACCCCATTACTTGCACCTCAACATGTCCCTAAGCTGCCTGTAAGTGTCTTAAACATTGGTCTGCATGTTGTGGCCCTTGCCTTGCCCGTACTGACACGCACATGCCAATAAAGCCTACGCCACTGCACCTGTGTACAACTGTGATGAGTGTTCATTATAATGACAAATCGTGTGCCCACATGTGCAGTGTCCGTATACAGGGAGGGATTGACTGACGCTTGTGGACTGCGTGTGGGTCCCCATTGACAGCTCCACCTCTGTGGGCCAGACATTGTGGCTGGGATAGTTGCTGGCAGAACTGTGCTCTTACGTGTCACCAGCAATGTGCGTATGGTGTCCAACTACTTGCCATGTAGATCAAGGTCATCCACAAAATAGGCTGTGTCCACACAGATGTGTGTGAGTAGGAATGCGAAGAGACGTTCTGTTGTCACATGTGATGGGGGACACCACTCCCGGACTGCTACTGATCATGAGATTTCTACACACAGCCCGATTTGACACATGGACGTGGGGCTACGTTGGGGGGTAACAAGATTGTCGTTAATGTGCAATGAGGCCACAGCTAGTTCATACCTTCACAGTCATCTAACTGGCCATGTGGGTCAGGCTCAAACATGCGCATTGAGGACACTTCCCAGGGTGTACCTTTTGGTGCAATCAATGACCCTGCATTCATCCAAACATTAATACGTGAGTGAACATAGACATGACACATCTGTGTGATTTGGAATGTTTTATTCACATTCTGGGGGTGTCAGAGCAGGAGCAGTACATGGCCACTTCAAGCCCACATAACATGGTGGACCAGTGGTGGGCCAACCAGAGTCCTTGGGGGAATGCAAAGTGAATCTGAAGAGGTAGAGTTCAGTCCGCCGCAGGATTGCTGTGTCATTGGTACCAGAGCAGATATGGCAGTCCATGTCGGGGTCCAGGTGTATGTCGCAGAGTGTTTCGGGGGACATTGGGAGGTGTTGTTCCAGGGCATGATGCAGAGAGCAGAACCAGGCAGGGACAGGCCATATGGCGGGGACGGATGCTACTGCCTCCTTCCTCGCACAGTCATTACCCTCGACATCTTACTCCTCTGAGATGTCTTCTGTGTCCGGTGTGTCAGGTGTGTGTGGTGGTGTTATGGCTGCGTCACTGTGTGCCACTGACACATCAGGGTGCGAAGGTGATAGGGCTGCGTCACTGTGTGCCACTGACACATCAGGCTGCGAAGGTGATAGGGCTGCATCACTGTGTGCCACTGACACATCAGGGGCGGAGATGTGTGTGTCGAGCTTCCTGCAGCAGTCATCAGGTACAGGCTCAGTGGCAGCAATGGCAAGATGAGGATCCGCAAGGCATGGAAGATCGCAGCTACATCTCGCTGGTGTTCAGCAGTGGCAGCCATACTTCCAGCCTGCATCTGCTCCATGGTCTCCATTGTCCGCCGCATCTGTGCCAACTCTGTGCTGTCATCGCTGGAGCCTGTCTGCCTAGACAGTTCTCGTATCCGGGTAATGAACCCAGCGAGGTCAGCCAAGGATTGTTGTTGAGCATGGTGCGGACAGTGGGTGTCCGTTCGGGACTGTAGGTGCTCCCTGATGGGACTCAGGCACCCACGTATGGCATTGAGTTTAGCTGCCATGAGGTTGAAACCCATCCGCAGCTGATCTGCCACCTTCTCCTAGCACCCTAACACACGGCGTTGGAATTCCATGTGTTGGTCGTGGGGGTCCTGGGAGCCAGCCGTGGTGGTGTGTGCTTCCTGCTGTGTGGGCTGTGCAGGTGGTGGGGTGACCGCGATGCAGCTGGGCTGCCCTGCTCCTGGAGGTGGGGTGCGGAGGCTGTCCACGATCCGTTGGAGGGTGTCTGTGCAAATGTGCAGGGTGTCCTCTTCATCATCACTGAAGAGCTGTGTGGTCTGCTCTGCAGGGGGTGTTGATTGTCCTTCTGCAATGTAAAGGGGAGATGCAGGTTAACAGTGTGTTCCATGTATGTTGACGCATTGTAGATGTTTACATTCAGACTGCATGAAGATGTACATTGTGACTGTTTTGGTGAAGCTGGCTATTTGATGGGAGACAGTGTACATTTCGACTACATGACGGATTTGTGGTTGTACTCGTACATTACCATCTCACAGTGTCATGCATTGCCGGATGTGATTGGCCAGTTCCTACGCACGGGCGGCAACATTTGTGTCCTCTGTCCTGTGGTGTAGGGGTTGCATTCTGTACCACATTGTCATCAGTGTTGAGGTACTGTGATTGCTATGTGTGTGTGCTGCATTGTTGCCTAATCGCCCCTGCAGCTCTGCTTTGGCGGACCCTTATCCCTTTGAGTCGGTGTGCATGTGACTTGTGTGCTTTTCGGGTGATGGGATGTTTGCGACTTGGGTCATTTGTGCGACTGGAGAAAATTTGTACTCTTGTGCATTGTGTGTCTGCTGATGTGTTTTTGACGTCATGGGTCGTAGGTACACGTGGATGTGTCAGGGTGTGACCTGCTCCTTTACGGATGTGGTCCACACTCAGCCACCTCAATGTCGTGTCGTGCGCCATGTCATGTCTTGTGACTTCAGCCATGCTACTGGTCATGCAGTGTCACTTGCATTGTCAGTGTGGCTCACAGAGCCGCTGAATTTATGGATTTGGCACATGTGCATGGGTGGGTTGTGGCATTAGTGATATGGAGGGTGGCCCATTTGTGCACATTGTGGACGGGGGCCTACTTGGTGTTTCTATGTGTGCTGCAGTGTGCCAAGGGTATCAGGGACATGTTCCGCACTCATTGTGGGTGTGTAGTGTGCTGCACATGTTTGTGCATGTGTGCCATTGTGACCATCTCCCCCCGTCCCCCCAGTCTCTGGTCGTTACTCACCCTGTTGCTGTTGGGTCCGGTCATATCGCGCTGTGTCCAGACCCCCGACTCCTTGCACTGTCTCCACACTGATGACTGTGCCCACCATTTCCTCCAGCTCATCCTCCTCCCACCTCCAGTCGCCTTTGCTGCCTTCATGTTGGCAGCGAGTTTCTGTTTGGTTTTGCTGTGCACTTCATGCCAGTGCCTCTTGACCTCCTCCATTGACCTCCTCGACACTCCGACTGCATTCACGTTGGTGACGATGGACTGCCATATTTCCGTTTGTGTTGCCAATGACGAAGTGGAGGTGATGAACAGTTGTTGGTAGTGTTCTATCACCTCCGTGACGATGATCCGGTCTTCCTGCGGACTGAACCCCGTCTTCCTCTTCCTCTTCTCCTTGCCCTTCCCCTGGCACGGGGTTGCTGGCTGGTCCTCCGTGGGGCTTGTGGTGTTTGGGTTATCCTCTGCACTAGGTCCGGGTGCATCCATGGTGCTACGCAGTTTGATTTGGTTTTGTCTGGTTTTTTTTGGTTTGCTTTGATAGTGCTTTTTCACGCATGACGCGTGGGAATTTCAGGCCTGTAGCTGGTTGTCGTTGATTTTTGTAGCGCGTTTGGGGCATCGCAGGTTTTTTTGTGTTTCGCATTTTTTCTGCGTCGCGTTAATTTTTGGGCAGTCATTTGGCGCGTTATCCTGCTACTATCGCATGGTGCCGCCGGGTTGGGAATACCACGTTGACATGGTGTTTCACGCGATGGACTGCAATGTGAAGGGTTGCGTTAAGCAACTTTTGCGGAAGTTATCACACGTTCTTGTGAATATACCCCCCAGTTTCTTAAAGATGTTCAATAGTGGAACCAAGGTTCCTCCCTTTCTAGGGCTAGGTAGACTAAGTATAGAGCCTGCTGCTCTGGAAAGTTTGCTCCCACTGAGTGCTATGTGGGTTTGCCAAGATCCATTGTCGGAAAAGATCATGCCAAGGTAGGAAAAAGTGCTTGTTCATTGGAGTGATGAATCGCCCACTTTCAGGTTAATCAATTTATGCTTCTTCGGGCCACAAGACATGATAAGAGATTTATTAAAATAATCTGCAAATCTAATAGCGCCATAAAATTTACAAAGCCACTTACCAACTGACGCAGTGCATTAGGGGTGCGGGCCATCAACACAGCGTCGTCAGCATAAAGTAATGATGGCAAGGGAGAGCCTTTGATTTTAGGAACGTCTGGACTAATAGTAAGTAAAAATGGGTGAAGATCATTTATATACAAGATAAATAAAAGTGGAGCTAAAGCGCAACTTGCCTCACGCCTCTGGGAATGCTAACGTCTCCAGAATCCTCCCCCTGAGTATTAATTCTGATACTCGCTTTCATGTCCCTGTGCAAATATGGCAGAAAGTGCACAAGTGCTTTATCCAATCCTAGGGATATTTAAATGGCCCACAACTTTGAGAGGTTCACGCTATCAAAAGTGGTGGAAAGATCCATAAAGGCCAAATAAATTGGGGACTTCTTAGCTACTTTATATTTGCCTATTATCAAGCTTAGATTAAGGCACTGCTCTACTGTGCCAACGTTGGCTCTGAGCCATACTGATTAGGATAAAGTATGGACCTCTCTTTGGCCCACTCCTTTATATGATTATATAGGACCCTGCCCAACATTTTTAGGGTGGTATTGATTGAGGATATGGGCCTATAACAACTAGGCAAAGAGCGATCCCCTTTTTTTAAAAATAGGCACGATTATGGCATTAGACCATGTATGAGGAGCAGGGGCAAAAGCAAGGCTACTGAACACATTTAACAATAGAGGTGCCCAAAACTCAGGGTTATATTTTAGGAGATCTATGGGCACCCCATCAGGCCCCGGAGCCTTTCCCCCCTACACCCTGATATAATGCCTCCTCTACTTCTCCTAGGGTCGATAGTACTAAAGCAAAGTCGGGCTCAGGCAGGATATTCACATCTGGTTGATCCAGGGCCTATATACTAGTAAAATGGCCTCCAGTCCTGGCTAGTGATATTGCAGCTTATCTGAGTCACTTTTAAGTTTGATTGTTTCATTTCTTTAACGGCAGTCCAGATAACTTTATTATTCTTATTGCTAGCCGCTGTAACTAGTGGCTTCCACTGTCTATTTAGCAATTCCGATTTCCTGACTGAAATAACCTGTTTATATTGCTTACAGAGTTCAGCCACATCCAGAGGGTTCCTTGGTGAAGCCTTAAGGGCACATCGCAGCCGACGACTCGCCACGGAGCCGCCCGGTTGCACCATCTGGGCTTGTCTGGAATTTGATTACTTGAGACCATAAGCTCTTTTTACATTTTAATACAAAGGTGAGTGAAAGAGGCGACTGTGGGGTTGACATTAACAGTCTCAGTAAGGCATGCCTTTACCAAGGGAAGATTTTCACCAACCACTTTTTAAATAAGTGCTCAGAAGCTACTGCTCTCCATTTTAGTCTTAGTCCATCACTGGAAGGGACAAGCTGGCAGGCCCCAATCTCCTTACTATATACAGGTATGGGAGACATAACAACAGACACTGCACTGGGGTCATGATCACTATAAGAGAAGGGATCACTTCACCATGAAGTAAAAGGTCTGCAAGGTCAGAGGAAACACAAATGTAATCGATTATGGAGGAGTGGCCTTTGGCCCTAAAGGTGGGAGGTTCTTCTGTGCCACTATATTGTATTGTATTGTATTGTAATTGCATTTATATAGCGCTTACTACCCCTGACGAGGCGTCGAAGCGCTTTTTCGGCGAGTAGCACGCTACTCCGGGACCCATAGAGGATTAGTGTTGAATTAGTATAGTGAAACATGCAAGTACATTTTAAGTGATGGATAGGTTAGGCAGTTATTTGGATTTGGAATGATAGCAGAAGGATAGAGGAGGAAAAAAAGGTTTGTATTTATATAGCGCTGGTTACCCCTGATGGGGTGTTGAAGCAAGCTACTCTGGAAGCCCATCAAGGATTAGTGGTGAATTAATATGGTGAAAATATGAAAGTAGTTTCAGTGGTGGATATTAGTCAGTTATTTGGAGTGAGAAGGATAGCGGAGGGATAAAAGGGAAAAAAGGTTTGCATTCATATAGCACTTGTTACCCCTGATGAGTGTTGAAGCGCTTTTCTGGCGAGTAGCACGCCACTCCGGAACCCATTAAGGATTAGTGTTGAACATTAGTCTAGTAAAAAATGAAGTAACTTTGATTAGTGGACATGTTATTCAGTTATTTGGGTAGAGAAGGGTAGGGGCGGGATAGAAGAGGGAAAGAGGTTTGTATTTATATAGCGCTTGCTACCCCTGATGGGGTTTTGAAGCGCAAGTAGCACGCTACTCTGGAACCCAGAAGTATTAGTGTTGAATTATTATGGTGAAACATGAAAGTAATTTTAGTGGTGGATATGTTAGTCAGTTATTTGGATTGAGAAGGGTTGGGGAGGGTAGAAAGGGAAAAAGGTTTGCATTTATATAGCGCTTGTAACCCTGATGGGGTGTTGAGACGCTTTATTGGCGAGTAGCACGCTACTCTGGAACCCATAAAGGATTAGTGGTGAATTAGTATAGTTGAAAATTGAATATGTTAGACTGTTAATTCTGATTGAAAAGGATAGTGGAGGGATAAAAGAGTGAAGGATTTTTTTTTTTAATAGGTCTTAGCAGTAGGAGGGGAGAAGGGGGTTTGAGGGGAGGAGTCAGGGAAGAGTTTAGAAAGGTTTGTTTTGGGGATCGGTATAGTAAAAGAGGTGTCCGATGATGCAAGGAGGGTAGAGTAGGCGAGAGTCTAGAAAGGGTTATTTTGGGGATCATAGTAGTGGTATGGGGTTTGGGATAAATGAGAGAGTGGATGTAGAGGATATATTGATAAATGTATAGGATGAGAGATAGGGTAGTGCATTGGAAAGAGTAGTAGAAAGAAGTTTGAGATGAGTCAGAAGGTTGGGCTAGAAGATATATTGAGATAAGTATAGGCTGAGAACTAGGGTAGTGCCTTGGAAATGCTAAATTAGAAGAAAGGGATAAATATATAGATCCATAAATACATTGAAAGTATATAGATACATAAAGGAGGTAAGTATATGCAGATTAAAGATATGGATAGAGGCACAGGATGAGAAATAGGGTAGTGCATTGGATATGCTTTTTCAGGAGAAAAGTTACAGAGACACACAGTTCCAAGTACATGGAAGGTACATAGATGCACAATGGAAGTTAGTACATGTCGACCAAAGATGATATTTATTTATTATTATTATTTTTATTTTTTTCTCTCAACAACATAATTATTGTACATGTTTATACAAAGCAATACACAAAGATAGGTACATGTCTATAGTGAAAACAAATGCTTATATACAGAGGGATATGCTGTAAATTTCTGTTTGCGTATGGTGCTTATGTGGGGAAAAGCCAATTCTTGAGTAGTTTTCTGAAGATAAGGTGGCTGTCGGTGGATCTTATGTTGGGGGTAAAGAGTTCCATAGTTTGGCTGCTTGAACAGAGAAGGATGTGCCACCCATGGTTTTTTTCTTGTATCTTGGGATTTTGAGGCGAGATGCTCCTTTAGAGCGGAGGTTCCTCTGTTGAATGTGTTTGGTGATTTTATTCCTGATGAAGACCGGTCCCATTCCATGTATTGCTTTGTGGGTGATACAAAGCAGCTTGAACGTGGATCTTCTGGCAACCGGTAACCAATGCAGGGCTTTCAAGGCAGGGGATATGTGGTCTCGCGGTTTGATATGTAAGAGTAGTCTGGCAGCCGAGTTCTGAATCCGTTGTAGTCTTTTCATGGTCGTCAAAGGTGATCCGTGGTAGAGGCTATTGGCGTAATCGAGTTTGGACAGGACAAGGGAGATGGTAGCTTGGACCTTGTGCGGAAATCCCAAATGAGGAAAAATTCGTCGCAGCGTTTTTATAGTGACAAAGCTTGATCTTGCTAGTTTGTCCACTTGGGCATTCATCGACAGCTTGGAGTCCATGGTCATTCCTAGGTTTCTTACTTCCTTCGATACTTTAGGTGGTGATCCCAGTTCATTAGGCCATGCAGCAAGCGGGTTGTAATGTTTCCAATCGCCACACGTGATTATTTCCGTTTTTGAAGTATTCAATTTGAGATGGCTCCAAGTCATCCACTGATCCACGGCTCTGAGACAGCTGAAAATTGGTGATTTTCCAATGTCTTTGGGGCATTCCAGTTGAAGGAGTATTTGCGTGTCATCTGCATAGTTATAGCACGTGAGGTGAAATTGATTGATCAGTACTGGTAATGACTTCATGTAGATGTTGAAAAGCATGGGTGAGATGATAGAGCCTTGAGGGACCCCTGCTTTTGTGGAGTACGGTTTGGACGAGAAAGGTGGGGTATGGATGACATTAGTTCTGTTTTGAAGGTAGGACGCAATCCAGTCTAGAGCAGTTCCCTCTATGCCGGATTCATAGAGTCTTTGTTTCAGAGTGTCATGGTCAACCGTGTCAAAGGCAGCTGAGAGGTCCTATATGTACTATATGTAACTACCAAGACATTTACTAAGTCTTGGGCAGCCAAAATAGATGTCAGCTCACACCCTCTTGCATCAAGGCTATTTGGATCAGAAATACCATCTGTAAAATTGCAGATTGGGACCCTGCAATGGAGGGGGAATGAGATAATTGAATTAAGTTTAGTAATAAAATCTCCCGCTATACAGAAACCTGCGAGCTGACCGCTATCGCTTACGGATTTCTGGAGTGAGGATATATGCTTAAATAAAGATATAAATTTAACATTGGATATACCAGTGAAATCGTTGTTATATAAATTAGTAAAATAAAATGTTAAACCTCGTTTATCTCTGACTGTCAGGTATTTTGCATCAGTTATCTCAAGGGCCTTAACACTGCCACCGGCTTTAATGTTTACCCAAGTTGCCAACTCCCCATCGCTTGCCCAGACCTCGATGGAGATGCTCGGTTATAGCAGCATACAAAACCGTCAATATGAACAGTATTCTTCAACCAAGTCTCCTGGAACATTAATATATCATATTGGCTGACAAAAGAGAGCCAATCCGAGCAAAGCAACTTAGAATGTATACCACATACATTTCAACTCAAAATGTTCAATTTGTGATTATCCAGGTTGCCAGCTGTACTTGGTCCGGTTATAGCTTGTGATACTGGATCAGTGATCAAATTACTTATTGACATACGTGGCCAGCCTAAAGGGGTGTGCCTTAGTCAATCAAGCCCATCAAGGCCCTCTCGGGTTGCAAACATATTTTCATGTATAGGATATGGAGGGGGGCACAAGCTCTCACAGGTGATGGTTTGTAGAAGTAGCCTAGAGAGAGGCAACAGATGTTAGTGTCAAGGCCATTAACAGCCTCCTGACAGTTGAGTAGATTACCTACAATTGAAGGCCTACTAAGGTTAATAATGATACAATCACCTTTGATGTTTTTCTTGGAGCGACCGACCCACCCCACCCTCCTTACCATCAATACATTTTTACTTTGGGCAAGTCTAAAATGTTTATGTTTACTGTAGGAGAGTAGGATCTGCTTCTTATAGTTACCCCCACTTTCTGCTGATGTTTCACTGTTTTTCGACTTAGCCAGACTGAGGCCCTGATAATCAGGACCCCAGTCTATCTGCTTTCTACTCTAAATTGACTGTATGTACTTTAGGTACACTCCAGATTGGATTCTGGGGTACCCTTGTGAGTCCCTAGTATATGGTATACTATGTACCCAGGGCATAGGTCCCCCAGAGGCCTACCACGGGCTGCAGCATGTATTGTGCCACCCCTGGGAAGCCTTTTAAAATGACACAACAGGTCTGCTACAGCAGCCTGTGTAAGGGGGTGTATCCACCCCTTACCGAGATATAGGTTCCCTATATCTCTCCATATCACTGCACATGTAAACCTATCAGTCACCCCTATGGCAGGCCTTAACAATCCTGAAGGCAGGGTGCTGGGTTTCATGTGAGAGGGTGCTCATGCATGAGCAAAGCCCCTCTGCAGCTTTCGGAATCTTCATTCCGGGGTTGTTTGTGATGCAGCCAGATCATATACTCTTAAGTGCATTATAACCTCGCGGTAAATGCTAACTTGAGAATGGCTGCATGGAAACATGTCGTGTTTGGCGTCAAACACCTTGGAATCATGCCTCCACCCCAGTAACTGGGGTGGGAGGTATGATTCCACCCTACTAGAGGGAGAAACATGGCACCACCGGTACACCCGGTACCAGCTTAACAGAACCCTGGCATCACAAAATTGATGCTGCAGCCACAGACACGAGTCTGCCCTCCTGCTGATGGACGAAACTCCAGCAGGGGAGGCCTGGACAATACGTTTCCTGTCACAGGGAGGTGTGACCACCTCCCAGACATGCTTTAGTGTATTGGGGCTGGGTGGGTGCACTCCAAGAGTGCTTTGAAGTCTGCACTGGGGGCACATTTGGTGTCCCTGTGCATAGTCCAGCTCAAACCGGTTGCAGGGGCACACAGCCCCTGCTCTGGCGCGAAACTGGACAAAGGAAATGGGTGTAGCCACCCCTCTTTCCTGACCCTCCCATAGGTGGGTCCCCAGAGTTTGTCCCACCCCTTCCTTGGGTATAAAGTAGGAACCCCTGACTACAGGACTTTAGATTACACCTGGACTAAACTCTGACACAGAAACCAAGTACTTCGACGATCTGCACTACGCTGGATGACTGAAGAATCTCCCTTGGAGTAAAGGAGTTACTCCCCTGCAAGGCAGGCACCTTTAATGCAACTGACCGGTTGGCATCTCGAAGCTTCGATGGACTCCGAAGAATATTGCCACACAGGAGGTAGGTTTTCCAAGGTCTTAGAGGTCAATCTGTGTCCACAGCAAGTCTGAGGCCCGTATCCCTCGTGGTGACCGTGCAACTTGAACCCCTAGGCACCGCGCCCATTTGCAGAAGCATCAGCTTTCCGGTGACCCCTGAGGCTGAGCTTTGGGTTACTTGTAGCCCTGACCTCGAGCAGTGAACACACTGAAGATTGCTGGCCTACGCTCAACAAGTGTTCTGTGGGCCGCCATTTTGTGATTCCTCTTGAGGTCCCTTTGCGATCCCTGGTCCATTGACCTGTGGGTCCCCAAGAAGGCAACTCTAACTTTGATTGGGCTTCCCTGGTTGCTCCAGACGTGCCCTGACTCTCCATTGCTTGGGGAGTCCCCAGGACCTTGGTGGTCCGCTCGGTAGCATCTTTTCTTTTCCTGCGTGAGTTGCTGTTGCCAAGGCTTGTTGTGTTCAATCCGAGCACCGACACCCCAGCACTCGACATCCTTTGTGGGACAGCTTGAATCCGGCTCCTAGTTGTCCTTGACATCTCCGGGACCCCGTGGCTGCAGAGTCAAGCTTCACCTCTTCCCACCTGAAGCACCCGACATCGGTGGGCATTCGATTGCTCCGCTCCTGGTCACTGGCTATTGACCCAGACTCTGTCTCCTCTGCTTTCAGGTTCTTCACATCTTCGATCCAGGCTTGGATCACATCGGACTTTGCAGCAGATCGCCATTGAAATCAACGACGATTCCCGACACCCTTTGACACCTATGCACCCGGCTCCCCTGGGTGAGGTAACTCGAGTACTACGGTCCTCCCGTGGGTGTTGGCCCTAGAACCCCTTAAGTCTAAAGGGGTTTGCTCAAAGTCCTCTCCTAAGTGTCCTTTTGCTTTAAAATTCCAACCGCGACTTTCCTCATAGAATCCTACGGCGCTCGCGGCTGTGTTCTCACACTGCACACGTCCCCCGTGGGTCTCCTGTGTCACTACCTTGGGTGGTTCCTTGGGGTCCCAGCGATTCTACGTGCTCTAGGCACTGTGTCTAGTCAAGTCGTGGTTCTATATGGTTTGGTCCCCCCCTGGGGCCCATTGTATATTGTGCTATTTACTGTCATTTTAATACTGTGATATTGTGTATCTTGGACTCTAATCTCATAAAGAGATTAGTAGTTAGTGTTTAGAAATAAATACATATATTTTATGTATATACCTTGTGTGGTTCTCCTTTCATTTGGTCATTCAAGAGGTTATAATCTGGTAAACCAAGCTGCTTTACATTCCTTCAAGACTTAGCCTGAAGGCTGCTCTCCATAGCTACCACTAGGATAGCTTTCAATAAAGGTTGTCTTTAAACCTATCATCAATAAGGGTTGTTTGGACTGGTGCAAGGATACCCACTATAACTAGTGGACAGCATATGCCAGGCCAACTTCTCACATTGGTGTGCAGCGTGTGGGATTCAAGCTTGCTATTGCTTTACCAGATAATCTCTTTGAGTGACTAACTGAAAACCACTTTAGGTACATAGGTACATATAAATCAAGTTTAGAATACAGTAAATTCTACTGAACTTAGAGTTGTGTGTCAAGGGCTTAGCACACCCTTTCTACAACTCAAGAGAGTTTAGTAGGCCCCACTAGAGTAGGTAGTGCATACACCACACCACACTAGTCATGTCTTCAAGGGCAGAAACCAGTGGGTCTCTCCCAACTAAGTATGACCAGGTCTCATACCAGGAATTGAGGACTATGTGTGCCTCAAGGAAATTGAAGACAGGGAAAAGCCCAACCGCCCAACATCTCATAAAGATGTTGCTTGAAGATGACCTCAGAAAGACCCCAGGGCCTGATGAGGTTGGCAAAGGGGGTGGGGCAGCAGAAGAGGAAAGGCCAGGTAGTGAAAACTACTATGACCCAGACTCTGATGCTGGCCAGGGGGATCAAGATGATTCCAACCTGGAAAATCCAATTCTTCCTGAAGGTGAGGAAGGAGACCCCAGTGGGGCTCTCTTTACCCCACCTGGAAGGGTTAATAGTCTACCCAGAAGATCTAGATCTCCTTCTCAGGAATCTAATCATTCTGGTACGTCTATAGGGTCCACTGCTTCTCATAAAAGGGCATCCTCTTATGAGAAGAAATGCCAACTGCTTGAGTTTGAGAGAGCTAAGCTCAGAATCAAGAGAGAGCAATTGGCCTTAGACAGGGCATCCCTGGAGCTTCAGAGAACTTCACAGAAATTGGGACTAGGGTCCCATGGTGGCAGCAGCAGTGTCCCTAGAGGTAGAGATCATCCTCATGACCATAGGAACCTGAACAAGATTGTGAACTACCAGAGTGGGGATGACATCCACAAACGGATAACTGCACTGGAGAGGGCCTGTAAGGTACAGAGGGTCCCTCAGGAGCAGTGGGCAGCAATGTTGTGGCTCTCCTTTGCAGACAACGGTAGAGACAAGCTCCTCACTGTAAGAGAAGAGGATGCTGACAATTACAAAGTCCTGAAGAGTGCTCTGATTGAAGGGTTTGGCCTAACCACTGAACAATACAGGTTAAAGTTCAGAGATACCCAAAAGGCACAGACTCAGGACTGGGTTGACTTTGTTGATTGTGCTACTAAGGCTCTGGAAGGCTGGTTACTTGGCAGTAAGGTGTGTGATTTCAAAGGATTGTATAATTTAATCATGAGAGAGCAGATCCTTAACAACTGTCAAAATCAACTGTTGCATCAGTACCTGGTGGACTCTGATCTGACCTCTCCCCAAGAATTGGGAAAGAAGGCAGACAAATGGGTCAGAACCAGGGTGAGGCAGAAGGTTCAGAACCAAGGTGGTGACTCCAAGAAGCAAGATTCTAAGAACTCTGATAAGGGTGGGGAGAAGGGTAAAGACCAGAAGACTTCTCAAGGGCCCCAAAAATCTGCATCTGGTGGGGAGTCCCAATCTAACAAAGGAAAAGGCCAAAAGAAACCATGGTGTAAAATCTGTAAGCAGAAAACCCATTGGACTAGTGATTGTACCAAGACCAAAGACTCAACTCCAGCCACCATTGCCCCTGAGGCAACTGTTCCCCCTAGTTCAGCTCCAAGTGGTGGTGTTCCAAATAAGGGTGTAGTAGGGTTAACCCTGGGATCTGAGATGGACTCTGGCCTAGTCAGAGTTCCAACTCAGGCTGTACTGATCTGTGATGGAGGCATGGATATGTCCTCCTATGTGAGTCCCAGTAATCTGGGCAAATACAGACAGCAGCCCTTAATTAATGGAAGAGAGACTTTGGCATTCAGGGACACAGGAGCAAGTGTCACAATGGTGACAAAAGATCTTGTAGCCCCTGAGCAGATCATACTTGGTGAAATGTACCAAGTGACCAACGCTAGCAATGTCAGGACAGACCATTCCCTGGCAGTTGTTAATTTCTCCTGGGGAGGAGTAACTGGCCCTAAGAAGGTTGTGATAAGTGCAGACCTCCCTGTTGAATGCTTGCTTGGAAATGATTTGGAAAGTTCAACTTGGGCTGAAGTTGAGCTCAGGACCCATGCAGAAATGTTGGGCATCCCTTCAGATGTGTTTGCTATGACCAAGTCACAGGCAAAAATGTCTAAAACTGAACAGGCCCTGGATTCTGGAAGAATGGACCAGGTGCCTCCCAAGAGGAGGAGCAGTAGGGTTAAGGCAGTGTCTTCCCCCCTGCCTCAGAATGCAGATCAGTCTCTTGAGGGAGATGATCTCAGTACTGAAGAAGGAACTGTCCCAGAGGAGCTTGAACCTGATCAGGTTGAGTTCTTGGGGACAGGGGGCCCTTCCAGGGCAGATGTGAGCCAGGAGCAACTGAGCTGCCCCTCTCTTGAACGCCTCAGACAGCAAGCTGCTGCGGAGGCTGCTGGGAGTGCTAGTGGTACTCATAGGATCTACTGGGATGATGGACTCCTTTACTCAGAGTGTAGAGACCCCAAGCCTGGAGCCACCAGGAGGTTGGTTATACCTCTGAAGTTTAGGAGCTTCCTATGGACCCTAGCACATGATATCCCATTGGCAGGACACCTAGGCCAAAATAAGACTTGGGACAGAATTGTCCCTCACTTTCATTGGCCTCATATGTCTGAAGACACCAAGGAGTTTTGTCGCTCCTGTGTTACCTGTCAAGCCAGTGGTAAGGCAGGTAGCACTACAAAGGCCCCCCTGATACCACTACCTGTGGTGGGGGTTCCCTTTGAGAGGGTAGGGATTGACATTGTTGGTCCCCTAGATCCTCAAACAGCATCTGGGCACAGATTTATCCTGGTGGTGGTGGACCATGCCACTAGGTACCCAGAAGCAATTCCTCAGGACCACCACAGCTCCTGTGGTGGCAAGGGCCCTCCTGGGAATCTTTTCCAGGGTGGGTTTTCCTAAGGAGGTAGTATCAGACAGAGATGCAAACTTCATGTCTAGTTACTTGACTGCTATGTGGAAGGAGTGTGGAGTAAATTATAAATGTACCACCCCTATCACCCACAATGCAATGGTTTAGTTGAAAGGTTCAACAAAACCTTGAAGGGCATGATTAAAGGACTCCCTGAAAAGCTTAGGCGCAGATGGGACATACTTTTGCCCTGCCTTCTCTTTGCCTACAGAGAGGTTCCACAGAAGGGGGTTGGTTACAGCCCATTTGAGCTTCTGTTTGGACATCCAGTTAAGGGTCCATTGTGTCTAGTGAAGGAGGGATGGGAGTTACCTCTCAAACCCCCTAAACAGGATATTGTGGACTATGTACTTGGTCTCCGCTCCCGGATGGCTGAGTACATGAAGAAGGCAACTAAAAACCTTGAGGCTAGCCAGGAATTACAAAAGGCCTGGCATGACCAAAAGGCTGTGCTGACTGTTTATCAGCCAGGACAGAAAGAATGGGTGTTGGAGCCTGTGGCCCCAGCAGCCCTCCAAGACAAGTGGAGTGGCCCCCATACCATTGTTGAACAGAAGGGAGAGGTTACCTACCTGGTGGACCTTGGAACTCCCAGGAGCCCCCACAGGGTGTTCCATGTCAACAGAATAAAACCATATGTTGACAGGGCAGACATGGGCTTGCTCATGGCTACTGTTGAGGGACAGGAGGAAGAGAGTGATCCACTCCCTGACCTGCTCTCTCAGAACCCTGATGATGGATCAGTAGATGGTGTAGCCTTGGCCGGCAGCCTCACTGACCAGCAGCAAACTGATTGCAGAAAAGTTCTCAATCAGTTCAGACATATGTTCTCTCTGACTCCAAGTCAGACTACCTGGTGCACTCATGAAGTGGACACTGGGGACAGTCTGCCTGTAAAAAATAAGATTTACAGGCAACCTGACCATGTCAGGGACTGCATCAGGACTGAAGTCCAGAAGATGTTGGATTTGGGAGTGATTGAACCCTCAGATAGCCCTTCGGCTAGTCCAGTAGTCTTAGTGCCTAAACCTCACACCCAGTGTGGTAAGAGAGAGATGAGGTTTTGTGTAGACAACAGATGTCTCAATGCAGTCACTAGGACTGATGCCCATCCAATCCCTAGCAGTACAATAGGAGATGATCCCAGTATACAATAATTCAGCAATGAACAGAATGAACATATATTGCCAACAATCATATAAAGAATCAAAATGCAAGAATGAAATGAAACAGGGTTATTTAATCACACTGTCACCTTATATTGTATATACATCATAACATGTGCTCACATTGGTATACAAGTGCCCAAGGAGAAAGAGGGGTGTGGGGTGATTGGAGTGGGAATAGTGTGATATAGAAAGATAGAGTTAATGTGCCAGAAGCATATTCATTATTCAACATTACAAAACAGTAGCTCCTTATTTTCGCACAAATTTGCAAAAGTCTACATCAATCTCTTTAGCCATGCATATAGGACAAAAAACACAGTAAAACAATCTCTGTTGTTTTATATGCTGGCTCAAACAAGTAGTGTCGACGTTTCGAACCCGGAGATCTGTAGGTTCATTAACACCTTACGGTGGGGTCTTCCTCAGGACTGGGAGAAGGGAATAGGCATCATATATAGCCTTATTAAAAAGGCCGGTCTTGATAGCATATTGGGCACGGGGCTCCAGTATCACGAGAGAGGAATAACTGCACGCTCATCCGATTATATCAAAAATATCCCATCAATCCTATTTGGCGGTCAACACCATGTCAATCCGCTATGACCTCATAATTCCAAATCTGCTAGCGCCACAAACGTTGCGGTGTGCCAGGGGGCCTTGAGTCGCTCCTCTCTGCGGCACCGATGCTTCGGCCCAGCGTAGCAGCGTCGCTCCACGTCCGATCGAATCTAAAACGGAGAATCCCTAGGGCAGATGAGCTCAAAGACACTTTGGCCTCAGCCAAGTTTCTCAGCACATTTGACCTGACAGCTGGCTACTGGCAAATCAGACTAGCTGAGGATGCAAAAGCCAAAACAGCATTTTCTACCCCTAGTGGGCACTACCAATTTGTGGTGATGCCCTTTGGTTTGAAAAATGCACCTGCCACTTTTCAAAGGTTGGTGAACAAAGTCCTTACAGGCCTGGAAGCCTATAGTGCAGTATATCTAGATGATATTGCTGTCTTTAGCTCCACCTGAGAGAATCACCTGGTCCACCTGCAAAATGTTTTGGAGGCCCTGCAGAAAGCAGGCCTAACTATCAAGTAACCCTGGGCATAATACTTTGCTACGCTCACGGAGCATGCAAAGTTTGTGTTACTACACACTACGCAAATTGCACGTAGCAGAGTAAAAAAACTCTGCTAATCAACATAGTGTAGCAGCAGTATATTAAACACATACAAATACTTTGTTAAAGCAATTTTCTATGCTAAAAAGCATATAACAAATTCACAAAAGTGAACTTTGATAATGAAAATATCAAGCAATGAGAGAGGTGATGATTTTGGGTTCCCCCCTAACCTAGGGGGAGGACCAAGCAGATGCCTTGAACACAAAAAGCATATCATGTGAATGATTCAGTGGTGGTCCCTTCCTCCTCACGAGTCAAATGCAAAAGCATTGAAATTATTAATACATCAAGCTGCAGTTCCACTATTCGTTACTAGATGTCCCTCACGAGTCAAATGCAAAAGCATTGAAACCCTTTCATGAAGCTTTTGCATTTGACTCGTGAGGGACATCTATTAACGACTAGTGGAACTGCAGCTCTTTGAGAATTATTTTGATATTGGATACTATAATATTCACTGCCCACTGCTAATCTCGTCCCATAATGCTTTGCAGGGCCTTTGGTTGGGATTGTATTTTTGCCAATAACTGTGCTTGGGGTGGTCCTAAGAGGATAGGACCACCACTGAATCGTTCAAAAGATGTGCTTTTTGTTTTCAAGGCATCTGCTTGGTTCTCTCCCTAGGTTAGGGAGGATACCAAAATCATCACCTCTCTCACTGCGTGTCAATTTATCGATTTCACTTTTGTGAAATGCTATCTGCATTTTAGTATATAAAGCCAGAGATACTTATTTTATCTTAACTTGCACTGTGCAAGAGGCCTTTGGCAATTATTGTACAGTGCAGTCAAGCACACAGCTATGCAATTTGCATAGCTACGTGTAGTTCAAAATGTACTTCACGTAGCTACGTGAAGTGCTACTACGCAAACTACGCCCAGGGTTACTATCAAGGCCACCAAGTGCCAGATAGGGCAGAGTTAGGTTGTGTACCTGGACCACCTTGTGGGTGGAGGCCAGGTTCAACCATTGCAGAGCAAAATCCAGACCATCATGGACTGGGTTGCTCCCACTACCCAGACTCAGGTCAGAGCTTTCTTGGGCCTGACTGGGTACTATAGAAGATTAGTCAAAGGGTATGGATCCATAGTGACCCCTTTGAATGACTTGACTTCTAAAAGAGTGCCCAAGAAAGTTCAGTGGACAGTAAGCTGTCAAAAGGCATTTGATGACCTGAAGCAGGCCATGTGCACTGCTCCCATTCTGCAAAGTCCTGGTTACTCCAAGCAATTCATTGTCCAAACAGATGCATCTGAGTTGGGGGTATGGGCTGTGTTATCACAATTGAATGATGAAGGTCAGGATCAGCCAGTAACTTTTATTAGCAGAAGGTTGACCCCCAGAGAGAAACGTTGGTCAGCCATTGAGAGGGAGGCCTTTGCTGTGGTTTGGGCCTTGAAGAAACTGAGGCCATACTTGTTTGGCACTCACTTAATTGTTCAGACAGACCACAAGCCCCTCTTATGGCTAAAACAGATGAAGGGTGAAAACCCCAAACTTTTGAGGTGGTTCATTTCCCCACAGGGGATGGACTATACAGTGGAACATAGACCTGGGAGTAACCATGCCAATGCAGATGGACTCTCCAGATATTTCCACTTAGAACATGAAGACTCAACTGGTCAAGGTTAGTTTAATGTCCTGACGTTTGGGGGGGGGGGATTGTGTAGGAGAGTGGGATCTGCTTCTTATAGTTACCCCCACTTTTTGCTGATGTTTCACTGTTTTTCGACTTAGCCAGACTGAGGCCCTGATAATCAGGACCCCAGTCTATCTGCTTTCTACTCTAAATTGACTGTATGTACTTTAGGTACACTCCAGATTGGATTCTGGGGTACCCTTGTGAGTCCCTAGTATATGGTATACTATGTACCTAGGGCATAGGTACCCCAGAGGCCTACCAGGGGCTGCAGCATGTATTGTGCCACCCCTGGGAAGCCTTTTAAAATGACACAACAGGTCTGCTACAGCAGCCTGTGTAAGGGGGTGTATCCACCCCTTACTGAGATATAGGTTCCCTATATCTCTCCATATCACTGCACATGTAAACCTATCAGTCACCCCTATGGCAGGCCTTAACAATCCTGAAGGCAGGGTGCTGGGTTTCATGTGAGAGGGTGCTCATGCATGAGCAAAGCCCCTCTGCAGCTTTCGGAATCTTCATTCCGGGGTTGTTTGTGATGCAGCCAGATCATATACTCTTAAGTGCATTATAACCTCGCGGTAAATGCTAACTTGAGAATGGCTGCATGGAAACATGTCGTGTTTGGCGTCAAACACCTTGGAATCATACCTCCACCCCAGTAACTGGGGTGGGAGGTATGATTCCACCCTACTAGAGGGAGAAACATGGCATCACCGGTACACCCGGTACCAGCTTAACAGAACCCTGGCATCACAAAATGGATGCTGCAGCCACAGACACGAGTCTGCCCTCCTGCTGCTGGACGAAACTCTGGCAGGGGAGGCCTGGACAATAGGTTTCCTGTCACAGGGAGGTGTGACCACCACAGGCTTTAGTGTATTGGGGCTGGGTGGGTGCACTCCAAGAGTGCTTTGAAGTCTGCACTGGGGGCACATTTGGTGTCCCTGTGCATAGTCCAGCTCAAACCGGTTGCAGGGGCACACAGCCCCTGCTCTGGCGCAAAACTGGACAAAGGAAATGGGTGTAGCCACCCCTCTTTCCTGACCCTCCCATAGGTGGGTCCCCAGAGTTTGTCCCACCCCTTCCTTGGGTATAAAGTAGGAACCCCTGACTACAGGACTTTAGATTACACCTGGACTAAACTCTGACACAGAAACATAGGGGCATATTAACAAGGTGGCGATAAACAATTATCGCCGCTTTTGCGGCCGTTTTCGGCCGAAAAGCGGCAATAATTATATTGCCTTATCAGCAAAGACACGCTATCGCGTGTTTTGCTGATTTTGCTCCCGTTTCCAGCACGCCTGACTTCGCATCGATAATGAGATGCAAAGTAGGCGTGTCTGTGGAAACAACATGGGTAAATATCGCGAAGGCAGCTTCGCGATATTTACAATGCGGGAAGCGATTATTTTAATCGCGTTAAGTATGCTTTAACGCAGGAATTTAACGTCTGTTAAATTCCTGACTAAAGCATACTTAACATGGGGGTGGATTCTGTGGCTAAGACCACAGGCCCTATCATCTAGGATATCGCCGGAAAACGGCGATATCCACGCTATCTCTGACATTTTTATCACCTCGGCGATGCGCGTTGTTAATAACGCGCTAACCGGGCGATAAATTCCAGAGATAGCCGGCGATAAATAGGCAAGCGCTAAGCGCTAAGCGCGCTTTGCGATATTTATCGCCGGCCCTTGATAATATGCCCCCAAGTACTTCGACGATCTGCACTACGCTGGATGACTGAAGAATCTCCCTTGGAGTAAAGGAGTTACTCCCCTGCAAGGCAGGCACCTTTAACGCAACTGACCGGTTGGCATCTCCGAAGCTCCGACAGACTCCGAAGAATATTGCCACCCAGGAGGTGGGTTTTCCAAGGTCTTAGAGGTCGATCTGTGCCCACAGCAAGTCTGAGGCCCATATCCCTCGTGGTGACCGTGCAACCCGAACCCCTGGGCACCGTGTCCATTTGTAGAAGAATCCGCTTTCCGGCAACCCCTGAGGCTGAGCTTTGGGTTACTTGTAACCCTGACCCAGAGCAGTGATCACACTGAAGATTGCTGGCCTACACTCAACGAGTGTTCCGTGGGCCGCCATTTCGTGATTCCTCTTGAGGTCCCTTTGTGATCCCTGGTCCGTTGACCTGTGGGTTCCCAAGAAGGCAACTCTAACTTTGATTGGGCTTCCCTGGTTGCTCCAGACGTGCCCTGACTCTCCATTGCTTGGGGAGTCCCCAGGACCTTGCTGGTCCACTCAGAAGCATCTTTTCTTTTGCTGCATGGGTTATTATTGCCAAAGCTTGTTGTGTTCAATCCAAGCACCGACACCCCAGCACTCAACAATAACCCTGGGCGTAATACTTCGCTACGCTCACGGAGCATGCAAAGTTTGTGCTACTATGCACGTAGCAGAATGAAAAACTGTGCTAATTGACGTAGCATAGCAGCAGTATAATAAACACATACAAATGCTTTGATAAAACAATTTTCTATGCTAAAAAGCATATAACCAATTCACAAAAGTGAACTTTGACAATGAAAATATCAAGCAATGAGAGAGGTGATGATTTTGGGGTCCCCCTAACCTAGGGGAGGACCAAGCAGATGCCTTGAACACAAAAAGCATATCATGTGAACGATTCAGTGGTGGTCCCTTCCTCCTAGGACCACCCCAAGCACAGTTATGGGCAAAAATACAATCTCAACCAAAGGCCCTGCAAAGCATTATGGGACGAGATTAACAGTGGGCAGTGAATAATATAGTGTCCAATATCAAAATAATTCTACAAAGAGCTGCAGTTCAACTAGTCGTTACTAGATGTCCCTCACGAGTCAAATGCAAAAGCATTGAAATTATTAATACATCAAGCTGCAGTTCCACTAGTCGTTACTAGATGTCCCTCACGAGTCAAATGCAAAAGCATTGAAACCCTTTCATGAAGCTTTTGCATTTGACTCGTGAGGGACATCTAGTAACGACTAGTGGAACTGCAGCTCTTTGTAGAATTATTTTGATATTGGATACTATAATATTCACTGCCCACTGCTAATCTCGTCCCATAATGCTTTGCAGGGCCTTTGGTTGGGATTGTATTTTTGCCAATAACTGTGCTTGGGGTGGTCCTAAGAGAATGGGACCACCACCGAATCGTTCAAAAGATGTGCTTTTTGTTTTCAAGGCATCTGCTTGGTTCTCTCTCTAGGTTAGGAGGATCCCAAAATCATCACTCTCTCACTGCTTGTTATTTTATTGTTTTCACTTTTGTGAAATGACTATATGCATTTTAGCATATAAAGACAGAAATACTTAATTTATTTTAACTTGCACTGTGTAAGATGTTTTTGGCAATTATTGTACAGAGCAGTCAAGCACACAGCTAAGCAATTTGCATAGCTATGTGTAGTTCAAAATGTTTTTCGCGTAGCTACGTGTAGTGCTACTTCGCAAACTACACCCAGGGTTACTCGACAACCTTTGTGGGACAGCTCGGATCTGGCTTCTGGTCATCCTTGACGTCTCCGGGACCTTGTGGCTGCAGAGTCAAGCTTCACTTCTTCGCACCTGAAGCACCTGACATCGGTGGGCATTCGATTGCTCCGCTCCTGGTCACTGGCTAGTGATCCAGACTCTGTCCCCTCTGCTTTCAGGATCTTCACATCTTCGATCCAGGCTTGGATCACACCGGACACTTTCCTTCTTCACGGCAGCAGTACTTTGCAGCAGATCGCCATTGAAATCAACGACGATTCCCGACACCCTTTGACACCTATGCACCCGGCTCCCCTGGGTGAGGTAACTCGAGTACTACGGTCCTCCCGTGGGTGTTGGCCATAGAACCCCTTAAGTCTAAAGGGGTTTGCTCAAAGTCCTCTCCTAAGTGTCCTTTTGCTTTAAAATTCCAACCGCGACTTTCCTCATAGAATCCTACGGCGCTCGCGGCTGTGTTCTCACACTGCACACGTCCCCCGTGGGTCTCCTGTGTCACTACCTTGGGTGGTTCCTTGGGGTCCCAGCGATTTTACGTGCTCTAGGCACTGTGTCTAGTCAAGTCGTGGTTCTTATACCACTTTCTTAATATATGGTTTGGTCCCCCCCTGGGGCCCATTGTATATTGTGCTATTTACTGTCGTTTTAATACTGTGATATTGTGTATCTTGGACTCTAATCTCATAAAGAGATTAGTAGTTAGTGTTTAGAAATAAATACATATATTTTATATATATATCTTGTGTGGTTCTCCTTTCATTTGGTCATTCAAGAGGTTATAATCTGGTAAACCAAGCTGCTTTACATTCCTTCAAGACTTAGCCTGAAGGCTGCTCTCCATAGCTACCACTAGGATAGCTTTCAATAAAGGTTGTCTTTAAACCTATCATCAATAAGGGTCGTTTGGACTGGTGCAAGGTGCCCACTATAATTAGTGGACTGCATATGGCAGGCCAACTTCTCACATTTACTAAACCAGTCCACACTTTTATTACTCAGTTCCTCACAGGATTCTCTTTGAGGAACCCTCAGAGGCGGTACCCCGTCTAGGACCACAACGTAGGGACAAGATGCAGGTGGAAGATCCAAAGTGACCATGCTTTTGTCAGCCTCATGGCCTATTGAAGAGCTTTCAGGATCGTTATTACTTTGAGAGACTCAGTTCCCCGGTTTACAGGTGGTGCTGATGTTACCATTGGTAGGGCCTTTCTGAAGGGGTTTGGTGGCGATTATGGAGATATTTCCTTGTGAAGTACAACTGGTACTTGGAATATATCTGTGTTGGGAGTTATGGAGGGCCTTATTTTGAGCCAGGGGGTCACTTCCTTGTGTTGTATTATCACATAGTGTGGAAAGCCTATACGATGCAGTTAACGGGGTAACACAAGTTCCACTTCCGGAGATTTTATTGACATCCAACACTGCAGGGGGGTAACAAAGGGAATCTAATTTCCTCTCTATGTTCGCAAGTCACTCTATTAATTGCTTAAGCTTGTCATCCAAGATATAACTGATTCGACTGAAAAGGACTTCATGTGAGAGAGGGACGTTGCTGGGTAGAGGAAAATCAGGGACTGCACTACTACTCAAGTCAATATTGTAAAGATTCTGAGTCTGAGATAAAGACTGTTGAATTTTGTCAGGTTGTGAGGGCGTAAGTGGCTGTGCCTATGTAAGGAGTTGCTTATTTCCATTTATGGCTCTGGCAGGTTGTTTTCTTTTGTTAACTACCTGTTTATTTGGTACCCTTTTCCTTTTTGTCACTGTATTTTTGGAAGAAGGGTGATCTGCTGTTGAATGGCCGCACAGGTCTGGATTGTTGCTAGCTCTAGGGGTTGGGAATGGGGTTGGAATGAAGGTTCCACTCTTGTTGGTGTGGGGTATAGCACTAGAAGGTTTTGATGGAGCAAGGACTCGTAAATGAGACTTGCTCGGAAATCATCCTCTCGTTTAATTCACTCCGACCCTCCGACCTCTCTCCCCACTGCTCCGCTGTGCCGTCTCTTGCCTCCAGACCGCGACCTCCTCCTTGGGAGGTTCGAGGCTGCTGCCCGCACCTGCGCCTGCTGCCCGCTCCAACTGGGACCAGACTGCCTCCAACCACCGTAACCTTTCTCAGCCGCTTTTTTTTCTTAATTTTTTCCCCTGTTGTGCCACTGTTATTGTGCCCATCTGTGTCTTGCTCTAATTCCACCACTGTTTCTATTTTCTCATGCCTGCCTGTTCCTTTTGCCTTTCGCCTCAGCTGCCCCTGCGGCCCCTCCCCCCCGGAATTCCCCCCCGGAATTTCCCCTCCGGAATTTTCCCCCGGAATTCCCCCCCGGAATTCCCCTGCTCCCGCCTCCCAGCCTCTCCTCCCTCCCACCTCCCCTACTTAATAGCAGCCGCTGCGCGGTCGCGCAGCAGGCGCGCGCAGCGGGCGCGCCACCCGTCTGCGCCCGTCCGTGATCCGACCGCGGCCAGCGCCAGGAACCCTGGACATCCCACTACCCATCGCTACGACACCACCACCCTCCTCGCACTCAATCCTGGAAGAGTTAGAGAATGCCAACAGGCCTCGCCGAACACGACCCACGGCCAGTTCTCCTGCCTCCACTGCCACCAGACCCTCACCGCCACCCCGGCCTCCAACACCATCGACGCCAGCACCGGCGACACCCTAAAATGCATCCTCCTCAACGTACGCTCCGTACACAAACACGCCATGGAAATCTGGAACCTACTCGACTCTCTTTCGCCCGACATCGCCTTCTTCACAGAGACCTGGACCAACGCATCCTCCACCCCCGACATCAGCACCGCCATCCCAGACGGATACAAGATCCAGAGGAAAGACCGCCCCAACCACCCAGGAGGGGGCCTCGCCATCGCCCACAAGAGCACCCTCCGCCTCATCACCTCCAGCGAAACCTTCCCCTCCGCCGAACACCTGCACTTCAAGATCCAGACCACCCCCAAAGCCACACTCCGAGGAACCCTTGTCTACAGCCCCCCCCCGGCCCCCGAACACCCTTCGCCGCCACCATCACCGACTTCATCGCACCCCACGCGATCGCCTCAATAAACTACATACTCATTGGAGACCTGAACTTCCACCTCGACAACCCCAGCGACCCCAACTCCACTATCCTTTGTGACAACCTCGCCAGCATCGGACTTAAACAACTCGTCAACACACCGACCCACAGAGCAGGACACACCCTCGACCCCATCTTCGCGGCAGGAAACAGCGTCCATTTCAGCCACACAACGCAGCCGCCATGGACCGACCACCACTGCGTACACTTCGCCATCAACAAACCCAAGGCACACAAACCAGCCCCACGCCCACCACGAAGGAACTGGAGCAAGGTTACCGTCGAGCAACTTAACTCCACCCTCAACCGAGACAACCACACCTGGGCACCCGACGCAAACAGCGCAAATGACGCAGCCAGAGAACTCCACACCTGGATCTCCAACTGCGCAGATGAGCTCGCCCCGCAACGCAACCCCGACAGACAACGCCCCAGGAAAGCCGCCTGGTTCACAACTGCTCTCCAAGAAGCCAGACGCACCTGCAGACGCCTGGAGAAGAATTGGAGAAACACCAAGACAACCGAAAACCACACCACCTACAAGGACGCCATGACGGACTACCACAACCAGATCAGAGCCACCAAAAGGAACTTCATCCACAACAAAATCCTGCCCAACTCCACCAACTCCAAGGAACTTTTCAGTGTCATTCAAGAATTCACCAACCCACGCAGCGAAGCCACAGACATCACCCCATCCCAAGACCTCTGCGACAAGCTTGGAACCTATTTCCACCTCAAGATCAAAAACCTCTACGACAACTTCATCGACCATCCACCAGGTGCCACAGACGGCCCCCCGCCCCCCAGAAACACCAGCCAGCCCACCATCTCCAACTGGACACCGACCACGGCCGAAGACACCGCCTCGACCATGCAAAGCATCCACTCGGGGGCCCCCACCGACCCCTGCCCCCCTCACATCTACCACAGAGCCGTGGCCGCCATCGCACCCGAACTACAACGCACCATCAACACCACCTTCAAAACAGGCACCTTCCCAGATGACTGGAAGCGCGCAGAAGTCAGACCCCTGCTCAAGAAACCCACAGCTGACCCCACCGACCTCAAGAACTATCGGCCCATATCGCTCCTCCCCTTCGCAGCCAAAGTTGCAGAGAAAACAGTCAACAGGAAACTGACACGATTCATTGAAGAGAACGCCGTTCTCGACCCATCCCAATCCGGATTCCGAAGTAACCACAGCACAGAGACCGCCCTACTCGCCGCCACAGACGACATCCGCACCCTCCTGGACCAAGGCCACTCCGCAGCCCTCATCCCACTCGACCTATCAGCGGCCTTCGACACCGTCTCCCATCGCACACTAGTCGTCAGACTACACGACGCAGGCATACAAGGAACAGTCCTGGACTGGATCTGATCATTCCTCGCCGGAAGAAGCCAAAGGATCAGACTCCCACCCTTCCTCTCCGACCCCACGAAAATCACCTGCGGAGTCCCACAGGGTTCATCACTGAGCCTCACCCTCTTCAACATTTACATGGCCCGCCTCGCAGCCATCGTCCGACAACACGGCCTCAACATCGTATCCTACGCCGACAACACCCAGCTCATCCTCTCCCTCACCAAAGACCCCACCACTGCCAAACTCAACTTCCAGAAAGGAATGCAAGACGTCGCAGTCTGGATGACCAACAGCTGCCTGAAGCTCAACGCTGAGAAGACAGAAGTCCTCGTCCTCGGTACCACCCCTTCTGCATGGGACAGCACCTGGTGGCCGACCGCCCTCGGAAGCCCACCTACCCCATCAGACCACGCCAAGAACCTCGGCATCGTACTCGACTCATCACTCTCCATGAACCGACAGGTCAACGCCGTCACCTCCAGCTGCTTCAACACCCTCCGCATCCTCCGCAAGACCTTCAAGTGGATCCCCCCTGAGTCAAGGAAGACAGTCACCCACACACTCATCACCAGCAGACTGGACTATGGAAACGCACTCTACGCCGGCATCAACAAGTCCCTACTCCGCAAACTCCAGACAGTACAGAACACCGCCGCCAGACTCGTCCTCGGCATCCCCCGACACGAACACATCAGCCAACACCTACGAAGTCTCCACTGGCTCCCCGTGGAGAAAAGAGTCACTTTCAAAATCCTCACTCACGCCTACAAATGCCTACACAACAACGGACCCAAATACCTTAACGACAGAATCAACTTCCACGTACCCAAAAGAAACCTCCGATCTTCCAACCTCGCACTGGCCGAAACCCCGCGCATCCAAAGAGCCAGAGCAGGCGGAAGATCCTTCTCTCACATTGCAGCCAAGACCTGGAACGAGCTACCGGCAGACATCAGACGTGCCCCCTCCCTGAACACCTTCAGGAAGACCCTCAAGACCTGGCTCTTCGGCTAAACAGATCTGCGGACCCCCCCCCCTCTGCGCCTTGAGACCCTCACGGGTGAGTAGCGCGCTTACAATTCCCTGATTGATTGATTGATTGATTGATTCACTAACGAATTACTAACTGTGTGTTTGTGACTAATAATTCGCATTTCAGAAGAGGATACACGGGAAAGTGGAGCTTGCCTATGTGTTTTCTAACCCTAACGATATGAATGAAGGACTAAAACGCACTCTAACAAGGGATCTTTACTGCGCATGCGTCTACTGCATCTACGTAGTGTGACGTGCTGACGCTTGGAGGGAAATTCGCGCGCAAAGAGCTTTAAAATGTCGGCTTAAATGCTCACATACATGGCACCTGCTTTGGCTAAAAAGAAAATGAGTTTTATACTAACGCAAATGCAGAAAGGGTATTAATGATTAAAGGGGGGTAGAGTAGAGGTTGGTGGTATACAGTGAAACCATTTATTTTTGAGAATAACATTTCTTCTTTTGACTTTATTTTCAGTGCGCATTTGGGCCTGCCACACTTGCCTGAATTGAGTTGACTGACTTGATCCCACGCATGCGCACCAGAGAGAGAACAAGGAAGGATGAGTAAGGACTTGTCACGCGTCCAAGGCCAGCGAAGATGTGCCCTGGGAACATGAGGGTGAAGAGTTCATATGAAGAAGCCTTATTCATAAAACTGAAACATTTTGTATTAATAAAGTTTGGAGATGTATGGGAAAGGAAATGGATTAATAAAGTTTAAGGGGATGGGTTTGAAAACAATGGTTCAATGAAATAAGTGAAATGTAAGCATGGTGTGGTGATCATCCCTCCCTTGCCTGTCCAATCAGATATAGTATTTTATAAAATTGAAACATTAATGGGTGGTACATGGTTATGGAAAGGTATAACTGAGGTAGCTTTAGTTAGTTAGTTTAGCTTAACGGGAGCACAGAAGCAGAGCTCGGGATGCTGTTGGTACTGTGGGTGGTGCTGAGTCGCTAAAGAGAAGCTGATGAAGAATCGAAAGCAGAACCTTCTATCTTAATTAATTGGGTTAGAAAGAAGATTGCGGAAGAACCACGAGGAGGAAGAGAGTGTCAGAGAGGGGTGCTACGCCGTCGTCGGTATCTTAGAGAGGTTAAGTATTCTGTCCTGATTCCTGTCCTGAAGCCTGTGTCTCCTGATCTGTCCTGGGGGACCCTTACCAGCCCTTTGGCCAGGGGGTTGGTCTTCACACCATTCTTGGTAAATATAAATGTATTGCATGGATAGATGTTCTTCTCTCTCTGTCCTCTCCTTTCTGAAGCATATTATTGTGTGAGTTTGAGATATTTTGTTTATTGATTGAATTGGCACTCTTGAGAATGAGGGTGTTTGTACTGAAACTTTGAGATGGTTCACAATTAACTAATTTAGATAAAGATTTTAAAATTTCCAGAGTCTGTGATTATTTTACTTTAATTAAAGAAAAGTGATTAAGCTATGTCAATTATCACCATCAACTAGTTCAACTAATGGTCATTGACCAGAGGAAAATAACTTTTTGATCAGTGAAAGATTAGTTAGGAATGAGTAATAACTAAATCTAGAAACTTATGAAAATCTATAAACTAAACCCCAGCAGTCTACTTGGTATTCGTGTAAGAGTTATATGGGCCCAGGTGAGTATATGGTAGTAGAGTATCTGTTGCTAGTACACCGCTGGATCAAGTTCAATATCAACCTCCAATGCAGCTGCATTATGGGCATTTCCCCCAGATACTGGCTCCTGTAGCAGTCCCCCCTTATTCCCATAATCAAGTGCTAGACGTCATTCAGTCAATTCAATTTCGTTGGTTACAATCCGTGGGTAACGGTTTTCCTTAATTCAGGGGGGATCCATTTGAAGGTCTTTCGGAGGATGCGGAGCGTGTTGAAACAGCTGGTGGCCACGGCATTGAGCTGTTGGGTCATGGAGAGGGAGGAGTCGAGTACGATGCCGAGGTTTCAGGCGTGGTCCGTGGGGGCGGGGGGCTGCCGAGGGCTGTGGGCCACCAGGTGTTGTCCCATGCAGAGGGGGAGGGTCCGAGGACAAGGACCTTTGTCTTCTCTGAGTTGAGCTTTAGGCAGCTGCTGCTCATCCAGGATGCAACATCCTTCATTCCTTCCTGGAAGTTAAGTTTGGTGGTGATGGGGTCCTTGGTGAGGGAGAGGATGAGCTGGGTGTCGTCTGCGTAGGATACTATGCTGAGTCCGTGGTGTCTGACGATGGTGGCGAGGGGGGCCATGTATATGTTGAAAAGCATGGGGCTGAGTGATGATCCCTGGTGTACTCCGCAGTTGATTTCTGTGGGTGCAGAGAGGAAAGGTGGCAGTCTGATTCTTTGGGTTCTGCCGGTGAGGAAGGAGCGGATCCAGTCAAGGGCCCTTCCCTGTATGCCAGCGTCGTGGAGTCTGGCGGTGAGTGTGCGGTGGGAGACGGTGTCGAACGCTGCGGAGAGGTCGAGCAGGATCAGGGCTGCGCTGTGTCCTTGATCGAGGAGGGTGCGGATGTCGTCTGTGGCGGCGAGTAGAGCTGTCTCGGTGCTGTGGTTGCTGCGGAAGTCAGATTGGGAGGGGTCGAGGATGGAGTTTTCTTCGATGAATTTTGTTAGCTGGGCATTGACGATCTTCTCGGTGACTTTGGCCGTGAAAGGGAGGAGGGAGATGGGTCGGTAGTTCTTGAGGTCCGTGGGGTCAGCTGTGGGCTTCTTTATCAGGGGTCTGACTTCTGCGTGTTTCCAGTCGTTGGGGAAGGTGCCCGTCTTGAAGGTGGTGTTGATGGTGCGTCGTAGTTCTGGGGCGATGTCGGCTCTGTGGTAGATGTGCGACGGGCAGGGGTCCGTGGGGGCCCCCGAGTGGATGCTCTTCATGGTCGAGGTGGTGTCTTCCGTGGTGACCAGGAGGAGATGGTAGGCTGGCTGGTGTTGCTGGGGGGGTGATGGTTTCGGCGTCGGGAGTCTGGTCGTTGAACTGGTTGTAGAGGTCTTTGATTTTCAGGTGGAAGTAGGATCCGAGCTTGTCGCAGAGGTCCTGGGAGGGGGTGATGTCCGTGGTTTCCCTGGGGGGCTTGGTGAATTCCTGGATGACGTTGAAGAGTTCTTTGGAGTTGCTGGAGTTGGCGAGGATCTTGTTTTGGATGAAGGTCCTTTTGGTGGATCTGATACGTTGGTGGTATTCCACCATTGCGTTCTTGCAGTTGGTGCGGTCTTCTATTGTTTTGCTGTTTCTCCAGTTCTTCTCGATACGTCTGCAGGTGCGTCTGGATTCTTGGTGGTCGGACGTGAACCAGGTGACTTTCCTGCGGCGCTGTCTGTTGGGGTTGCGTAGGGGTGCAAGCTTGTCTGCGCAGTTGGAGATCCATCTGTGGAGATCTTTAGCTGCGCTGTTGGGGGTCGGTCGCGGTGGTAGGGGGGACGTGGTTGAGGGTGGAGTTGAGCTGCTCCTCCGTGATTTTGCTCCAGTTCCTTCGTGGGGGCTGCGGTGCTGGTTTGGGGGCGGTTGGCTTGTTGACGCTGAAGTGTACGCAGTGGTGATCTGTCCAGAGGGGTTGCGTGGTGTGGCTGAAGTGGATGCTGTTTCCTCCTGCGAAGATGGGGTCGAGGGTGTGTCCTGCCTTGTGGGTGGGCGTGGTGACAAGCTGTTTCAGGCCAAGGGTGGTGAGGTTTTCCAGCAGGGTGGTGGAGTTGGGGTCGTTGAGGTTGTCGAAGTGAAAGTTCAGGTCTCCGATGAGTATGTAGTCCATGGAGGCGATGGCGTGGGGGGCGATGATGTCGGTGATGGTCGTGATGAATGGGGCACGGGGTCCGGGGGGTCTGTAGGCGAGGGTGCCGCGCAGACTGGTTCTAGGGCTGGTCTGGAAGTGAAGGTGTTCTGTGGCGGAGATGGAGTCGGTGTTGGAGATGGAGAGTCGGAGAGAGCTCTTGTGTGCGATGGGGAGTCCTGCACCTGGGCGGTTTGGGCAGTCTTTCCTCTGGATCTTGTATCCGTCGGGGATGGTGGTGGCGATGTCAGGGGCGGATGAGGTGTTGGTCCAGATTTCTGTGAAGAAGGCGACGTCTAGTGAGAGGGTGTCGAGGAGGTTCCAGATCTCAATGGCGTGTTTGTGCAGGGAGCGCACGTTGAGGAGGATGCACTTCAGGGGTTCGGAGGTGTTGGTGTTCGGTCCTGGGGTGGTGGTCGTGGTGGTGCTGATAGTGTTGAAAGTCTGGCGGCAGTGGTGGCAGGAGAACTGTCCGTGGGTGTTGTTCGGCGCGGACAGCTGGCAGTTGTTGTTGCTCCCAGGGTTGAGTGCGAGGAGGGTAGCTGAGTTGTAGCGGTGGATGGTGCGGGGTCCAGGGTCCCTGGCGCTGGCACTGGTCACGGTCGGGTCGCGGACGGGCGCAGACGGGCTTGCCTTTGGCACGCCAGCGCCGCAGCCGCACAGCGGCCGCCATTAAATAGGGGAGGAGGGCGGGAAGCTCAGCTGGGAGGTGGGAGCATTAGAGGCAGGGGGGAGGGGCCACGTGGGGCAGCAGCGGGATAACGCAGGAGGAAGGGACAAGTTGGAGGCAGTCACAGTGAACAATACTTACACCTGGCACCTAAAAAATAAAACCCACAATAAAGACACACAATATTAAACACTATAAAC
Organism: Calotriton arnoldi; assembly: GCA_963921515.1. Taxonomy (NCBI): domain Eukaryota; kingdom Metazoa; phylum Chordata; class Amphibia; order Caudata; family Salamandridae; genus Calotriton; species Calotriton arnoldi. The sequence continues at coordinate 684,764 of CAWUFW010008992.1, read as the reverse complement.
AGCACAGGGAAAAAAACAGAGGAAAAACGGGCACAGTGAGGAAGGTGGCGGCAGGCAGGCTCGAACCCTGCCGGATCTCTGTCAGCGGCAACAGCACAATGGTGGAGCTACGGGGGGAGACAGCAGGTCCCTGACCGGAGTCAGAGGGGGTAGAAAGGGTTGGGTCAGAGGGGCACTGTCTGAAGAGGGCACTCAAGAGGATAGAAAGTAAAAGCCAGATGGAACTAAAGCTCTAGGATTTAGAAAATTATATAACAGGCGTTCAAACCTTCGCCTAGTGGGAATCCCGGAAGGATGTGAAGGCACGGAGGTGACTAAATGGGCCGATTCACTGTTGAGTAAAGCAATGCCGGAGCTACAAGGGGACCTTACGATCACCAGAGCCCATAGAGTCCTAGCACAGAGACAATCGAATGCTAAATGTCCGTGGACAATATTAGTCAACTTCTGGACTTTAGAGTCAAGGAAAAAATATAAGCACTGCTATAGCGAAGAGATCCTTCTCCACTACAGAAACGCCTCAGTTCAAAATATTCTCCGACATGTCTGCAGCTTCAGCACGGAGACGTAAAGACTTTGTCAAGATGATTGACTTCTTTTAGGGGAGGGGAGCTCAGGCTTCGATAGTTCAGCAATCAAAACTTAAAGTATTAGCTGAAGGAAAATTTTACGTCTTCACAGATGGCCAGGAAGCTCAACCACTTCTATCAAAATTGACGGACGGAGTGGAGTGAGGCTCAGCTTCTGCTCTGAAGGGGGCAAAAACGAAGACAGTCAAATTAATTTAATTGCTCAGCCACCAGCTCGACTGGCAAAAAATGTGCTTAAATAACACCGTGCAGGGGGTGGGTAGGGGGAGAGTCAAAGGGCGCAAAAGGATGCAACGAAATGGCATCCAGCAAACAGGAGGGGGAAGAGGGAACGGTGGGCAATTCCGTCTTTCAGGGGAGGGGGGGAGAAGGGGAGGTGAAGGGGGTGAAGCAATCGCAAAAAAGAGAGTTCATTTATAAGTGCTCAAAAATCCTGTGGGGTGGAACATTCCAGGACGCATAGGCCCAATTTTGAGTTCACATATAAAACAGGGGGTAGTCACTTTTAGAAATGTAAATGCACTTTAGTTTTCTCATATGGGTTATATCCTAGCTGATATAGTAGGTAAATGGATGAAAGGCAAGCAAAATAAGACGCCTTGACTGTGCACAGCACCTGCTAGGAAAGCCCGGGAGTACATGTTTAGGGTCTGTGTTTACAGTATTGGTTTAGGTAGCATTAGTCACTTTATGTACTTTATGTACTTCAGATGCACTTTAGATCCCAAGGTGCTATGGTATCTAATTGGATGCTTCTGTCTACAGCATCGGTTCACACAGCACAAGTCACTTTATGCACTTTAGATGCACTTTAGATGCACTTTAGATACACTTTAGAACCTCAGCTGCTAAGGTATCCAATTGGAGGGATTTTAATTATATTGAGACGTGAGGTATGCGTGTAACAATCTCTCTATAGATTGGAAGCCTATATGACTATAGTACCTGCTTTCAAGAACACAAGTCACTTTATATATTTTAGACGCACTTTTGGTTAGCACAGCCCTCTTATCAAGTTGATATGGCTTCCGCCTGGATGGAATGCATTCCAAATGATGAGGCTATGTACAAATCATAATAAGGGTCTACCCTGAGCACACAAAAGTAATCTTAATAGTCCTATGTAGTTTGAGAAAGTCCAAAACACTTGATCCAGGTTCTGAGTATTTATTCAGGTATCCAATTTTGAAGGTGTAGTCAAATAATGGTTCCAAGACACAGCTTGACGTCAAATCCTAATCACAGCAAAAGCACAGAAATACAGCCAACACGTGTTTCGTCTTGCATTGTAATACACAATTGACTTCTTCAGGGTTGCAATCCCAAAAGACACACAATTACTCAACCATTTTAAACTAAGAAGGAGGTTACTCTAGGTTAATCCATTTACCATGGACTCCCAATAGGCCCATATCCATCACCCAGTTGTGATAAAAAAAATTTTTATAAAAAGAGAAACAAAATTAACATATTACCGAATTCGTGAATAAAAGAGAAAAGAGCAGAGAAAAAAAGTGTCACTTAATAGAAGTCACCTTAAAAAGTTTCCCAATTTCAAAGTTACAATCACTAATCAATCAATTATCACCTGAAAAATTCTTATGCCTGCTCAATACAATATGTTGCACCAGAATAGCAAAGTCTTCAAAAGACTGAATCCTGTAAGTACACAAACCATAATTCAGATTCATCCCCACAAGTATTTTTACACACCTCACACCTATTCTTATATTCTTGAATTTTATTTGCCCTATTTATAGAACCCCTGGCAATAGCCATTAGGCAAAAAGCACCACATACTGTGCCTTTACAGGGCATGACCAATATAAAACTGTATGCCGATGACATTGATTTATTTCTAAAACCCACAGAGAATATTAGGGATTTTCTCAGAATTTCAGGCGATAGGTGGGTATAAAATAAATGGGCCAAGACAAAAATTCTGCTATGCAACTGCTCGGTTGATACTCTAGTACCAAGCTTTAGACCAGTATATAACTCCCGGCCTAAGAGATACCTGGGGATATATGTGTCGGAAAGAGTAGAGGAGCTATATAGTTTAATCTACGTTCCCCTGGTGCAAAAAGTTAAACGTTTACTAGTAAGATGGAATCAACTCCCAATATCAATAATAGGCCGGGTGGCACCTCTACGGATGACAATCCTACCACTATATAATTAGGTCGAGCCTATAGCGGCAGAGCGCATGCGCTGCTCGCTTTGCGAGGCATGCAGTAATGGAGTATGGAGTGGAAGCTCTGTGGAAGCTCCGCCCACTCTCCGGCCATGGTTTTAATTGGCTTGTGTCATTGTCTTTCGTAAATGCTGCAGTCTGATTGATAATGAGGCTTGTTAGTCCCTCCTTATTATGGCCATGTCGTCATTTGTACCCTCCCATGGCTACTGGCCACTTTACTTCAAGTGTTACACTGTACGGTACGTGTTATATTTAGACTGTGAGCACTACTTTGTCCCTTCTCGCCCCCTTTTCCCCCCTTCTCCCGCCCGCACTCCCGTTGTCTGTGCTCCCCCCCTCCGTTGTTCGTGATGCAATGCAATAGGTCTCGCGTAAATGCGAGTCCTATTGCATTGGAAATGCTTGTATTGCCAGTTGTTCACTTGTGTGACTCCTCCTTCTGCCTCCTTTAATGCCAGCCCAGGAGGGCAGGAATTCACAGTGTGCTTTGGAAGCCAGACAGAGCAAAGGCTGCACGAGACACGCGTCGTGGCTTTACGTCCACAGCCCTCAGGAAGCCGCACGCGCCACAGAGGACTGTACTTCATTTTCAGGTAGCGCTGCGGCTGTTGTTTCTTTTCATGCTCAGATTCATTAAGTGTTCTAGATGGCTAGAATGCATCAGAACTTTGGAAAAAGAAGACTTCATATCAGGTATTTATACTGAGATAAACGTTTCCCTGTAGAATGACCGTTTTCTTTATGTTATGGCAGCTTTTGGCATTTTTCCGCTTCCTTTTAATATAGTTACACTTTTTTCTTCTAGCCTATTATATACATTCTTCTCTAAATGAAATCAGAAAGGAAATTTGATGGGTGGTAACTTGGAGTTTGATATTTACCACAACTTCTAAAATCTCCTCGACGCATTAAAGAAAGCTCACCCAAGCAGCACTGATTACTTTTCAGCAGTAAACGACGGGGAAGCCCACTCGTGACTGGAACCGAGTGATCTCCCTGTGTGTGGGCCACTGTGGCACAAGCAGTGCGTGCTCCAGGGCTTATGAAGTAAAGGAGAATCAAAGGCGGGCTGGGGAGGATGCTATCGGTACTCGCCGGTGAACAGCTCACGCGCGCAGTTCTCAGTGCAGGGACAAGAAGCGCATGCGCACCAGGGCGCGTGGGAATGTGTTCAATCTACGAGGCGACTAGAGGAGCGTACCAAATAAGCATACCTGTAGTGGGTGGTGCGCGCCTGCTTGACGCAAGGCGACGGGGAGCCACGTCTTAGAAATACCCCAAACTGGCTGTCACACGTAGAAAACGTCAATGGAGCGTAAAAGACCTGAACATGCACTGGCTTTAAGAACCTTCAATTTTAAGAAAGTGCATTATACGCACCGGAAAGCAGGGTTACTGATTCCGAGCAGCGAGTGGCTTTAATCAGACAATGCTTAAATCCTGATTTATCTATCCACAGATCTGCTTATCTATCTATCTATCTATCTATCTATCTATCTATCTATCTATCCATCCATCTATCCGCCCTTCTCCACCTACTTTTATTTATCTATCAATGCAGCCACCCAATCAATCTATTCACTCACTCTATCGCTCTCGGTCTGTTCATATATCGACCTTCCTAGCCACCCTTCTATCAATCCACCTTTCTATCCACACACTGCCCCCATTCCTGTCTGTCAGCTTTAGCAGCCACGATTCAATCCACCCATCCACTGTCCGCACCTGTCCCTAACGATCTACCTTCCTAGCCATTCATCCACCCATGTACCACAATAACCAACTGATGTATCCACTGAAAGATCCCACGCACTCCTCTCTACTTAGTTACATCTCTCTATTCCTCGACCTTCCTGGCCAAACATCTACCCACTCACTCCCATACACTATTTGTCAGTCTTCCGATCTACCAGCTTAGCTATCCCATCCATCCACCCACCCACTTCCCCATTCTATCAGTCTGCCTTCATAGCCACCCACTTGTCCGTCCATCCATTATCGATCCACCCACCTCACCCGCTGCTACTCATGTCTATCGATCTGCTGACTTAGCTGCTTCATGAATCCATCTCTCCATTACACGCTTTTTATTTGAGAACACTGACATGTCATTAATGCAGGTCATCTCCCATGCTACTCTCTATTAATATCTTATAGCATAAGGTGGAGAGGTGTGGTGCAGCGGCCAGGGCAGCTGACTTCGGAGCACACGGTTCGATCTGCAGCTCAGCTTAGCACCATGTGACTCTGGGCAATAGCTCACTTAATTTCCACAACGACCCGTAAGGGTGAGTAGTTCGTGCTTTACAAATACGGATTTACATTTACATTTTTACATAATATAACAGTTCCCCATTGGATTCTGACGTCAATATCCAATGCTAATGGGAGCCAGAGCAAGGCTCTTGGAAAAGGATGTTTTGCTAATTGACTGATGTCTCTTTCAATGTCAAAGTCTCATCCAAGCAATACCCTCCTTTCTAAGTGCTACTCAAAATGACATCATTTCATTAGTTTGTTATGGGAGTAAAGATGTGTGCCCTGGGGTGAGAACAGCAGCAGCCCTCCAAGGGAACTTTGAGTTGTTCAAAAGCACTGCACTGCATGTTATCGAGTCCCATGGAAAGGTGACAGCAGGAAGAGCTCTTCAAATGTCACCACATCAGAGTGGCTGAGTTAGTGGAGGGGTATACAACTTACCCGACTGAGGGGGTTTATCACTGGAGGCAGTCGAGCAAAGCCGGATGCAAAATAGCATGGAAACTCTAGGTGCTCTATGAACATTTGATGCTGAGACACCAGCCAAATCTAGTGGGCAAAGAGCTGTACATTGTCAAGGAACAAGAACTATGTGTGGCCAGTGGGTCTTGAGAGCGTGAACCATGAGCAAGACGCCACCTACTGTTGGTAAGTGAGAGCAGAGGCACAGAGTGCTTTGTTCTATACAACTAGCAAACCAGCATTCAACCTGAGGAGTCACGTATAATACATTTCAGAGCTGTGAGGTTGTGATGACGACAAACGACAACCAGCGATTGTGGACCAGCCTCCATGGAAGCAGGGGCACTTGTAGACTCCTGAAAAACCTACATCTGTGGGTGGTCTGGGGGGCAGGCAGTGGAAGATGCATGGCCTGTTATGATGTATGCACATATGTGGTATTTGTATAGCGCCAACCTAGCCAAAAGCAGAGTAGCAGTGTACAGGGCCGTAGGGTACAAGGTTAGTGAGTCATTGGAGACATTACTGGGTTCTGGAAGCAGTAGTGTACAGTTACTACATCACCACTGATGATTTCTCAAAACAGTTTATGCTTAAATTCCCCGATCCTTCAGTAACAACAATAACGAGAAAGGGTTCTCTGTTGAACTCACTGTCAATTACTAAAACAAGTAGATGGCCTGAATGAAAGGCGAGAATAAAAGAGCAGCGATTGTTTACTTGAGTTTGATCTCAAAGCTGAACTAACCTACCGTCCCCAAAAAGGCCAAAACATCACTTCAGGCTTACAGTTTCTCTCCTGCCTCTGCCATGCTTGATATGATTCTCGGAAGAAGAACCACAATATCTAACAAGCATTGGCATAGCCAATAGGTCTCGCCTTTGGGATCTTAGAAGAGATTACTAAAGAGATGTCCTTGCCTTTACTTAGAGGTGTCGGTTTACATGATTTGGGGGAACAGTGGGTTGTTTTACCCAAAATATAGTCTGACGTTTAAAGTAAGTATTGAAATTGTAAAAGTGCTCTTAAACACACCATTTTAAATGCGATGGAATGGACCCGTTTCTGTTTGGCACACTGTTTACTTTGGCGGCTGAATTCTAGCCGAAGCATTGCAGCTGAACAAACAAACAAAACCTTTCAAGCTGCAAGGAAGAATGTTTGGTTAATTTTACCTTTCGGATGCCTTAAAGTGGACAGAGAGCGCCACAAGCCAAATGAAAGATGTTTGCACTCCTCTGCAGGTCAGTGCAAATGTGACTGCAAAAAGGCCAATACCTGTGCAAAACTGCCCAGAAGCAGTGCAACATTGCATCCTGCCTGTGTGTTTTAGTCATGTGTCTCTACCCACACGTGAGCACATCGGAAGTAAGATGATTTAAGATAAACTTTCACTAGTGTTTTAGAAGGAAAAAGTTGTGACTAAGGACACTGACATAAGAAGGACAATGTAGCAGACACTCATTTGAAACTGAGATACATATTTCTTTATATCATTTTTCTGCAGTTTAGGAACTCATTAAAGAATCATTGGCAAAGCCAAAAGGTTTCGCCTAAGCAGGATCTATTGGCTTTGTCAGTGGCTTTTTAAAAATTATTTATGAATTTTGTAGAGACTTTATCATATTTTATGTGATTTCTTTTCAGTGATATACACAGCAAGCATTTTCAATGCTCGCCTCAAGCTCAGGCTCTAAGATTCGAGCCAGACCCTTGGCTTGTCGCTGGTTTGCGTCCTGTTCATTTGTTGGCTCGCCCACCTACAGTATTTAGAGAGTCAAGAGGCGTGAGTAGGGGTGGGCGGAATTTGCGTAGTCGCGCTACGCAAAGCTCCGCAAAACGGTAAAAAATCTCCGCGAGCACGCGGAAGTTCCGCGAACACGCGGGATTGCTTGTTCCGCCCGTTCGCGATGCTTTTTTCCTGTTCGCGAACGCTGTTTGCGTGCTCGGGGGGAAATATCTCGCGAACACGCACTTTAAAAGCGCGAACAAGCAAAAAATTCCGCAAAGCCGCGGATCGCGGAATTTTTGGCAATCCCGCGTTCTCCGCGGAACGCGAAATTACCCAAATGCCACAAATTCCGCGAGCGGAACGGAATTTACCGCCCAGGCCTAGTGAGTACATGAAAGAAGATCTGTTTGGCAATCCAGGAAGGACTCGTTAATAAATGCTGGACAGATGCTTATATTCAATTCAAGTGAAGTGGCCTGTGTCCCTCATTGTAGTGTCCATAATGTTCGGGGCTTAGAGGAGTGCGATTACCTGGAGAACCAAATTTTGAAAAGACGCTCACATAAGAGCTGGAGTCGGCCTGCATAACCTTCAGTGTTCCAGTGCTGCTGTACCTTGCTCAGTGCTACACCCTTACATCTAACAGGCTGTGCAGGGCTTTAAGTGGGGCAAAAAACTGGGGGTGCTCTAAAAGGGGCGGGGCAAACCTCTTAAAGGGGTGTGGCCTATCCAAGTAGGGGCGTGGTCTAAATAAAGATATGTATGGCCGGTGCTCAGACCCGGCCCACTTAAAGCCCTGTTCTTACTGATCTGTGTGCCCTTTTCGCTAAAAAGAACTTTATGCATTCATTTGACATAAATGACTAGCACATTTTACTCTGGCCACATCCCTGACTTTAAACATGTCTTCACTTTAAGTGTCCTCCAGAAAGAAAGCACACACCAGAAATGGGTATCGATTTCATTTATACCAACCAGCATAACTCCTCAAAATTATTATGTTTTAAGTCAAACAGTGAAATCCCCCAGGTTGAAGAAGCTGACGAGTACAACATCTGCACGTCTATTAGACTGACTGACTGACCTGCCTGTTGAGCAGCGCAGAGTGTGGGGCATTTCAGAGGTGTTCTTACGTTTTGAAAGAGAGGGCTGGTAATTACTAAAATATGTTCGGAACTATAATCTTCCACCGTCATGCAGTAGCGACCATGGCATGCAAGGGGATTTTCTTCTGATCTCATGGGCCACTCTTTCTGCCAATGATATCACAGTAAGTCATGGTAACGACTCCTATATCTAAGCAGCATTCGTTGTTATCCTGCTAAGGAGCTAACCTGACTGCATGCTGTGCCAATTGTATGAATGATGAATCTGTTGTGTTTAGGTGCCTGATCGCAGAGTATTGTTCTTGGAAATCAATGGGCTTTCTTTATGTTATTTCCTTGCACCTGTTCTGTTTTTGAAAGTGTTGTCTGCAAAGAGCAAAGTGTGGATTTTGCTTTGCCATTTCGTTCTTCTTTCCCATCTTCAACACTTCAGATTTTTCCTAGAGCTGGCTGTCTGGTATCAAAAAAAAGGTAAAGTGTTGGCTGGCAGTTCGGTCTGGACTGTTCCCATGAGGCACAGGGTCAAGACTGATTTGCATATGGCTATGTCTGAACTGGGGTGGCGTGGTGAAGCAAAATAACGATGGATTAAACCCAGATCTGTGACTGGGGGTGAATGTTTGCCAATGTGCAACATTCCGTCCATCAACTTGTGTGTTTTGCATTTCGCCCTAAGTGGGAAGGGTATGCCCAGACGTGGGTCCTGTGCTCACTACGCCACTGGAGTCAAGCTATCCTGGCTGATGAGGGCTGAAAGCCCGAAACCGGTCCTAGGATGCTTGATTCCGGTCCAGGGAAGACATGGCTTGGCAGTTCGGTCTGGACTGTTCCCATGAGGCACAGGGTCAAGACTGATTTGCATATGGCTATGTCTGAACTGGGGTGGCGTGGTGAAGCAAAATAACGATGGATTAAACCCAGATCTGTGACTGGGGGTGAATGTTTGCCAATGTGCAACATTCCGTCCATCAACTTGTGTGTTTTGCAAAGTGTTGGCTGGTAACACAAAGGGATAGCATGCTACGTCGTTTTTCTAAAACACGACAATAGTAGTGTTTACAGAAACATAAACCCCGCAGAAATATCGATTGAGGGTGTTAATAAGTGCGATAAAGAATCAAGGGACAGTGAAAGAACTGAAGGGAACAAAACAGGCGTGGAAAGATCGAGAAGCAAAGGAAACAAAACAAATCCAAGGGCTAAAAGAGAATCAAAGAACAGAAAAAGACTTGGATAACAACCGATTCTAAGGGCAGAAAAATAAATGAATAGGAAAAGAATCAAAGGTGACAACGACGGAAGATTAAAATAAGAGAAAAGTAAAAAAAGAATACAAAGAACAAACAAAAACTGGAGAGAAAGTCGTTCAAAGGTGATAGAAAGAACTGGACAGAAAATTAATCGAAGAAGAGAAAATAAATCAAAGGAGAAAAGAAAGTAAAATAAAAGAATCAAAAAGGTGAAAAGGAGAATGAAAAGAGGGAGAAAAATAATGAAATGCGCCAGAGAAGTGGTTATGAACAAGTTATACTGCGAGAGTAGCAGAACACACTGTTTACAGCTTAAGGTGAAGGCAAAGATTTGATTCCTTACTGCTCCTTCACCCAAGAGACTTCCGTCTATTTGAGACAGCAGTAAAAACCATGAGAAAATAAGTGCGCATGAGAATTCAAACTCTGTACAAGGAGGGGTGGAAAACAACAAAGCCTCTTTAACATATATATGGTTTCTTAAAGACCTGTGAAGTACTCGGGCGTGGCTGTGTGTGTGCCCGGAAAGCTGTCTGAGCCTGGGCTGCCACACACGAGGGGGGGCGGGGGGGGCTGAAGCCCTTTCTGTCCAATGGGCATTGCGCGCCTGATCTACATCGTGCACAAAGGTCAGCGGCCTCAGGATCTAGCCTGGCAATTCCAGCTAGAGCAAAATAAGTTTGGTGCAAGAAAAAAAAAGAAAACGGACTACCTCTGCGAGGCCCGAAAATAGAGACCCGTTTCGAGGCCCCCTGAAAATAACTGCTGGCGCTCAGACCCGGACAGACCCGGCCCACTTAAAGCCCTGAGGCAGTGTGTGGCACAGACGGAGGTGCAGTATTCTCACAAGGAAGCTCCATGAGAGCCAGACAAGAAGGCAGAAGCGTGGCGTAGGAACACATGGCTGGTGCAAATAAAGCATGAGCGGCATCCCATAATTATGCATCCGGACGTGTAACACAATGCAGATATTTATGAATTTCTTGAAATCGGTTCTTATTTTTTTGATGAAATAAACTTGTAAACAGCATGCACCTTCCAAAATCTTTTGCGACTTGGTTAAAACTCCAGTCAAAGCCAGAAAAAACGTGTGCTTTGACGCCAAGCAATCAAGTGTGAGTCGTGTTCCACCTGAATCATTACACTGTATGTTCTCATTCTGAACCAGTTTGTAGAAAAATTCATTCTATGGTGTTCTCAAAAATGCACAAATGCGCACCTAGGAATGGAGGCCGGAGGGAAACATAAAGGACAATGGAAAAGGGGGTGGTGGGTGAAACGGAGGGTGGGGTACAAACAAGGGAAAGTGGGAGGAGAACAAGGGTTTTAGAAACAATGGAAGCGGGGGTGGGTTAAAGGGGAGAGGATGTAGACTTATGGCTAGAGCGGTGGACCTCGAAGCTGGGGAACCGGGTTAGAGTCTCGGCAAGACCGCTCAACATCCTGTGATTATGGGCAAATCACGTAATCGCCTCGTGTCTAACAAAAAAATGAATGTGTCCATCTGTAATGAAACTGGTGCTCATGTAATGCGCTCTGATACCTGATATCTTCGAGTCAAGTTCGCGCTATATAAAACTCTTAAAAAAATAAGACACAATGACAGAAAGCGAGGGAGAGGCACTGCAGGCACATGCACTCCCTGACTGCCCGTGAAAAATTAAAAGAGCATCTAGATCCTAGTGCTTCAGCATCTTGGGAGCTGCACTTTGCTCAGTGGTACGCCCTTACATTCAACAGGCTCTGTGTGACATCGCTCATGTCCAGTATTCTTACAAGGAACCTCTATGAGAGACAGCTGGTGAGTATGCAAATAGGAAGGCAGAAGCGTGGCACGTGTCAAGCCCAGGAACTAATGGCTGGGGCGAACAAAGCATGGGTGGCAGCCCACAAGTATTCATAATATTCATCAAGCTCCCTTAAGATTTCATAATCGTGACTTGTACACAAGGAACTTTCTGTACTGATGTCAGTTCCAAGCGCAAGTACTTCAAAGCCCAGTTTCAATCTGACCGCCAAATCTGCAGATAAGTGTCCACCAAGAGGACGCCATTGGCAGCCAGCTCACACGCAGCATTCTCAAGAACGTGCCATGAGAGCATTGCTCGGCAAGGAGCTGGCGTTTCCTCACACAAGTAACTGAAAGAAAGTGCGTGTGAACATTCATGTTAAACGATGTACTAGGTAACTCCGCTTAATATGTAAGTGGCTGAATCCTGGAGCCGTGAACTGAGCGTGGTGTGTAACGAGCTGTGAGGTGAGTTAAATTAATAAAACGAGATATGAAGATTCCAGTTGGTGTGTCTGTAGCAACGGGGGCAAGATATATTTTTGTGTCATTCTTGGGCCATAAACAGTGTGTGCATCAAGAGCCGTGAGGCAATCACACAGAAGTGGAGAGGAGCTATATGTAACCCTAGTGCCACCCCATTGTCAAAACGATGTTCTAAAAACGTTGTGCCTAATTCACAAGGTCATCTGCCATCTTGCTTAATCGTACCCCGCAGAGCCTATGCTCTGTACATCAATTAGCATTTCACAAAAAAGTCCATTGGGAAAGGTGGCGCAGGAGTTTCCTGCTATAAACTTGGGTAATATTTCACAATGTGTGGCTGTTGAAAACTAAGGGGCATATCATCAAGGCCATTCGATAATTATCGCTCAGCGCTCTTAGCGCGAGGATAATTATCGCCGGCCAACTCTGAATTTTATCGCGGAGATAGCGTGCTATCAGCAACGCTTATCTCCAAAGCGATAAGATTCAGAGCGCAAGCTGCCAATTGTGCGATTATCGCTGGAAATACAGCGATAATGGCACAAGGTTTGGCGATAGCTTGCTGATAGGGCAAGACATACTTAGCCATGATATCCACCTTACATAGGATATCATGGCTAAGTCAGTCTTGAAGCAGGCGTAAGGAAAGTAGCGATAACTGTGGTTATCGCTACTTTTCTTATCGCTCTGCTTGTCTGCGTGCAGCTTGATAATTGGAGAAATGTCGGTTAGCGACATTTCTCCAGTTATTTTAGCACGGAACGCCCACTTTGCATCTCATTAGAGATGCAAAGATGGGCGTTGGGGGAAAGGGCGATAATGCAAGGATTCACGCGATAGCGTGACCTTGCTGATTAGGAGATAAAATTATCGCCGCTTTCCGTCAGAAAACGGACGCTAAAGCGGCGATAATTTTTATCTCCGGTGCTTGATGATATGCCCCTTACTACCTATGTATAGTAGAGGACGTGGGCAGTGGGTGACCCAAAATGGAGCAATCGCTGCCAAAATGGGTGTAACAAGGAACGACACAAGGACGGCAATCCAAAAACAATGACAGCAAAAAAGTGTAATTTGGACTCAATTCACATAAGTTACTGCAATACAACTGGCGTAATACTGCATGCCAGCCAGGCTGAAAATGACACCCACACACCATCCTTGAAGCAAGCCGTATACCAGACCAACCTTCTATAGGAACTGCAATGAAATCACACAGAAACCAAACTAGACTGGCAATAACACTATCAGGACAAAAACAATAGGCCTGCCTTGGCAAGCTCGGCGATGGCTATATTTTGTATATTTTTATTGCAATAAAAATGTTTACAATTAAAAAAAAACAATGCATGTAACGCTTCTATAACAGTACTAGTGTGTCTCATCACAGATTCATGTACTTAGAATAGGTCTAAAAATCCCTTTTAGTTTTAGTGCTCATCACGGGAAAACATGATTTTAACTGGTGGAAAGAAGAAGTGCAATTAAACTGAATACGTCGTTTAAACACACACGAAAGACAAAAACAAATAAAAAGCTAGAGACGGGAAAGAAAAAAACTGTGGGAAAGTAAAGTTTTATCTCAGCCATGACACTGAAATGCAATTAATTTAGGCGGATGTGAACACTTGATGAGGTAAAATGCCATCAATCACACCAATCTACCAATTAATCACAAACGGCTTCACATTACAAGCATTGGCAAAGCCAATAGCTCTCGCCTATGCGAGAGCTAATGGCTTTGCCAATGTGTTTTAGCTATGTTGTATAGCAGCGTGGCTTCTGTTCAGCATGGCTAAAAATTTGTGGTGTAGAGGAGACTGCTGAGTGGTGTAGAGTGGAGCGCCATAGGGTGGAGAATGGACTTGTGGAGTGAAGTCGAGTGTTTTACAGTGGAGTGACAGAGTGGGGTAGAATGTCGTAGAGTGGACTAGCGTAGAGTTTACTGAAATAGAGTGGAGTGTCACAGAGTGAAGTACAGTGTTGTAGACTGGAGTAGAGAGTTGTGGAGTGGCGTACAGTGGAGTGGCATAGAGTGGAGCGCGTTAGAGTGGACTAGAGTCTCATAGAGTGGAGTGGTGTAAAGGGGAGAAACATGTTGTACAGTAGAGTGGAGAAGAGTAGACTAGAGTGCCATACAGTGGAATGTCATAGAGTGGAGTGGCGTAGAGTGGAGTAGAGTGTTGTAGAGTGAGTGCTATGAAGTGTGGTAAAGTGTCATAGAGTAGAGAGGTATGGAGTGTGGTAGAGTGGAGTAGGGAGGTGTAGAGGTGTAGAGTGTCGAAGAGTGGAGTGGCATAGAGTAGTGTAGAGTGGAGTAGAGTAAAGTAGAGTGGAGTTGCATAGAGTGAAGTGGCATAGAGAAGAATGGTATAGAGTGGAGTGGTGTAGAGTAGAGTGTCTTAGAGAGGAGTTGAGTGGCATTGAGCGGAGGAGAGTGCCATAGATGGGAGTAGCATAGAGTGGAGTGAAGTGGCATGAGTGTCGTAGAGAGGAGTGGCATAGAGTGGATTAGAGTGGTGTAGAGCAGCGTGGAATAGCATAGAATAGAGTGGAGTGGCATAGAATGGAGTTATGTGGCATAGAGTGGCATTGTGTAATTCATGTGATATGTGCTGGCTGAAGCTGCTTTCTCTGTGCGCATGTTGAATCAATAAAAGATGAAACCAAAACTCTTGTCTGTGGGAGTGAGAAAGAGTGAGAGTTTTAAATAAAGCTATCCTTATGCAGAAAAAGAGAAAAGAGACAGGTACTTCACAACAGGTTACACACAATTGTAGGAGAGACATGTGAAGGATAACAGACCAGCCAGAGAACTTACTAGATTTCTGAAGGCTTAACCAGTTTCCTGGTACCTCCCAAATCAATACATTAAAAAGATTAAATTCATTGAATTTTATTACGCTTTAACAGAGAATGTGGATCAGAATGATCATGATTACAATTCAAATACTACAAAAAGCTAATAAAATTAAAGAGAACCATATAAAACACCAAATATTATGACTCATTTGTGAGAATCCTAGCCTATGTTCATACCTACATATCGCATGTTATAAAAACGTTTCCACACTACTTGGTACGGCGTATTTGACTGGGTTGCTGGCATATCGGCAGGAAAATGTCCTGGGGATGGGCATGGAAAACAGGAACATAGCGATGCTCCTCCGCTTCCTCATTGGAGAGACGTGATGTTATAGTTTTGTGTGGTTAAAACGGTTGCCCAGCTACATTGGTATGGCAACCGTTACTATGCACATGTGCATGGTACCTCTCGTAGCCTTTAAGTGACGTGAAATCCACACCACATGTCCTCTGAGATTTGCAATTGGCCACAAAATGGCACTTTGCAAGTTGGAAAGGCTTATCTGGTTCATAAAGTTCCTCTAGTGCCTTGAGGCTCCTGGTTTTGTAATCACAAAACCTTTTATTTTGTGATCTCAGGCTTTTTGACCACAAAATCAGATCATGCATCTGGACCATAGTTATTTTCACGTTTATGTTGAGGAGAAAACCATTTGCTCTTTTTGTGGCAGTTCTTGATGCAACTTTCTCAGAGGGGGCAATTAAATGAAACGATGGAGGAAATGGCAAGAAATAATATTTTAAAGGTACATAATTTGTTGTTTAGAAAAATGTTTTTTTACATTTTGAATGTTTAAATAACATTAATTTACAGAATTGTTTATCTGAAAGTTTGAACTCTTTGTTGCTGATGAATATGGTGATGGTGACAATGAGTATATCTATACATTTCTATTGAAAATATGTGACATGAATTATGAGCAATTGAAGGACTTTCATTGCTTTAAACGTGCTTTTACGCTAAGAACAGCACAGCCCTGGGTTGAGTGCATACGCACTGTGCGTGACTGAGTGCTGACGTTTCCGAAGCCTTGCAGTGCACAAAGAGCCTTTCAGGCCGGTCTGGGCTCTGTTCTCAGTCTCACTGCATGCACAGTGACCCCGAGGTCTCCTTGTCTGAGCAGTCTTGGCCTGGAATAGTTAGCAGCATATGTTGTGCAACGCCCCTTCTGCCTCTGTATCCCCGCGAGCCCCTTTATTCCCTTCCGTCTGTTGTACTTCAAAGTACCGCTACTGATATATATGACTTTCCACCATGACTTCTGCGCCCAAGGTTGGCCTTCAAGGGCTCTACAATGAGGCAACATAAGTGAGTGCAATCATGAGACGCAAACTACGTAATATGCAGATTACTCTAGCATGTCCATTAAATCGCAATTGTAACTAATTAAGGAAAACTCAAATCCTGTATGTAGATACCAGGGTCGGATTGGGATCACAATTTGGCCCGGGCACTGACGAAAAAAGTGGCCCACATTCGCGGGGCGTGGTCCACATTCGCGGGGCGTGGTCCACATTCGCGGGGCGTGGTCCACATTCACAGGGTGTGGCCCACATTCGCGGGGCTTGGCCCACATTCGCGGTGCCCTTTCATGAAACACACTAGGGGCATATTTACAAGGTCTGGCGCATCTCTGCAAATCAGCAGGGATGCACCAGAAGAGATGCGACACGCAATTCTCCCCTTGCGCCACCACGGATGCGTCGCATTTACAATGCGGCGCACCGTGGCGCAAGGATAGGCAGATGCGTGTCGCATCTTGTGGCGTAAAGGCGGCGCATTGCTGGAGTCGTGTCGCAAGCGCGACGCAACTCCGGCAATGCACAGGGGCCACCCATACTTAACGTGGCGCGTCACTCCTTACGCCTGCTTCAAGCAGGCGTAAGGGTTTGACGCAGCAGCGTTGTAAAACTGACTCAGTAAAATCTTGTGGATTTCACTGAGTCAGTTTTACGAGGCTTTCCTGCGACGGAACGCCCACCCTGCGACGGAACGCCCACATGAAACCTGACGCGGGTTTCATGTGGCGCAGTGCTTTACAACGTGACGCATCTGCCTAGATGCGTCACGCTGTAAATAAGTCGCAACGTGGCGCATGGTTTATGCCGCCGCTGCATCACAGAAGTGACGCAACGGCGGTGCAAATGTGTCGCAAGGGGCTTGTAAATCTGCCCCAAGGAATGTAAGTGGGAGGATATTGTTCTTGGGAAGGACACAGGGCCAAGGTGACAATGTCATACAAGCTGAGCATCTGAAAAACAGTGAGGCCCCTTTCTTTTACAAAATGATTCCCCAGCCCTCCAGGGCAGGAGCATCTGAAAAACAGCGAAGCCCCTTTCTATTACAAAATTATTCCCAGCCCTCCAGCGCAGGAGCACCTGAAAAACAGCGAGGCCCCTTTCTCCTAAAAAATGAGTCCCCAGCCCTCCAGGGCAGGAGCACCTGAAAAACAGCGAGGCCCTTTTCTATTAAAAAAATATTCCCGAGCCCTCCAGGGCAGGAGCACCTAAAAACATGAGGCACCTTTCTATTACAAAATTATTTCCCAGCCCTCCAGCGCAGGAGCACCTGAAAAACAGCGAGGCCCCTTTCTCCTAAAAAATGATTCCCCAGCCCTCCAGGGCAGAAGCACCTGAAAAGCAGCGAGGCCCCTTTCTATTAAAAAAATATTCCCCAGCCCTCCAGGGCAGGAGCACTTGAAAAGCAGCGAGGCCCCTTTCTATGAAAAAATTATTCCCCAGCCCTCCAGGGCAGGAGCACCTGAAAAGCAGCGAGGCCCCTTTCTGTTACAAAATGATTCCCCAGCCCTCCAGGGCAGAAGCACCTGAAAAGCAGCGAGGCCCCTCTCTCTTCAAAAATTATTCCCCAGCCCTCCAGCGCAGGAGCACCTTAAAAACAGTGAGGCCCCAGCTATTTGTAAATTTCTCAGCCCTTCACTGCCTGGGGCAATGGCCTGGCAGGAGAGGGGATAAAGCAAAAAACACAGCTGCTGGGCCATCCATGGGGGTGGGAGAGTTGGCTAAGGTTAAGATGGTGCCAGTTCCCAACATTACCTGGCCCCCACAGCGAGACCCATTCTTCCTCGCCCACTATGCCCTGAATGAGAAGGGCTGTGGGTGAGGTGTTAATGCAAACACTGTTTCAGGGCTGCGTGGGCCCCAGGGGGACCGAGGTGAAAATGGCTCAATGGCCTGAGCAACACCTGGTCCCCTGGGAGGCCGATTCTTGCACACAATCACCCCTCCCCAGCCCCCCACGTGATTGTTTGGCAGGGCAGGGGGTCAAGGAGAGGCCACAGCTGATCATCGCTGAACGGCCGCACAGCGAGGCTGCTTTCCTCTCCCTGTCCAGTGCTCTCTGTGGACTGGGAAAGGGGGGAAAAACAGCCCACAGAGGGCACTGAGACACCGGCCCTTCGGCCAATGCCCGAGTGCCCGCATTACCAATCCGTTCGTGGTAGATACTGCTGAAAAAAAGACGAGAACCTTATCCAAATTGTGAGCTGATGGTAGATAGCATAAGCTGAAAGGACGAGAGCAACGTCTACGGAAAAGGACTTCGGTATTGTTTGATCCATCAGTCTCAGATTCAGAGACGTTCTTCCTGCTTGTGCACCCCCCCCTACAGACCTTTACTCTGCACCCCCTTTGTCAGACCTCCATCCTCTGCGTTCCGTTCATTCACTGTCGCTTCACCCCCTGTCTGTCCAGACACTCGCCTCTGCCACTGCATTGCTATGTCACTCTGACTGATACAACTGCCCCCCTCCCAGGAATGTTTATGCTGAGGGCGGAGCAGCCCCTCCTTCACCGCCTGGACAGTGAAATGTTGACACGAGGCAGGCATCAGACACATCTGAGCCGAAGGGGGGCGGGGGGGCGTCACAGAGGCATCAGCAGCTGCCAGACGGGCCCATTACACACACACAGGGGGCAGAAGTCACCGCTGGCGCACCCCGGAACAGGCAGATGGGAAAGGGGGGAGGGTCCCGGCTTCTCCAAAACACACTATAGCGTCACTGACTCTCACCACAAACTGACAATGTAAAATAGTACTATTAATGATATCTTTCATTCCCCTTCCTCTTGTTGGTTTGAAGTGTTAAACCATGCCCCAAGCCTAAGAGCACACTGCATGAGTTTACAAAAATAAAACAAAACAAAAAAGCCTAAAAAATATAACCAGGAAGAGGGAGGCATGGCGAAAGACGTGCCCCCAATACAACTGTGGAATTAGGAGGAAAGCTATATTTAAATGTAATCAGCTATGGTGCCAAAACTACACACAGGCAAACAGAAACAGAGCAGGAGACAAACAAATAAAGTAGTCCCTCAGAGAACAGACAAAGAACTGTAGTGTGATGAGACAGTACTTAGTCCCTGCTGCATGGGAGGAACGGAAGAGAAAAAGGAGGGACAAAGAGGCAGGACAGACCACTGGCAAGCAAGGATTTTTGAAGGACACTGAAGCAAACAAATCAAGAGCTGGGGGATGGCTTTAACCCAACATAAGAAATTACAATAGGTCTCGAATGCTCGACCTAAAAAATGCTTATTAAAATGATATGTCTATTGTCTGCACTGATGAGGTTATATCTGTAATGTCAACCGCAACATAACCATTTTCTAATTTTTTACTAAGTACAGTTCTAATCTATGTATTCTTTTTTTTAAATCACGTATTCAATTTAGTTTTTTTCTATTAAATCCTTTCTGTTAGTTTCCATGACAGAAATGTTTAAGATGCAGATAGTCCACCTGATTGGCTGTGCATACTCAGGCTAGTGATCACAGTATCATCGCATAGTTGTCTGGAGCATTCAAGATAAGACAAATCAGAATAGTTTTGCAAAGATAATTTCAATTTATTGTAAAATGAATGTGACTAATATAAAAAAAAAAACACTTGGTACAAAAAGATATAAGAATAACAATCACAACATGATTTATTAATCACTAAGCCCAACCCAAGTATAAAGGCAACATAGCTGGTACAAAGATCGGACAGTACATAATACACAGAAAAAGATTAATTTTATTTCTTTGAACGATATGCCTTATCAGAAAACACAGCCAACACGTGTTTCGTCTTGCTAGACTTCCTCAGTGCTTAAGGGACATCAAATAGAGAGTTCTTCAAAAGACTGGAAACAAAGCAACCAAGATACGGTGTGATTACCAAACAAATGCAGCGAGTAAAGTTCTCAATTCACTGTAAGGCCGCCAGACAAGGTATGGTCTTACACAGTGTTAATTGCCACAGGGACAACCAACATTTTGTTTTGTTCTGCCAAAAGATCATTAATGAATGATGATGTCTTGAATGTCCAAATCCACACCGGACGCCACATGTTCAGAATCAAACCGTGATCACTTTAGTGCATTAATTGAAATAAATTAAATCTATTGTCTGCACTGATGAGGTTATATCTGTAATGTCCACCTCAATGTAATCCTTTTCTAATTGTCTTCTAAGCACGGTTCTAATCAATGTATTTTTTTTAATCACGGATTCCATTTTGTTCTTTCCTATTAAATCCTTTTAGTTAGTTTCCATAAATGAAATGTTTGAGTTGCAGGTAGTCCTCCTGATTGGCTGGTTCTCACAGTATCCCACTAAGTTAAACGCATCCTCTGACTTCTAGGAATCCCACCAGGGTCTGTTTAATCTGAGTGCTGGCTCACTCCACAGGAAGAGGCAGCAGCACTAACAACTAAAACGCCGTTGTCACAGTTCACAGGCCTTACAGCCAATGAAAACCTAGAAAGTGTTTACTCAATCACCCGTTGGATTGCCTTAACATGTCCAGCCCATCATATTGTCTCATCACTTTCAAGATACATTTCAACTTACCGGATTGCTTTTCAGCACCTTAGTGCCCTAAGGTAAGGCCTGGCGGTCGGCAGTTATTGCCCTAAAACAGAAATGATCTTACCTTCATGCATGATTCAATATCACCCAGGTATCTTGATAGTAATGTAGTTCTTGAAATCATTCTGTGCAAATAAATGTCTGGGGCAAACATTGTTATTAATATCATTAAAACAATGATTGCTGATTATACAATTAGTGAAAAGTAGACTGACAACTTGCTTGCAAGGGTTCCACATGCCTTGCAGTGAGGTGAATGGGTGTTGATTCCCTATTTAAGGAAGGGATACATTTAAAGATGGCTATTTCACTCCAGCAAGGAGGGAGGAAATATCAATTTGCATATAAGAGAATCCAGTACACCATTTCCACTTAACGCAAAGTGCATATGAATATAGGTGCAAAATGTGAGGCATGTAATAGCCGAATTCCACTCTATCCCACTTCCAATACATGTTTTTTTAGTGGCGCTCCCACTAAGCTAAACAAAGCCGATATGTCTTGGCTGTAAGAGGCTGTGGCAGCGGGGGTTTTGTTTTTAGGGTGGAGGGGCGTCGCCCCCTACCCAGCCCCCCGCTGCGAGGCACGCTAAAAGTGATAAATAAAATGTAAAATGGCAATGAAATGATTTCATTGCCATTTTATTTTTCACTATGGAGCGCCGCAGCTGCCAGCCTGCCCCCAGGCCAGGAGAAATGGGGGCGTGTCCTCTGCTGCCGATTGGAAACAAAGGACAGGAGCAGTGGCTTGTCTGTATGCTTTAAAGTGCGCATGTCACTTTGGCCGACTGTCTTGCGCCGGCCAAATTGACATACTCACTTTGAAGCTCTCCACCCACCTGTCTGGAGAACAAGCACAGGCCTTCAGGGCCTGAAGGAACGTTCAGCAAACCCGCTCCATCCAATCCTGGTGCTTCTCTCATGAAGGCTAGCAGCATGAGAGCAGCGTCTGGATTGGTTAGGGGATCATCCTTCGTGCATTAGACTGCAGAGGAACACCGAGGAGGACGTGAAGCCCATGGATAAGTAAATGTATAATGCACTTGTGTAGTAATTAAGTTAGTGGTTATGTTTTTTTTTAGGCGTTTTTGTTGGAGGAGCTGTTTTTATTTGGGCTTTTGGAGTGAGGGGTTGGTCGTTTTTTAGGTCAAGCATTGGAGACCTCTTGTATATACTTAGGTATATACTTTAGTATATATACTTTAGTATATACTTTAGTATATACTTATATGTGTATGTACTTTGTGGGCTCTGGAGATCAGCCCTAGGACTTGTCTGCTTCCGCTTAGGGAATTTTGTTTCTGTTCAACTGCCTCTATTTAACTGTCTTGATAGAAAACGACCAGTAGAGGTCAGTAAAATACCAGAATCACTTTAGCATTCTCTAGATTCCAGTCCATAGAAATTGTCTTCCATGAGCACCCGTAGACAATAATAATATTTTTCAAATCTTGTATTTTAAGTGAAATGACCACCGAAGGCCCTGATTTTATATTAAAAACAGAGCTTTGGACTATACCATTTCCAGCTGAAAGGCAATATTTTTCTCCATGTGTTTCCATACCTGGTGTGTCACACAGTTTGGTGCTTAATTTCCCTCCATGTTAAAGAACAGTAGATGTTTCAGCACCCAGGCTAATGTGCTGCATAGCTAAATACATATAAGGTCCCAAAGGTGAGACCGATTGCATTGCAAATGCTTGTTTTTTATTTGCAGCTGCCCCATGTGCACTACAAACATTTATTTTTAGAGAGTTAGATAGTTTGTTTAAATCCTTCCTATGGGCCAACAAGGTACCAAGACTAGCGCTAGCCACTTTAAACTACCCGACTGAGGAGGGACGGTTGTCCCTCCCAAACATAAGGGAATATTACCACGCAAATTTTGCATATAATAATCACAGATTTTATATCCAGCTTAACTCTCCAGATATGGAGAATTTTTTATGGAAAAAATATTAGATGAGCACAAAATCATAGACCCAATGAGGATAGCCAAGAACCCAAAGAAAGTGCGGTATAAGGTTCTCCAATGGCTTTTAAAACAAAAAAACCCAATTGTTAAAATTTTATGGTATCCCTCGGATAAATGGCTCAACAAGATTGGCCGACCTTTATACTGGGGAGGACAGGCTGCTGCAAACCGGTGTATTAAAGAAATGGGAGGAGAATGGGTACAGACAAGTGAGAGACTTTCTTAACTCAGATTCCTGGAAAAAGTGGCCAGTGATAGAGATTGAGCTGCTTCATTCCAGGGATATGCTTAAGTGGTCATTTTTCCAAATCAAGCATTTTTTAGAACGTATCGACCCTAGAGCGCTAAGAGTTAGTTTAGAACTAAGCAAAGCACTACAAGAAGCAACGGACAAGCGGTCAGTAAGCACTTGGGTGAAACTCTTTAATGATAATAAATCCGCTGTTGTCTATGAAAAAGCTCGAGACAAATGGCAGAAAAAAGAAGGCCTCCAGATCGCTAGAGCAGTTTGGAATAGAATGAACAAACTTAATGTAACAACAATTAGAGGCGCCAATTTTAGGAGAATGCAATTCTACACAAAATGGTAAATATCTAGGACATCATCGTTTCTTCATAATATATACCCTCACATTGAGGATAAGTGCTTTCGCTGTTCAAGGGAGGGAGGAGGCACTTGGTCTCATATTGTCTGGGATTGCCCAAAGATCAAGCACCTATGGGAAGAAATTGAGAAATATCTCAGAACGTCTATAGGACAAGTTTTAACTATTGATAACTATATTGCAGTTCTGGGATGCTCTCCAAATATAACGATGGACAAAATGCAAGAGGAGTGTGTTGGACTTGGCCCTTATTGGCTAAAGTTCCCTAAACTTTTTGCCTTCCCCCTAGACCTTTTTTCTGACATGGTGTTGCCAACTTAGATGCTTTGGGCACTTTGCCACTGCTGATCAGTGTCAAAGTGCAAGTGCTCCCTGTATAGAGTGTAATGGTAATTGGTTGTCCATGATTGGTATGTTTGCCTTACTAGTAAAGTCCCTAGTAAAGTGCACTATATGTGCCAGGGCTGGTAAAGCAAATGCTACTAGTGGGCCTGCAGCACTAATTGTGCCACCCACACAAGTAGCCCTATAGAGAGAACTCAGGCCTGCCACTGCAGTGCCTGCGCGCAGTTTGTTAAACTGCCTTGTTGTCCTGACAGTTGCACCCACTTGCCAGGCCTTACCCTTCCCTTTTTATGCACATAAGACACCCCAATGGTAGGTCCAGGGTACCCCCCTGGGCAGGGTGCAGTGTCTGTGAAAGGTAGGACATGTACTGAGGTGTGTACCATGTCCTGACAGTGAAATACTCTCCATTTCGTTTTTCACTGTTGCAAGGCCATCTTGCCCATAGGACAGAATGGGGGAGGCTGTGTAATATGTTTCCAGCCTATCTTCCCATACGCCTAAGATGGAGAGGTGAAGTTTAGTGTGCCTGAACTCACAATTTAATAACACATTTTTTTGTGAAGGTGGTTTTTGAATTGTGTGTTTAGAAACCACGCTTTTAGAAGTGGCTGGTTTTTTGTGCTCCAACCTTTCTGTGTGTCTCTGCCTGGTTGTGGATTGACTGTCTGGATTTGAAAGTGATAGGATCTGGGGAATGTCTTGACCCAGGGGAGGAGGTGAGACAGCAACAGGCTGACCTGCATCTGGAGTGTAGGGGGGAGGAGTAGCCCCTGGAGGTGAAGAGGCCTGGGCTGCTGCCATAAAACAATGGCTCCATCTCCTGCTGAGTGATTGAGGATCCAGACCCCCACTATCTAAGGAAGAAGGTGTCACTGGCAGGGAGACACCCAGAACTGGTTTGGACAGGGGTCAGTGCCCCCCTGAACACAAAGACTTCAAAGACATTTAGGGGTATAACTATGAGAGCTGAAACCCCTGAACGTTGGAATGGAAGGGAATGGAATTGTTCAAGACTGTAAAGGATTGAAACTACTTTGTGGTCAAGAGGAACCTCTGCCAAGGAAGAAACAGCTGAAGAGACTGAAGGAAAGGACTGACCCTTCCTGTGTGTTCTGGGGCTGGCCTGCAGTTTGCTGATTTAACTAAGGAGAGGCTAAAGGGACTTTGCTGTGTGCTGTGTCCCCCTGCTTGAAAGGACTTTGCTGTGTGCTGTGTCCTGAAGTAACTTGTCCCCAAGGGCCCGAGGAGAGCTGGCTCCCTGTTGTGGAAACTCAGGAACATAAAAATGTCCAAGTGTGTCTCAGTGACGCTGTGTGCGTGTGCTTTTTGAAGCCTGAGACCTTCGTAAGAACTGCCCTGTGATCGTGCGCACCCGGAGTCCAAGTGAGTCTCAGCGACACTGTGTGCGTGTGCTTCGTGCAGCCTGAGACCTTCGTGAGGATTGCCCTGTGATCGTGTGCACCCGGAGTCCAAGTGAGTCTCAGCGACGCTGTGTGCATGTGCTTCGTGCAGCCTGAGACCTTCGTGAGGATTTCCCTGTGATCGTGTGCACCCGGAGTCCAAGTGAGTCTCAGCGACGCTGTGTGCGTGTGCTTCGTGCAGCCTGAGACCTTCATGAGGATTGCCCTGTGATCGTGCGCACCCGGAGCTCAAGGGAGTCTCAGCGACGCTGTGTGCGTGTGCCCTGTTGCAGCCTGAGACCTTGGTGGGAAGTTGCCCCGTGACTGTGTGTCCCGGAGCAGTCTTGTTCTCTGCTTCGATCGACAGCGTGACCAGAAGCGCTGCGATCGTCATTGCCATCGGCCCGGACCAGCATCCCCAGAGGAGCTGTGAGAATTCACCGCTGCCGGCCCGAGCCTGCCTTTGCCAAGGAGAGACCTCGAACCATCACCGTCGGGGGTCCGTTTTCCAGTGCCCAAGATCAACGAAGTCGCATCGGAGGCCCAAGCCGCGAGGAGAGGAGAGGAGAGTGAGATCGCACCCCCCAGCTAATGCTCAGCGAGCGTGCGTGTGTCGCCGCCTGGGGCGGGGTGCGGGCTCCGAGAGAAACGCTCTCGGCCTTTCCCATCTTTGCAGCGCGAGCCTCCGCTCAAGCTCGTATCGCGGCCCGTACTTGCCGAGGAGTGGCAGTACCGGGGCCGGAGTGTGGAGCTGCACTTTGTTTTCCATCATACCCGTGTTGGGGGCATATTTTGGCAGTAGCTGACCGCGAGTCAGTAAGAGTGGCATAGAGACCGTCCAGAGCACCGCGATCGGTGCCGGAGTACATTATTTTGGCATTACGAACTGCCTGATTGTTGCATTACGCATTGCATTATTTTTGCATTACGAACTGCCTGATTGTTGCATTACGCATTGCATTGTTTTTGCATTACGAACTGCCTGATTGTTGCATTACGCATTGCATTGTTTTTGCATTACGAACTGCCTGATTGTTGCATTACGCATTGCATTATTTTTGCATTACGAACTGCCTGATTGTTGCATTACGCATTACATTATTTTGGCATTACGAACTGCCTGATTGTTGCATTACGAATTGCATTATTTTTGCATAACGAACTGCCTGATTGTTGCATTACGAATTGCATTATTTTGGCATTACGAACTGCCCGATTGTTGCATAACGAACTGCATTATTTTTACATTACGAAGTGCCTGATTCTTGCATTACGAACTGCATGGCATTGCATTAGGACTGCATTGGATCATCGAGAATTGCTCAGTTATACTGCAAGAACCTACAAGGGCTTGCTGGCCTAATAACCGGCAAGGTGAAATATTACAAATACGCATATGTTGGATTTTTATCGTGGGGTCTCATCGTATATCTTGTTTTTATAAACATATAATTGTTTTTTTATGAAACTCGTGTGGAGTCCATTTGTGGTGTTATCACTGGGTTACTGAGAGCGTGGTTGCAAATACTTTACACATTGCCTTGGAGATAAGCCTGGCTGCTCGTGCCAAGCTACCGAGGGGGTGAGCAGGGGCTATCTGAGTAGGTGTCCTTCCTTTCCCTGACTTAGAAGCAAGGGTCCCTATTTGGGCTAAGGTACCTACCTCAGCCAACTAGAGACCCCCAGTTCTAACAGAGTGTTTATTTGTATCAGCCCTGGTGGCAAGATCATGAATTCTACAAAATTGGCGCAGTAATACTGTACCCACCTTCCAAGCCTGGAGAGCTAAACTTCATAAAGTCAAAGAGCTAGAGAGATGCTACGCTTTAAGATTAGGGTCTCTTATGACATTTGAGAAACGCTGGAATTCCATAGGAAATTAGTCTGTGATTTGGTTAAATAGAATTGTTAAAAAGAAATTGTGCAAATTGTGACTCTCTTTTGCTATTTCTGGTTTTATGTATTTTTAATCAATGTTTTTTGATACTGATCTGATTTAAGAATGGACTATGTCTGTGGTAAGATGTCAACCAAAATTGAAATTGAAATTGACCACCTAAGCACTTTATTTTGTATATGTATGTTAAAGTATGAATTGAACTCTCAATAAAAAAATAAAAAATAAAAAAAGAGGATAGAAAGGGCCTGGCTCAGAGGGCCACTGTCTGAAGAGGGCACTTGAGGGGGTAGAAAGGGTTTCTGAGGAGGGCAGTTGAGGGGGTAGAAAGGAATGGGCTCAGAGGGCCACAGTCTTACAGAGAGTTATGTGAAAGTCCTCAGGTGGAACTGATCCCACTATACGAACTTTGAGATTTGAATTAAACTGTTTCTATCCAGTCATTTCCACTGCTTCTTGTGAGCCCTTGCACGTGCTGCTTCAGGCCTCACTTCCGGTGCTGGGCCCAGCTGTGTCACTGTGTGTGTCCGCACGTGCTGCTTCAGGCCTCATTTCCGGTGCTGGGCCCAGCTGTGTCACTGTGTGTGTCCCTTTGAAGAGGCACCATCTCCACTCCCTCATTCCCTCCACCAGAGGGTTGGGCTTCGTTGCTTCTCTGCCCTCTGTCCTCAGAGGTGACAAAGCTCTTTAAAGGTTTCCATAAGAATATCGCCGCCCCCACCAGCACCGCCGTCACCAGTGACGCCACCAGCAGCAGCAGCCTACCCCGCCGGCTCCTTCCAGGTGGATCTGAAACAAAACAAAACACAAAATATATTATTGTGTGAGATGTAGTAACGGGGAGTCACGCATAAATGATGAAATATGCGGCTTTAATCAGAAGCACTGGGGATCACAGCGACTCCTCTGGCCACCACCGGCTGAACAACAATGCACACCCCGCCCCCCACGTTCCACCCCCAACCTAAAAACTCAGTGCAAAGGATATTACTTACCAGATAACATTACATGTGACAAACTGAACAAAGCCACCCTTGGGCAGAGATTGGGGGTGGGGACGAGGAAAGGGGTTCAGCACTCATCAGAACATCCAGAGGTGGCACCAGGCCGGGCTTCTAGGCGCTTTATGATTCCTGTGTCTCAGAATTCACAAGTCATAACTTACAGCCTCAGAGGGCAGCAGGTCCAGTTATAAAGGAGCCCCCACACCTATTTACTTGCTTTTATTCATTTATACATTAACAAAGCGCACACTGGCTGCAGTGGTGTGGGCCCTGTAGGAAAGTGAGGCAACAACTAGCATGAGTAGATTAATAAATATGGAGGGAAGTCTACACGCCCGACAAATGACCAGCTGCCCCCCACAGGGTGACTCTCTAGTGCCAGAGACTTCCACAGACGGGGTACAGACACAGAGCAGCCTCTCTGGACACAGCAGCCCCCCGGAACTGAAGGACCTCTACATGCTGCCCCCCATTACTCCCAGACTCTCAGGAGCCCCGCGGTCTTTGCCTGGTCAGCAGCAGGTGACCAAGAGCCGCAAAGGGTAAACTCGGGGCAGGGACAAACAGTGCTGAGGTGAAGGGAGTAGATGAGTTCATGGCAAAAAACAAACTAAACGAAAACGTAGAAACAGATTTCACACGGACACGCACACTTGACGAGCGCATCCACTACCCACCAGAGACCGTATTATGCATTTTCATTGTTTGCGCCGGGCACACCTATTAAATGGTGTGCCTGGTGCAAACAAAGAAAGTGCGCCCTATTGCTGTGAATGCGCTGCCCCCAGGGCAGTGCAATCATGTAGAAAGCACGAGCGGCACTGCCGCTGGTGTTTTCACTGTACAGGCGGCAATCGCCTGCACTTTTACAGGGGATTAGAGATCCCCTTGCAGGGGGGTGCAGTCAGTCAGTGACTGCACCCCCCTGCAAGGGGATGTCTGGGGGGGGGTCCATGGGACCCCCTTTCTCCTATCCAGAGGGCTGCAATCAGGGGGCGCACTCACACTGCACCCTCTGAGAGCTTCTTGGCCTCTGTGCCCGCGTCTGTAATATGGCGCGGTGCAGAGGCAAAGGAATTCCTTCATTTGCATAGGGCACGCCCCTATGCAAATGAGGGAACACCCTCCGAAGGTAGCGCGGGGGCTTTAAGTGCGCCAGCGCTATCGGTATCAGTGAAGGGGACTCACAAGTGTCTGTGTGTCTTCTATAATACCAAAGTGCCCGGGGGTGCACAAAGCGGGCGCACACGCCCGTTGCAGCCCCGCGGCACTTATTGTAATATGGCCCCTGTTGTCAAAGGAATGGCGTGGTCTATCCCTCAGTGTCTGTGCGTAACCTTATACAAATTGCATATTGTTTTGTTCATCCAAGTGAAATGGTCCAAAGGCGTAGAGATGATGGTGGCTAACTGGCTCACAGAGAGCAGACATTGCATTGCTGGATTTTCTCTGTCAGGAGCCCTGATCTTTTGTTGAAATGGCCAAGAGATACATTTTACTTGTCAATCTCATTAGTTTGAGTTTCTAGGTCTGGCCTTTGAGGCAGCTTTAGTTCTTGCTAGACTAGTTCACATTTTGCTTCCTTCCACCACAGCATATGGCATGGGGCAAATGGTTAGCCACCTACTTTACCCATTGGCTCCCTTCACTTTGAGTGGCTGAACAATGCCTGTGCACATTGTTTTTTAAAAATTTGTATTTAGTCTTTTACAAGAACACATAATAAAGTATCTGAGATTTCAGTTCAGGGTTATATAGACAAATATTAATATAGACACGAGAGCAGCAGAAAGCAAAAGCAATGGTTTC
Source organism: Calotriton arnoldi (assembly GCA_963921515.1). Taxonomy (NCBI): domain Eukaryota; kingdom Metazoa; phylum Chordata; class Amphibia; order Caudata; family Salamandridae; genus Calotriton; species Calotriton arnoldi. Next base: position 655,118 of record CAWUFW010008992.1, on the reverse strand, counting down.
CGAAGCCTGCAGTAGTACACATGTTGCAGTCGGCATTTTGCATATTGTGGTTTCTTAAGCATAAACCATATAGTATATGTCTAGGGTCCTGTTCCAATGTGCAAATGTCTCTTTCAAACACATCTGTAATCGTTTAGAGTCTGATCACGCAAAGGTGCATGCAATGATGCCCATATATTTCTAGGTCTTGAAATTCCATGGGGGTTACAGGCACAATGTGTTCTCAATGATTTATCACCATTCTTAGGCAGCTAAACAGTACATATGGTTATAGTTTGCATGAATATGTCCCTTTCAGAGTTTCTCGCCTCAAGGCGTAGACGTATCGGACTGGACGTCACTTACCGATGGACTGCTGTATTCATACTTAACGGCAATTTTTCGTTACAACCGCAAACAGTTAGCCTCATCTCACAGACCAGACCTATGCAAGTGCTCTAGAGTGTAAAAATATGGGTGCACATATTTAAAATATATTAACCTATATCTGGCATGCAAGGAGATATTTTTAATAGCTGAGCAACAAACGAGCTACTGGTCATCCGGTATTTTCTTATTCATTATAGTCTGCCTTTGCAGTAGTGCTCTAAAGTTATCAGCAGGTGTAGAACTCCAGAACAGTGTGTACAGATGGGAAATTATACGCAGATGGGTACCGCTAGGTATTAGATATATTAATAGTGGTACAGATGTAGGCTCGACAGGGAATTATGTACTTTACTACCTAAATAGTGGATGGCTTGGTTATTTATTTGGAACGTAAGTGAGCATGCCTTAGTGGTTTCCATCAACAAAAAGTAAGCCTTTGTCCAAATTTATTCTAAGGCCAGAAAGATCTGGTCCTGGAAGTAATTCCTCATTCTAAGTCCTCTACACAGTGCTGCTACCTGCTTCGCTGGTCTAATTGGTAATTCATCATTCTATCTCCTCTAGGCAGTGCTGCTACCTGCTTCTCATGTCTAATCGGTAATTCCTCATTGTAACTCCTCTACACAGTGCTGCTAGCGGCTTCTCTGGTCTAATTGGTAATTCCTCATTCTAAGTCCTCTAAGCAGTGCTGCAGCTGTGTCTCTGTTCCCAGTGGTAATTCCCCATTCTTCGACAACACCAATAGCTCTAACTCTAAAAAATGCGAGACCTACTGCATTGCAAATGCTTGTGCTTTAGTGCTTCCATATACCATGGGTGACCCTTATCTCAAATACTATCTCTTGTATGTTAGGACCAGAATCTGGCCACGGTTGCCCTCCCCAAAGTATGCCACGGTTGTCCTCTACTAAGTAAGGAATCATCATTAGCCAGTGCTAGCACGTGTACCCCATGCCAAGGATTTCCTCCAGTACTCCAGCGACAAAAGATTTCCATGGCCGTCCCCATATGCCAGGTATAACTCTAGCATGTTAGTCTCACGATCAAGTTAAGAATTGTCTCTAGTATGCTAGCACAAGCATTTTACCAGGGAGGTCTCTATAAACCAAGAATTACCTTCAGAATGCCAGGGCCCACTGCAGACTTGCAAGCATAAAGCCACATTCTGTCTCATACTCACTTACATTAAGTCACTCATTGACTCTCACTCAGATACACGCATAAATTATCACACACTCACTTGGACTCACTCATTCTATCTCACTTAGTCCTATGTTTTCTCACACTGACTCACTTCTTCTCATTCTTTTACACTCATTCTCACTCACATTTAGTCTTACTCATACTGTCTCACTCCCTCAATCCCACTTGAACGCAGTCTTATTCTCATTCATTTATTCACAGATTCCCATTACTATGAAGCATTCATTCTCACTTGCAGTTACATTCACTCACTATAACTCACTCACATATTAATGTCTATTACCACTGCCTCACACTTGCTAACAGTCTGCATACGTATTCATTCTCACTAACTCACCCTCACTTCCAGTACCTCTCTCACTCACTAATGCTCACTCACTTAAATACTAGGTCTCACTCTTTCTCACTCACTACCAGTCACTCACTCTCTCTCACTTTAACACACACATGCTCACACATACTCTATCTCACACAAATGCACTCTCACACAAACACAACATATATTTAAAGGCATTGATCTTATCTCAGCTATCAGTGAATATCTTGTTCCAGCACTTTGCGCTACATTGTTTATTACACTAACAGAAAATAAAAGGCTATTCATTATTAGTATACTATAAATGGGCAGAAAACAAGGAGGTGGAGCCAGATATCCCATAGGAAGATTACTGATTGTATTGTCTCTTTCTTGCATGTTTCACTCTCGCTCCTTCTATCTCTTTATGAGTTTCCTGACACCAGTCTCTCTTTATTACTACTGGTACTATGTCTCCTTACCTCCCACTCTCTTTGAACTTTCTATCTCACCTCTCTCACCTATCACCCCTTTCTCTCAAATGTCTCCTTTGCACTAGCCCACCCTCTCTGCTCTCTTTCTTGACTTTCTCTTTGTCACACCTGTCTCTTCCTCTAATTCTCTCTCTCTTAGCTGCGCCTTTTACATTTTTCCGCCTGTCATCTCTCACTTGTTTTTTCCTCTCTGCCTCTGTAGTCTCTTTTTTGCCTTTTGCTGTTATTTCTCACCTGTCTGTGTGGTGTCTCCACTTTCTCTCTTTAGTCTCTCTACAGCCCCTGGTCATGTATTAACTCATCCTTTTCCCTCCCCCTCATCTGACAATGCATGAGAGACTGAGATCTATTTAGACTCCTTTCTTGCCGCCCTCTCAACTAGCAACAATAAATCAATTATGTTGGCAAATGCTATTTTCGGTTTAAGGACACCCCTTCACAACAGGCTGCAAAGGCATCTAAGTACAGGGTCCCCAGTTCACGAATGGTGATAACATTTTGTGTCATTGTAGTGCCAGTTTCACTGCTGCTGAGTTTATTCCTGTCAGCCAACATCCCTGTCTGATGCAGGATATGAAAGTTTAAATAGGGTTTAGCTCCTGGCTCTGCTTCAACAACCCTTTATGCTAGGGGTCGCAATGCTTGTACCAGGGGTCGCAAGGGGGAATCCACGGGTCACAGTTGCTGCTCCTGGCCACCCCTTAATGACGTCCATGGAACTCACTAAAAATGATTCCAATGTTCCCATAGTATTAGATTTCCAAAGAAGGCAACCTATGGTAACAACAGGAATTGAACCAGTGCCTTGCGGCCACTAAGGTAGGAACGATGGCCCCGCCCCTGTATTTTCGTGTGAATCGTTTTATTGCACCTGTTGCTGTAGAGATTCTGAGGTAGATGTTCCACGTACAGGTCCAGGTTAAGGTTTTTATCCACAATAGCACAATAGCACCAGGATAACTGTATTGTTATGTGTACCTACGACACAATTAAAGTTGGTCCTATTACTGCCGAGTGACATGACCTTGCTCTTCGTGATGTTTATCTGACGCTTATTGTCAATGTTGTAGACATGAAGACCCGACACCTGCCACTGTAAGCCCATCTGTGTAGTGGATAGGATGACAAGGTGTTAGAAACTGGGCTTCTTTGCAGATATCACCCCCCCCCCACACACACTTTTTGCCCCATTTTAGACTGCTAGTTGCTGATTTTTGACTCTGCTAGTGCACCGGGACCTGCTAACCAGGCTCCAGTGCTCGTGATGTTTCCCCTAAAAGTAATGTTAAATTGGTACACCCAATTGGCAAGGTACTTTGCCCTCTTATAAGTCCCTAGTAGATGGTACAAGGAGTACTCAGGGCAAGGGTGGTAAAGAGGTCACTAGGGCTGCAGCACTATATTGTGCCACCCTGTGTGACCCAAGTAGAAGTATGCCTGCAGATCTACCATTGCAGCCCTGCACGAGCAGCCTGGCTATTCGAGTGTGACTCTGCACATGGTGCAGAGACAGAATATCGAGTTGGAAATGTCGAGTTACACTAATATCGAGTTGGAAATATCGTGACACAGAAATATCGACAGCAAGATTATCGTGGTCAAGAATATCGACTTTAAGGTAAGAAATATCGCTTTTAAAAATATCGGTCATTAATATCGTTTGCAAAAATATAGTTGTTTAAAATATCAATTTTAAATTAGTGTTATGTATTTTAGTATGTATTTTAAATGTATGTGATCTATTTTTTTGTATAAGTATTGCTTTTGTTTTTAATATATGTGTTAAATTTTTAGTAGTTATTAATTTTGTTTTAATTACATTTTGCGTTTTTTAGTTCTGTAGCGGGTTGTGGGTTTATCGGGGAATAGGGTGGGAAGAAATTTAATTACAATAAATTAATTATTATGTTTTATTTATTAGAATTTATTTAATTTAGATTTTATAGTGTTAATTGTGGTAATTAATTAATTATTAATTATTAATTGGTTGTTAATTATTAATAATTAATTAATTGGTAATTATGTTAATTGTGTCATTTTTTTAGGAGTGGGTTGTGGGTTTATAGGAGCATAGGGTGGGAAGTAATTTAATTAAAATACATTTATTAATATGTTTATTTATTAATATTTATTTAATTTTTATTTTATAGTGTTAATTTTGGGAATTAATTTAATAATTATTATTTATTGGTTGTTAATTATTATTAATTAATTATTTAGTAATTATGTTAATTGTGTCGTTTGGTTAGGAGCGGGTGGTGGGGTTTATAGGGGATAGGGTGGGAAGTAATTTAATTATCATAAATTATTTATTATTTTTTATTTATTAAAACTTTTTTTAATTTAAAATTTATTGTGTTAATTGTGGGGAGTAATTTATTAATAATTCATTATTAATTGTTTGTTAATTATTAATAATTAATTAATTGGTAATTAATTATGTCAATTGTGTCATTTTTTTTGAAGCGGATGGTGCGGTTTTATAGGGGTAAAGGGTGGGAAGTAATTTATTTTTAATTAATTAATAATTATATGTTAATTAATTCTAATTAATTAATTTAAATTTACATTTGGCAATTGTGTAATTAATTTTAGATCTGAGTTGTGGGGTTTATAGTGGTAGAGGGTGTGAAGTAAATTATTTTAAATTAATTAATAAGTTGTTAATTCATATTAATTTATTAATTTAAAATTAATTATGGAAATTGTGTAATGATTTTTAGGTGTGGGCTGTAGTGTTTATTGGGGTAGAGGGTGGAAAGTAATTTATGTTTAATTAATTAATAATTAGTAGATCATTAATATTAATTCATCAATTGATAATTAATTAGGGTAATTGTTTATTTTTATTTTGTGTGTGTGTTTTGGTTTTATAGGGGTAACATTTGGGGAGTAAATTAATTGTTATCTGTTTTAATTTGTTTTTTAAATGATATTTCTTTAATTGATAATTAATTATGTTAACTATGGAGGTACTTTTTTTAATTTAGATGTGTGTTGTGAATTGTGTGGTGTTATAGGGTAGGAAATAAAAAGATTAAATGTATGTAATAATTAATGTTTTTGTTTACAAATAATTTCTATTTAAAAATAATTTGTTTGTAAATTATTTTAAAACGTTTTCTGTATATATATTTCCATATATGTTTTCTTTTTTTGTTTTTAAAAATCTTTTGTGTTGTTGTTGATATTTTGTTTGTTTTTAATTTTGAACTGACTCAAGTGGAAATATTAATTTTTACCCCTTGCTATCCAACACTTTCCCTATTGTTGCACTAACTGGAGTGGGAATCATAATTTTTACCCCTCCGCTATCCAACACTTTCCCTATTGTTGCACTAACTGGAGTGGGAATAGTAATTTTTACCCCTGTGCTATCAAACTCTTTCCTAATGTTGCACTCACTGGAGTGGAAATAGTAAATTTTACCCCTCCGCTATCCAACACTTTCCCTACTGTTGCACCCACTGGAGTGGGAATAGTAATTTTTACCCCTCTGCTATCTAACACTTTCCCTACTGTTGCACTCACTGGAGTGGGAATAGTAATTTTTACCCCTCCGCTATTCATCACTTTCCCTACTGTTGCACTCACTGGAGTCGGAATAGTAATTTTAACCCTCCACTATCCAACACTTTCCTTACTGTTGCACTCACTGGAGTGGGATTAGTCATTTTTACTAGTCCGCTCTCCAACATTTTCCCTACTGTTGAAGGAGTGCAAAATTTTTGTTTAAAGACTATTAAATATTTTAATGTTTTACTTTACAATATAATGTTTTTTTAATTAGATTTTATGTTATAAGTGTATGTAAATATATATTTATTTATTTGTAAATTTTTATATATTTATAAAATTATGAAATAAAGTAAAATTAATAGTTAGTTAATTGTTTTAAAGTAAATATATATATATATATTACATTTTATATATGTATGTTTAAATATTTTTTAATTACATTTATTTCTTATGTTTGTTAAAATGTATATTAAATCAAAAAAAAATTTAACTTAATTTTATTATTTAATATATTTAACATTACATCTGTACATCTATATTTTTGACATCGATTTTTTTCTCGATATTTTTATACTTACAATTATACTTACAATTATATTTTCAAGGAGTAAATGTAATACCTTTATTAGTCACACTTCGATGGGATCATTCACAAATAACTTTTATATTGTCAAGTCCATCAAGTGCCAATTGCCAATTTGGCAGGTCAGCAAGACGGATGCTTGTTCTTTTAACTTCATACCAGAATAAAATCTGGACCAGAACTAAAATTAACTGGAACCAGCACCCCTAAAGAAGAAAAAGTGGGTGGATCTAATAAACAAGATTTTAATTAGAGATCAATATTTTGAGTTAAGATGGACTTGACAATATAAAAGTTATTTGTGAATGATCCCATCGAAGTGTGACTAATAAAGGTATTACATTTACTCCTTGAAGGGATTCATAGAAATAGAAGGGTGAGAAAACTAAACAAAGACCCTCCAAAGAAAATTATAGGGTATCATCCGGCACCTATGAGACTGTAAAAATCAGACGAGGAACCCGTCCAAAACTTCATTGGAGGCAAATATAAGAGCTTCCATATAAATCAATAGATTTTTAAATATTGAACTATTGTCCTGAAGAAGGTGACGATCCAACTTAGCACCGAAACGCCGCGTCAACAGTTGTTCTTTATGTATTGACAGTTGTTCTTCATGTATTTATTGCACATATTGTTTACCTTTTATTTAAAAATATGATGAATATATGATTTTAAATGTGTTTTTAACTTTGTTAATATCAATTGTATAGAACATGATCTTTTGAATAAAATATTGATAATACATTCCTTTGAATTCATATGTTTGATTAGAAATTGATTATTCTATGTATGATTTTATATATTTTTGTCTGTAAATTTAGCAACCTGGTAAAATTTGTCTTATTATATCTCAGTGTATGGCCTTAATATAACTAAGTTAACCAATCCAATTAGAGGATCGAATCCTCATGTTTTCAGAGTAGAAGGAGAAGGGAACTTTGTGTTTGTTTCAGGATATACATGATTATACATATATCCCTACAGTAACCCTGTAAAGCAAGGTTTTACTGTAAGTGACCAGTGGTGCATAGAGTAACATGGGCTGGCTACCGAGCAAACTCGAGATGCCCAGCTCCATTATGGAACGACTCAATTGTGTTGTGTTTGGTGTCAAGCACTGTGCTTTTTCACCCATAAACACTATTCTCATGTCGAGGGTGAGCTGGCAGGTCCAGAGATGCCACCCTGCGTGGGTGCCCCCCTAGAATACAAAGCTCCAATGCCTTTTTGGGCTTCCCCGAGCCGTTTACCACCAAGACAAGAGTCTGTCCTCCTGGTGAGATGCGCTGGCAGGATGGAGAAAAAGGCCTGGGCAGGAAGGAGGTCAGAGGAGGTCAGACCTCCACCCTCCCAGGATGGCTAGTGCTTAAGGTGATCAAGGTGGTGAGCCTCAAAGGCTTCACTCCCTTGATATGAAATTACTTGTCCCCCACTCGAGAACAAAGCCCTTCCTGCCCTGTCCAGCCTGACAGGTGGGAAAAATAGTTATGCAGGAGGCGTACACCTCCAAAAGGCTAGCCACATCTTTAGGGTGGGCGAGGAGGTCTGTACAGGGAAGGAAGGGTTATTCCATGTTGGAAGACTCTAGATTAGAGGACTCTGGGTAGAAAGGTGATGTACAATCACAGGATGTTGTCACCACAAGTGCGGGTTAACCCCAGGGACCAGTAGCCCATTGGCCACTGTCCCCCATGCCCTTAACACCCGCTAAACCAGGATTGAGGGGCTCCCCTGAAAACAGAACCTGAAAGCATCTTTAAAGGGACCTGTCCAGTGATTGACAGCTGCCAGCTACTTCTGCACCCGGAGCCGCTGAGAAAGGTAAAAGAAATCCAGCAGTTGAACCTGGGTCCTAGGGCCCCAAAGGCCTCTACTCTGCGTGGGTAGAATGTAACTTCATCTTGAAGTGTGGTTTTGTCAAGTGCTGCAAGTTTGACAGCTCCCACGGATCACGTTCAGGTACTCGGACAGCCAAGTCATCTCTGCGCTCAGACTCCCTGGGCAAAGTAACGAAGTAACAACTGTTGGAACTTGATCATGGGGCCCTCATGACCTTATCCACAAAAGGGTTCATTTAAACTCACCCTGCAAGTGACCAAGTTTCGCCTATGTTTTTCCCCCATTCATTTCAATGGGACCAGTTTGATCTAAAAGTGCACCTATTTTGGAATGCTTTACAAATTCACAACTCCAGTTGTATGCATGATACAAAGGGGCCGATTCCGATCTCGGCCGGTAGGGCTCCGAATCGGATTCGGCTTTACCGGATCCGATTCGGAGCCCTGTTTCCCGACCGAATCGTACGCGGGTCCGGCCGAGCGAGTACGATGCAAGCGCCCGCGAAATCGCCGACCGACTCGTACGCGGCTTCAACACGCTCCGACCGACTCGCACGGACACAACTCGCACCGCGCGATGTAGTCGTTCCCCGGCCGGGTAAGTACGATGTGTGCCGCGAGCAGTCCGACCGTCTCGCGCCGTCCGGCTCGAAAGAGCTGTCGAAGCCGGACTTTGGGGGTCCGCGTCGGACCCCCATGTACGCGTGGCCACGCGAGTCGCACACAGGGGGGACCCATGGGTCTCCCCTACCTGTGCATGTATGGCACGATGCGCTTCGACGCGTACCCGCTGTAGGGGGCGCCCTTGTTCGCCTCGCACCCATTGAGTCAATGGGAGCCCGCGTACGCGTTGTACGACCGGCTCCCATTGACTTCAATGGGAGTCCGACCAAATCGAGTCCGGGTGCATGCGTGCGCATCGTACTCGTTCGGTCGGACTGCCAGAGTCCGATTCGGTCGGAAATCTCTCCGGGTCCGGCTCGGTCGGAGAGATTTCCGGCCCGAATCGGAATCGGCCCCAAAGTTTGTTTTGGTGTCTATATTTATATAAAAATACACTCTATTTTTATGAATTGATGTCAGATTTCTTTCGAGTTGTCTCAATTACTTATGAACCATAATGGTACTGTAAAATGCTTAACACCTGTTCCTCCAGTAATGCCTGACTGCTCTTTGCCACAGTACCAGGACTGAGCTAAGGATTATTGTTGTAGAATCCAAGGATCATCCACTGTGTATTGTGAGGATATTGCATGGTAAGGACTCCCAGGCATGCCACATAATATTCCACCTTGCAACACTAGGTCATGTGCGTAAGCTGAGACAGATAGCGGTACATTGGCTAATTTGGGGGCATTTCCAGTGCTAGGTTGGCAGATTGCAGCTGGGTCAGATATGTAAATGGAACAGAGCAGCGCCCTTATTTTAAACTATTATTAGAAAATATCTTCAGCGACAGCCCCTTGTCCTCCTACAGATTTACTCCGACCTATGTAACCCTGTGTTGTTTGATCAGTAAATGCAATAAACCTCAATAAAATACCCAGCAATTTAGTTTAGACAAAAGACGGTGCCGGTCAACCTTATCAAAAGTGGTGGAATAGTCTTTAAAGCAAGCAAAAATATTCCTAAATTTAGACGATTTTGCTTTTCAGGTTAAAAGAGAAATTCTAACAGTATTATTAGAGGCCCATCTGATGGAAAGTTAAAATGTTTTCACTTTCTTCCAGATGTGATAGCAGATATTTGTGGTTGTGGAGCGTTGTGAGGTCCCTCGTCAGAGATGCGTTGCGCAGCGGTGGTTGCTAAAGCACTGCAGTGGCGTTGCCGAACTGCTGCGCTGGCGTTGCGAAGACCTACAGCAGGGATGCGTTGAGTAACAGCGGTTCCGATGCGAGGCCTTGCGTCGGGGATGTGTCATGCAATGGCGGTTCCAATGAGCTGGGTACTGTGATGTGAAGTCGTGTGTGAAGGATGAGTCGCTCAGCGGTGGTTCCGATGGGCAGCAGCTGCAATGAGAGGCCCTGAGACGGTGATTCGTTACACAGCGACCGTTCCTATATGAGCCTGTGAAATAAGCTGCACTACGTAGCCTGTTGAGTCCCTGTGGCTTCAGAGCAGGAGTTCAGCCGACTGACCTGTGGAGATTCTTATGGAGTCCTGAAACACACAGGCAGGTTGGTGTCAGCAGAGCAGGAACAGCAGTAGAAGAGTCCTGGTGCAGTAAAGCAGGCATTGGGCAGTAACAGTCCTTGGTCAGCATAGCAGTCTTGGTCAGCATAGCAGACTTCACACAGCTCGGCAGTCCTTCCTACTTGTGGGATACCCAGATCCAGAAGTGATCTGAAGAGTTGGGGCTAATGGTTCAATATTTATACCTGGTGTACGTTTTGAAGTCGGGGCACTTCCGAGCCTTTCCTGCCACAGACGTGTCTGGATTGTTCTGTCTCCCTGTCCTGGAGCCATATTTCTGGGGGCACAAAGAACTAGTGCAAAACGCCTTTGTATGTGAGCTGGCTCGGTCACTGTGATGTGCAAGTATGGTAGGTGACAGCTCTTCTCTCTCAGCCTGACAGAGATGACCCATCCTGCCAATATCCATTCTACCTGCTATATCACTGTCTGGGAGGAATACACAAAAGACCAACTGCCAGCTACGCCCAGTCATGTGACCCAGGACACAGACTGCAGGCACCAAATGGTAAGGACAGGAAAATGTCAACTTTTTAAAAGTGCCTTTTCCAGAATTTTGTATTAAAATCTGAATTTACCATTAAGGAGGATTATAAATTCCAATTTATTAGACACCAAATTCAACACCCCTACCTGCTCCCAATTGAAAGTTAACACTTATTAAATGTAATAAGGTAATCCAATATTATTCTGTGGGAGAGGCAGGCCTTGCAGTAGTGAAAAATGAATTTAAGAGTTTTTACTACCAGCACATACAAAACTTAAAAGTACATGTCCTACTTTTTAAATACACTGCACCCTGCCCATGGGCTGTCCAGGGCCTACCTTAGAGTTGACCTATATGTATTAAGAAGGAAGGTTTGGGCCTGGAAAGTAGGTTAACTTGCCAGGTTGAAATGGCAGTTCAAAACCGCACAGACAGGCTCTGCAGTGGCAGGTCTAAGACATGTTTAAAGGGCTGCTAAAGTGGGTGGCACAATCAGTGTTGCACACCCACTTGTAGCATTTGATTTATAGGCCCTAGGCACATGTAGTGCACTCTACTAGGAACTTATAAGTAAATCAAATATGCCAATTGTGGATACTCCAATTGTTATCATGTTTTAGGTAAAAAGCACATGCACTTTAGCACTGTTTGGCAGTGGTAAAGTTCCCAGAGCCCAATCGCCAGCAAAAACAAATTCAGCAAAGCAGTCGAAAACAGGAGGTCAGAAGACAAAAAGTCAGGAGAAACCACACCAAGAATGCCAGGTCTAACATAAATTTACCATCACAGATTAAAACATTGCAGTATTAAGAACTGAATTGAACACAATGGAGCAGCAATTGGCTATAAACTGTTGTGTAGACCCAATGGTTTCAACATTATAGTATCTGAATCCACAGATGCTGCAGCTCTTTTTCTCCTTCCTTTGCAGGATAAGTGGATTTGGAAGGGGATGATAGGAAGAGATTGAGGAGCAGGGCACACAGCGACCATTTACCCTCACTCCCAGTCTTCCCAAGACCTTGTCACTGCAGCCTGTGAACGGCTACCTAATGAAGAAAAACAGTTTGACACAGCCCAAGGGGTAAGGGGCTCAATGTTGGCTACTTTCACAACTCTTGAGGTGTGTGTGTGTGCGCGTGCGTGCTAATAACTGCCAGGCACACACAGGAAAGCCTGGGAAACACACTCCAGCCTCAGAGGCATGAATGTAAACCTCACACGTCTCCCAGGAGGTTGTTTTCTGTTAGGACATTCTGCGCTCATGGGTGAAATGTTTAATAGTCTTATAACCGGCTGTAGGGGGCTATACCGGCCATTTAATTCACTCATTTGTTACAAACCCTTGCTTTTGGCTTGGGCTTATAACGCAGAAGCGGGCTCTAACAGCTGTTATAGCCTAGTACGGCAGGCTATAAATTTATATTAGGATATTCTGGGGCAGGATGTTGTAATAGTGTTATAGCCTGGTATAATTGGCTACTGAGGCCATTAAAGACCCACTCTCTTTGCTTATAGGTCCGGCCTATAAAACTAGACTGGGCCTTCAATGAACAGCATAGCCTGCTATGGCAGCCTATAGGGTATATTAACATTAAGAGACTGACATCCGTAAACCAGAAAAGGTGATTCTAAAAAGAACCTATTTGTATGTATTTTTTAACTTTTGAAGTCTCTTTTTTAATAGTTTCTTTTTGGGGGAAGAAATGAAAACAGGGAGAGAAACAAGAAGTCTGTACTTGGATCCACTATATTTTTTTAAAATACCATATAAGTTTGGCATGTAGCCTGATGGGTGACCACCGAGTTCACTCTTGCTGTGGCACTCTGTTCTCCCACAGAGGCAATTTTGCCACACACAGTGCAATACATGCCCATGGTAGAAAATCATGAATCAATGTCATTTGTCACAACCTGTAAGATGTGCTGCGGCAGACTACCACTGGGTGTCAGGAGCTTTTGTGGTATCGAATTGGCAACAGAAGTAGTAGATGGTCCAAATTGTTCTTCCTGATAAAACGTGGCAGCAATAAACTGCTTCTTGTGCCAACCATTCAGATGTTTATGCATGCCAATGGTCTCTAAGCTGTACTTCTTGCCGGTACCTCAGCTGAACTCCCGGTCACAAAGCTTCCATTTAATTATTTTAGCTAATACTTTCTTCTCTCCTAAAGGAATTTTAAAAAATTGACCGCCCACAGAGTTAGGACTAGTCCTGTTGTCTTCCACCTGCTCTTCCACACTACTGAAGTAGGTAGGGTGGTGGGTTCTCTACTCTAGAAACCATTTGTTAAAGTGAAATTTCCCAAAAAGCAGGGGTGGCTCCTCCATGTGGGCGGAGGAGCGTGGCCACACTGCTTTCTCGCAGTGCGAGAAGCAGAAACATAAAATGGCATTTATACCATTTTATGTTTCTGCTTCTCACACTGCGAGAAAGCAGAAGAAGGGTTTGGTTGGGGCCGGGCGGGTCGGGGAGGAGTGGCTAGCCCAATGTTTGGGCGCTGACTGTTTGGTCGGCCCCAGGGCCGACCAAACCAGTCATGCACACTCTCCTGTTTTCTCCATGTAGGCTGCATGCAGCCTACATGGAGAAAACGGCCTCCCCATTGACGCCTATGCGGTCGGCGTCCCATCCAATCACAGCGCTGCCATTGCAGCATTGTGATTGGCTTAGGGGAGGGGAGGGAGGCTGCCTGCGGCTACTTCCTGAGGACGACGACGTGACGCTGGACTGGACCGCCAAATGTACATTTTTATTATTTTTTTTATTTAAAATTATACCCTCCCCACGCAGCCCCCTCCCATGCGACCCCCGCCCCCCACACCCTCCTGCCCTCCCACCCACGAGTCATGCCAGCTGCAACTGCCAAAAAGAAAAGCCATTAGGAAAAAAATGAAAGCACAAGGTGCAACAGGCATGTACTCGATGAAGATCAGATGCAAAATGACTACCAAGAAGGAGGAAGTAGTTCAGGGTGCAAGAACACAGCAATAACCAATGGCAAGTGACTGTCATTCTCAGGGACTGCAGTGCCACCAAACCTTAAAACTCAGAAACTTCTGCAAAAAGGGCAAGACATCTTGCTTCTTTGTGTGTTTGAGGAAACGCTAGGCTCAAATCTGCAATAAAATGAACCCTTAATAGTAAACAGCTGTAAAAATTTTAAAAAATGTCTGGCTCCCACGGTACTCCAGCGGGACCCAGAAAAGAAAATTAAGGTCCAGTGGGAGTAATGCGGCGCTCTGTCACTGGCATGATGGGTCCCTTAGGAGTACTACGGTACCCTATGGGAGGTACAAAAATAAAAATAATAAAAATGAACGTAGCCATTTTATTGGCCATAAAGTGAATATTAATTAAAAGAAGCCCACAGCCTATAGAAATAAACAGTAAAACACTTCCTAAAAACCAGTTGCGATTGATGTTTCACAGAGGCACCCTGTTGTACATTATAAGGATATTTAAAGCCACAGCCACTGAGAGGTTTCATGACCACAGAGAGGAACAAGGCAGACTTCCTTTACAAGGTTATGAACTCTGAGGGGACTTGCAATATCCTTATCAAGTACGCCAGAGGGTACTTAGGTCCAGATGTAGGTGGCGAAATACCGGTCGGTAACGCCGAAATTCGGAGAATTTCAGCGTTACCGACCGGTATTTGGCTGAGTGCAATGTAGGTGAGTTCGTACCTACATGCAAAATAAGGAATCGCAAAATACCGATTCCTTAAATGCAATGTACGTAGCACTAAAAATAGTGCACTTGAGCCTTAAGGAATCGCTAATTACCACCAACTTCAAGTTGGTGGTAAGTAGCGATTTCCTTTAAAAGCACTTTTTGCTTTTTCAAATGTGCCATGTGGCACACATCCATGCCCTTAGGGCATGTATGTGCGCCACATGTGCACACATGCACATTTCAGGGGTGCAACAGGGTGTCCAAAGGACACCCTGGCACCCTTGAAATACCTCCCGCTATTAGCGATTTGGTAATACCGAATCGCTAATAGTAAATATCTTCCCATTCATTCCTATGGGCCTCCTAGCCCATAGGAATGAATGGCTAGGTATTCCTTAATAACGAATCTCAATTACCGATTCGTTATTAAGGAATGTTAAGGAATCGCTAATATTTTAGCGATTCCTACCTACATTCCATTTAGCGAGTCCTTAATAGCGATTCGGTAAAAATCGCTATTAAGGACTCGCTAAATTGAAGTTACCTACATCTGGCCCTAAATTCCTTATAATACTTGGTCACACCATCAACTTTCCCACAAACCACTTTGGTGCATAGCTATTTCATATGAAAGCGAGAGCATGTTAGCAAACACGATGAATAGAAATAGAATCCCTAGTGCAAAAAAAAAGCAGTTAGATATTTGTTCAAAAAGATATTAGAAAAAGTGTAATACAAGTAAGTAAAAAAAAAGGCACAGTAGAAATATGCGGGAAGTTTCTAGCTTTTCTATAACTTCCCAAGGAGTGCCAAAAATAAACATGCTTCCATAAATATCTAATTTCTGCTTGTCACTGACAGCTAGAAAAACAGAGCAGAAGAAAGAAAAGCAACATTTTGTTTTTGTTCTTTAAACAGCTGCTTTAATTATGCTCTGTGACCTGACCTGCCTTTCACGTTGGCTGCTGGCAGCAGGCATTGTGACGTCAGAACTCAACTGTAATACTTTATTACAGTTGAGTTCTGATATCATCTCTCTATGATATGTGAGTGGGTGCACCACAACTCGCCTGTAGGAAAGCCACTGGGTAGTTATAGTTAGGATCGAGTTTTCATAGCAAAAGCCTTTTCTGTGTTGCTACTAACTTTTGCGTCATTTGACGAATCACCAGAAACATTCCAAAAAGAAGCTACTTTTTGTCTAGTTTGTCTGTGGAAAGTTTCAAGGTGATCCGTTAAGTGGGGGCCGAGAAAAAAGGGGGGTTCCCAAAATGCATTTCACCCATTCATTTTTGGATTTACACCAAATTTGGCAGAAAATTAGGTCTTGGTCCAGAAAGAGAGCTTTTTGTGCTTTGGCGTAAATCTGTTCATTAGTTTTTGAGCAATTAATGCTCAAAAACTTTGTATATATCACGCTGCGGAGGACACGCAGGGCTGACAGATCTCAAGCTGAGATCTGATTGGCTGCCCCCACATCAACATGGATGTGGCGAGAGCTGTCTTAGAACTCAAGACACCTAGAAAAAACATTTAAAAAAGGACATAAGGGACAGGGTAGTGATACCCTGACATCTAGGCCTGGTGGTGGCCCCCACACTACTTTGAAACGGGAGACAGCCTTTACAACAAAACTGTAACAACGCATGCCTTTACATCGCATGTCGTTGCAATGCAAAAGGTGGGCAGCAGTGGGTAGAAGGTGTTGGATTTAACTCCAACACCTTCCCTACTGTTGCACACACTGGAGTTGGAATCGAAAATTAATCTATTCCAACTTCCAGTGCCCCCGACAGAAAGTTGGAGTAAAAGTTTGCGTTGCAACGGCATGCGATGTAATAGCATGCGTTGTAACGTCACCTATTCCTTTGAAACCCCCCATGGGGTGGATTAATATATTTGTTGTGGCCCTAGGGACTGGGGTCCCTGAGATTATTATTGGCAAGGGGAAGGGGGCTGTGCGCCCCCTCTCTTTAACATATATGGTTTGGCCCCAAGAAATGGGGTCCCCGGGGCCACTATTGACTCGTGGAGTGGGGACATGCACCCCGTCCCTTTAAAAGCCCCAGGGATGGGCCCCTGGGGCTCCTTCTGGCACAAGGAGGGGGCAATGAGAGATCTCCCCTTTGCAAATATAGTTTGGCCCCATGACATGGAGTCCCTGGGGCATGAAGTCTCTGTGAGAGGGGCCGCGCACCCACCTTCCCTTAAAATAAAGGCCAACCTCCTATGTAGCGCATGGCTAAAGGTGAGGCGTCAGCAGCCCGCAGCAGACAAGCCACAGGGATTGGTGGCAGGCCAGGCCCAGCAGCCAAGCCCACGCAACCTACAGCCAAAATCTGTGAGCGGCATGGGACTGAGTGATGCAGAGCGGAAGCTGTTGTAGATACTGGCTAGCAGGAAATGTTGCAGAGTGTGGAGTGCAGAGCACCATTTGTTCCAGGTTCCAGGTTACGTTGAATGCTGGGAGAGCAGGGAGAGCGAAGGATAACAGAGGAGCAGCGCAGAGAGTGGACGAGCATCCAGCAGCATTAGCTGCCGCATGTCAGGGGGGGTGCTGGGTGTGCGGAGGCGGCTGGGCTAGGTTCCGGTGGGGCTTGTGTTAGTTGGTGCCCTCATCCCCCTTGGTCACCATGCATTGCGGATCACTCTGTTTCTGCCTTACTCCAGCGCTGCATGGGCCTGCAGCTCACCATCTAACAAGACCTGGTGGTTCAGCATAAAAGCAGCAAATACGGCAGAAGCAGGGCAGAAACTCATATGCTCTGAGACCCACACAAATGGTTTGATACTTCATTGAGCTGAAGCTCAGCTCACAGCATGGAAACACTGTTGGAGGACACAAGGTGCTCTGAGCCTGAAGCCATTGGAGCCCTCAACCACCAGCCTGCCTTCAACTGCCGTGGTCGGTCCGCGTCCTTGTCCCTGCTCGGTTCGCACTTGGAACCGGGTGGCGAGAGTGCAGGAATGGCGGGGCAGTCTCACTGGATGGTCGAGGCAGGAGAAGGAGGAAGCGGCGTAGGCTACTGGCAGCGGGCCTGCACGGGTGCAGAGGAGGAACTCGGGAGAGTGTGTGACTCACCGTGAATGTGGTGGAGTTTCCGGTGAGGGAGGGTTGGGTGCTTGCAAGGGTTTGGCTTTATGTATGGTAATAAAATATTACTTTATATTAAAAAAAACAACACTAGAAATTCAGTGAAAAAAACAAAGATTTAATTGACATTATAGTAAGGAATTGTAACTATATCCTAGTTTAAAAACCTTTGAAATTCACTGAAAAACCAAAGGTTAAAAGGACATTATAGTTAGTTGAAAATGTCAGTTAAAACATGCTATTTTAAATGTACCAAACCACTGAAATTCTCCAGTTTTAGTTATCTCAAGGAACTACAACTTGTGCCCTAAAGTAACTATAACTCACACCCTCGCCATACACTGCTGATTACCCCACATATTACATGTTTTATGCCATAATTAATAAGAACACTGCCATATTTGAAATTGCATTATTGATTAAAACACTGTGCATGGCTTACTTGTCCCCAGTGAAATTTTCATTGTGTGTAAAATGTTGTAATTCTGATTTTTGCGTCATGAAATGTAATTTTTATCTATGGGAAACAGCTTCTAGCTGAAAATGCATTGCAGGAAGAGTAGCACCACAGCTACAAGACACTCTACCCACAAACGGTCTACCCCAGGTATCGTTTGTGACTTTTGCATAATAGGGATATGTCCTCGTTCACTTTTCATGCAAGATACCGGCCAACTACATCTCGTGCAATAGATGTAGTATCAATCAATCAATCAGGGGTTTGTTAAAGCGCGACTACTCACCCGTAAGGGTCTCAAGGCGCTAGGGGTGGGGGAGGTGCAGGTTCCATCCATCAAGGAGGGGGTCTGTCGAAGTGCCAGGTTTTGAGGTTTCTTGCGAAGATGGGGAGCGATGTTGTCTGTTTGAGGTGGAGCGGAAGGGCGTTCCATGCTTTGGCCGCGAGGAAGGAGAAGGAGCGGCCTCCTGATCTGGTCTTTCTGGTGCGGGGGACCACGGCGTAGGAGAGCTGGGCTGATCGTAGGGTCCTTTGGGGTGCATGGAATGTGAGTCGGCTGTTCAGGTATGCTGGTCCGGTGCCGTGGAGGGCCTTGTGTGCGTGGGTGAGCATCTTGAAGGTGATTCTCGCCTCGACAGGGAGCCAGTGGAGTGTGCGCAGGTGCTGGGAGATGTGGCAGTGTTTTGGCAGGTTGAGGACCAGTCTTGCGGTGGCGTTCTGGATGTTCTGTAGCTTGCGTGTGAGGTTTTTGTTTATTCCGGCGTAGAGTGCGTTGCCGTAGTCGAGTCTGCTGGTGACCAGGGCGTGAGTGACGGTCTTTCGGTGTTTGAGGGGGATCCATTTGAAGGTCTTACGAAGGAGGCGGAGGGTGTGGAAGCAGGAAGACGAGACAGAGTTGATCTGGCGGTCCATTTTGAGCTCGGAGTCCAGGATGATTCCCAGGTTGCGTGCGTGGTCTGTGGGGGTTGGCGGGTTTCCGAGGGCGGGGGGCCACCAGGTGTCGCTCCAGGCATCGGGGTTTGGGCCCATGTATCAATCAATCAATAGTATCAATCAATCAATCAAATTTCTTGTAGAGTGTGACTACTAACCCATTAGTGTCTCAAGGTGCTGAGAGGGTGTGGGTGGGTCTGTGGTTCAGTCAAAGAGCTAGGTCTTGAGGTCCTTCCTGAATTGCAGCAGCGATGGTGATTGCCTGGGGTGCAGCGGCAGGGGGTTCCAGGTCTTTGCAGTGAGGTAGGAGAAGGATCTTCCTCCAGCCGTGTTCTTACAGATCCGTGGAATGGTGGCAAGGGCCAGTTTGGTGGAGCGGAGATGTCTGGAGGGAGTGTAGCAGGAGAGGCGGTGGTTGAGGTATGTAGGTCCGACGTTGTGGAGGGCTTTGTGTGCGTGAGGAGCTTGAAGGTAATTCTTTTGTACATATGGAGTCAGTGAAGGTCTCTCAGGTTACCAGTGATGTAGCTGCGGCATGGGATGTTCAGTATGAGTCTGGCAGCTCGTTCTGGATGGTCTTCAGTTTTGTTTAGGAGTTTCTGGGTGGTGCCGGGGTAGAGTGCGTTGCCGTAGCCGAGTCTGCTGCTGACGAGCAAATGGGTGACCGTTTTCCTGGACTCGGTGGGGATCCACTTGAAGATCTTATGAAGCAGGCATAGCGTGTGGAAACAGGAGGATGATACAGGGTTGATTTGGTGGTTCATTGAGAGCGAGGAGTCCAGTATGATGCTGAGGTTTTGTGTGTGGTCCGTGGGTATGGGGGGGTTTCTGAGCACTGCAGGCCACCAGGAGTCGTCCCAGGCAGAGAGGGTTGGAGCCCTGGATGAGGAATTCAGTCTTATCTGAGTTGAGCTTGAGGCAGCTGTCCTTTATCCAGGTGGCGACTGACTTCATCCCATTATGGAAACTGCTCTTTGTGGCTGTGGGTTCATCTGCGAGGGAGAAAATCAGCTGGGTGTCGTCGGCATAGGAGATGATGTAGAGTACGTGGCTTCTGACGATGGCTGCAAGCAGGGCCATGTAGATTTTGAAGAGGGTGGGCTCAGGGAGGATCCCTGAGGCTTCGCAGCTGATCTCTGTGGGTTCTGAGTTGAACGGTGGGAGTCTGACTCTCTGTGTTCGGCCGGTGAGGAAGGGTCGAATCCATTTTAGGATTTTGTTGTGGATGCTGGTGTTGTGTAGTCTTGTGCAGAGGATGTGGTGGGAGATGGTGTTGAAGGCCTCTGAGAGGACCAGGAGGATGAGGGCAGCAATTTTGCCTCAGTCGAGGAGGGTGCGGATGTCGTCTGTGGTGCGAGGAGAGCCGTCTCAGTGTTGTGGTTGCTTCTGAAGCCCGATTGAGAGAGGTCCAGGATGTGGTTTGCTTCGATGAACTCAGAGAGTTGGGTGTTGATGGCTTTCTCGAAGACTTTGGCTGGGAAGGGGAGCAGAAAAATGTGTCTGTAGTTCTTGAGGTCCGTCGGGTTGCTAGAGGGTTTCTTCAGCAGGGGATTGATCTCTGCATGTTTCCAGTCTTCAGGGAAGGTAGCGGACTCAATGGAGCAGTTGATGGTTCGGCAGAGTTCGGGTGCTATGAAGGTGCAGGCTCTGTTGAAGATGTGGTGAGGGCGGGGATCCGAGTGGGCTCCGGAGTGGATGCTCTTCATGATCTTGCGGGTGTCGTTAAAGGAGAGGGTGGTCCAGTTCGGCATGGTCTGCTGGGGTCTAAAGCCATTGGGTGCGGTGGTTGCGGGTGGGTTGGGTGGGTCTTAGGTTGCGAAGCTGTTGTAGATCTCCCTGATCTTGCGGTGGATGAAGGTGGCGAGTTGGTCACAGAGGTCTTACGAGGGGGGAATGTCTGCTGTCCTGTGCTGGGTTTGGCGAATTCTTTGACCATTGCGAAAAGTTCTTTGCTGTTGTGTGCATTGGCATTGATGCTTTCCTGTATGGCTGCTTTCTTTGTTGTTCTGATGAGGTGGTGGTGTGCAGTGACGGCGGCTTTGAAGGCTGCGTGGTCTGCCATGATATTGCTGCTCCTCCATATTTTCTCGAGCTGTCTGCAGGTGCGCCTGGACTGTTGGAGGGCGGGTGTCAACCAGCTCTCTTTCTTCGAGGGCTGCTTGCCTGAGGGTTGCATGAGGGGAGCCAGTGTGTTAGCGCAGTCGGAGATCCAATGGTGGAGGTTGTGTGCCGAGGTGTTTGCGTCTGTGGATGTCAGTGGCGAGGTTTTGCTGAGGGAGGTGGTAAGTTGGTCTTCGGTGACCTTGTTCCAGCTTCTGCAAGGATAGCGATGGGCGTGGTGGCGTATGGTGAGTTTGGTGAAGGAGAAGTGTACGCAGTGGTGGTCAGTCCAATATGGCTCAGAGGTGTGGCTGACCGAGATGTTGTTGTTTGCGGAGAAGATGGGGTTAAGCACGTGTCCTGCTGAGTGGGTTGGAGATACGACCAGTTGTTTGAGTCTGATGGTGGCGAGGTTCTCCAGTAGGGATGCGGTGTTGTGGTCCTTGAGGTTGTCCAGGTGGAAATTGGGGTCGCCGAGGAGGTTTTAGTCAGTTGAGGCGAGAGCGTGGTGAGCGATGAAGTCGGCTATAGCTTAGCTGAATGGGGGCGGGGTCCGGGAGGTCTGTAGATGAGGGTGCCACAGAGGGTGGCGTTCGGGTTGGTCTGGATCTGGAAGTGGAGGTGTTCCATGTTGGGTAAGTGGTCGTCGGAGCTGGTTGTGAGGCGGAGGGTGTTTTTTGTGTACGATGGGGATGCCTCCTCCCGGTCAGTTGATGCGGCCCTTGTGGATGATTTTGCAGCTGTCCTGTATGGGGGTTGCGATGTCCAGGGCTGAGGTGGGGTTCATCCAGGTTTCTGTGAAGAAGGCGACATTGGGGGAGATGGAGTCGAGCAGGTTCCAGATCTCCACAGTGTGTCTTTTGAGGGACCAGGTGTTGAGTAGGATGCAGCTGAGGTGGTCGGGTCTGATTTTTGAGGGTTGTGCGGTCGGTGGGTCTGATGTGCGGAGGGAGGAGAAGGCGCAGTTGTGGCAGGTGAATGGTCCTTGGGTGTTCTTCAGTGATGCGAGGTGGCAGGCGCTGGCATGTCTGGGGTTGAGTGCGTGGAAGGCCCTGGTGTCGTAGCAGTGGGGGCCACGGGAACCAGGTTCCCCGGCGCTTGGTGCAGTCCAGGCACGGACTGGTGCCGACGGGCTTGCCTTTGCCGTGCAGAGGCAGCCATTAAGTAGTGGTGGTTAGGTGGGAGGTGCTGGTCAGCTTGGGAGGCGTGAAGGGGGCAGAGAGAATGGCGCAGAAGGAAAAGGGCACAGAAGGAGAGATAAAACAAGAGAAATATCACAGAAAGAGAAATACAGTAGAGAAATACAAAAAACAAGAAACAGAAAAAAAATACAGTGAACAGAGAGACAGACAATATTCACCACTGGACCACCAGGGATGAGGCGCAGGAGGGAGCCTGTGGGTGGAGGAGGGCCTCAAACTCAGGACCTGGGCACAGGAGGGCAGATAACTACTAGGTGGAGCTGCGTGGGGGTGGAGCAACGCATGCTGAAAAGGTCAGTGAGGTCGCTCCTTCACCGTGCAGCGGCTGCCGTTTAGTAGTGGTGGAGAGGTGGGAGGTGCTGGTCAGCTGGGAGGTGGGAAGCTGCGTTGGGAGGGGACGGGCTGCATGGGGAAGCAGCAGCGAGGGCGGGAAGCGCGAAGGGGGCATCGAGAACAGCATAGATGGAAAAGGCCACAGAAGAGAGATAAAACAAGAGGAATATCACAGAATGAGAAATACAGGCGAGAAATGCAAAAAACAGGAAACAGAAAAGAAATACAGAGAACAGAAAGACAGACAGACAATACTCTCCACTGGTCCACCAGGAATGAGGCGCAGGCGTGAGCCTGCAGGAGGAAGAGGGCCTCAAACTCAGGACCTGGGCACAGGAGGGCAGACCACTACTAGGTGGAGCTGCGCGGCGGGGGACTAACGCACGCTGACAAGGTCAGTGAGATCACATATTTTCCTTCAAAACTAAGTGCATTTCATAAAGAGCAACATTTCACCATTTTGCCAAAACCAGTCCCTTACGATAACCCAGTATCACATTCTCCTGTAGGCTCTTTTGACCCTCGACCTCACATATAAGTTCCACCCGGTGTCCTAAAAGTGGCTGTACTTACCGTACTCCATTGTCACAATCAGAGTCTCCGGCAGGCTGCTGTGATTCACATGGTATTCGTAAGTCCTGACATCGTCTCCTTCCTGAACGTCCACCTTTGTCCTGACCTGGTAGGTTCCATCAGGGTTTGGCATGATTTCCCTCGACTCCCACTGTTTCTCTGCACCATCCTGGACCCATTTCACCTCAATTTCTCTGGGATAGAATCCATATGCATAACCAATCAGGAAGGTGCGATCACTGCTCTTTCTTTGTGAAACCATTGTTTGAGGAGTAACTGAAAGAAAACACAATAACTACAATTATACAACAATTCCAAGATCAGAAAAGGAATTAAAATAATATCAGTTCTCCTGCAGTTACCTTGCCATCCATTCTAGGTACCTGGTATCACATTTACCACCACTGCTCATCTTTGTAGCCCACTCACTGCATCTTGCAACTCAACAATGTCTTCTTCTGCTTCATAATATAACTTTCTTTACTTACCCTGAGTGTTCAGGGAGTTTCATGTGCCTGCTGTTCCACTACATTCCCTTTGTTATTGTTCCACGACTGTTCAGGGTTGTATGTACTGTGCTTGACGGTTTGATCAGAGGAGCCAGAAATGAGGATCTGAGGAGTTGAGGTCTCCTTACATCAACAAATCTTACTACATTTCTGAAGACTTGGTCACTCCTCATAACACCGGAAGGACATTTTATATCCCTTTAAGCAGAGTCAAGTGAGAAACTACATGACATACATATGGAGGTGCTGCACCATACCTGGCGAACAAGAGTGAGACCAGTGGTGCATCACACAGGGCATGAAGCAGCAGGATTGCCACCCTAGAAATCAGGAAATATATGAAGAAACAGATTAAAAGCAGGTGTTCCTTCTTTACTGCTAGTGAGCAACCCTGGTTCCTCAAACAAGTACAGGTCCCTCCTCTGCAGCAAAATATGCCCTTTATTCACCTGAAAAGACTCTGTTCAAAGAGGGGCAGCCTCGAGCCATACGCCCTCTCACGTTTCCTTTTTCAGCTGTTGTTCAATTTTACCTGTTTTTCCCCTTCCTTGTGGCCTGGATTGCTGCTTTGCCACGGTTCTTGCTGTACCCACCTAACTGGAATATAGTCTTCATCTACAGCCAAATATTGTGACTGCTAGATTGTAATACTGCATTCTGCCACAGCGGACTACAGCCATTTTACAGCCTTCAGTCCCATCTTATCTGTAGCGCCTTCAGTTGGCTCATCTCCTCCTGGGCCCTTCCTGACAACACACCTCACCTTCATACCCCTCTTTCCTCCTGTACTCAATGTTTTAGAGTCAGATTATTAGGAACAAAGCAAGTTGCACACAGACTATGATGCATCACACAACATTTCTGACTGGCGCTATTGTTAGATTCACAATTTCCTTTCCTATGATGCCTCTGCCGTGCCGTTTTAGATTAGCAGTGTGTGGCTAAATTACATGTATTTATGCTTGCATTCAGTAACCCGTCCAGTATTCCTCACAGTATGCAGGCCCCATTAGCCAGTGTGACTCCATTTTATATTTTGCAATTCTTATAAGACTGCAGTGTCGTGCTCATGTTAGGCCTTAGAATTCAGAATTGCTTGCCTCAGCAGAACATTGCATCTTGTTATATTTTCTGTTCATGTTCAAGGCTGCAACTCGACTTGCTAACAGTATGATTATTTAGCTCTGCATTCCATTGTATACATGTAGTCCTACTCCCACGTTAAGAGGCGATGAGACTCGACACAGTGACCTTGGGCCACTGATAGCGTGCCCATCTGGCAGGTGTTAGCTCATCTTTCTGTGCCTTCTTTGTTCGTGCCCTGCCCAGACCAGAACTTTTCCTTCAGGGGCGTGGCCGAAGTCTTCTGAAGGGTTTATCTTCTATTAGCAAAGGTTGGGGAGTCAGTCCCTCTCCAGCCATCTCAGGGTGCAGGTTATGACGGACTCCTCTGCAGAGTAAGGGTAATAAATGCTTGTTTGTATTCTCTACTGTCTGACCGACTCTTCATTTGGGAAGGCATAGCAGGTGGTCATATGTACCCGTGTGGCCCTAGAGGGCCACGTCCTTCAGTTGGCGCCCAAACAGGGACCCCGTGAAAGGGTCCCCTCACCCGTAATCGGGTCATAGTGGCCGGGGTGGAGTCTGGTCGGTCAAGCGGATCGGGGCCGCACACATACAAGACCCAGCTTGGTTCTCACAGCTGCTCTGCCCTCCCAATTGGACGGATCCTCAGTTAGTGGCCCTTGGCCGGGGTCCTGGAAAGGCAAACCTTGGAGCTGACCGTTTGGTCCGAGGAGTCGGCAGTGGAGAACAACTTTCTTGACCTGTGTGCACCAGGTGAGTGATTTGGTTCTTACAAAATGGCGCCATTCTTGGTCCACACGCGCCTGCGGGTCGTGTCCTGGTACAGTCTCTGACTGTCTTGTTGTCTTGGACTTGGTGGGTCTGCGGACCCTTGAGGGATACAGAGCTTTTGTGAGCAGCCTGCCGGGCCAACTGGAAATTGGCCTCTTTGTAAAAGGTCCGGGGCCGCTCACAGGTTCTCTGCCAGGCCAACTGGAAATTGGATTTGCTCTTGAAAAGGTCTGGGGCCGAAGCCTGTCCTCTTGTATTGGTGCAGTCTCAGGACTGTCTTGGGTGCAGTTTGCTGACTGCCTTGCTTGGATGACACCGGCCTGCGGGCGGTGCCTTGGTACAGTCTTTGGACTAATAATCACAAATGGGGCCGCTCCCAGCTGGATGTTTCTAGATGCTACAGTGTTTTATAATGTGAGTGAAGACATCTCACAAAAAGTGAAGGACTGGTCTCACACACCACCTGGTGTCATGCTTCATCATAGACCAGTCCTCGCCCTCTAAAAACTTGGTTTGATAGAGGGCGGGCATACACCTGACGACAGGGATGCACTTCTAAGCTAAGTGGGGGCCCATATATACAAAAAATGAGTTAAAAGGCCATTATAGATGCCAAATTAATTTTAATGTGACTGGCATCTATATGGTGTTTAAAAAGAGTGGTCGGTACCGTGGGGATTCTATTGTCCCCCCACCGAATTTGATGTGGTCGACATGTTTCTGCCTATCGGCCCAATGGGCTCTACGGCATTCATCAGGACCTCGAAGAAAAATTGGTGGGCTGAACTCTTACCAGATTATGGGGGAAGAGTTCCCACTATGTGGGGTGAGGAATCACACTCCACTGAAAACGGCCTTATTCTAAAGCCTGTAAGAAAGACAAACAACGTACAATCAAAAAGTAGCATCTATATACAATATGGAAGCAACTAGCAGTCATCCACATGCATCAACCAGTATCGTGAGTGACTATAAGTGCACAGAACGTGTCAATCATAAGTGCACTTAGTAATTAATATGGAGACTACTATCTCCACAATGTGCTTACCCTAATGTTGGGACTGGGAGCCCCATAGGAGGGTAAGTGCAGCAGACCCCTTCGGTCGAGCTGTAATTAAATGAGGAGAAAAAGAAGAAATAGCGCCGCATGAAATATCAGGGGAAGAAAATCCAAGTGCTTAAGCCCAGAGGTACAATGGTACCTCATGAGGACGCTGGGTTCACACAACAACACCAAGAGCCAAATACTAAAAGCCAAATAGTCATCCATTCACTCATTTACACCCTTACTGTATCGTGGTGCGTCCTCCACGTTTTCACCTATGTGTGCTCACTTCCCCTCCTCGACGGTAAATGAGTTGAGAATCTTACGGTTATTTATAGTGCCTGCGGCTGTCAATAAGTGTTATAATTGAGTATAATCGGCCTCAGGTGACTGTTATGATGTCCGGATCCGGTGTCACAGCCTGGTTATTACTGCACTCCCGAGGTGTTTGCCTGGACTGCCTGACGAACCGATGGCGGCGGTATGACCTAATAGGGGGCTTCCGGTGTCCTGGAAACGGGCCAGCCCATATAGGAATGACGGACATAGCGCTCAGTGTGGCGCATGCGCACCGGTCTAGTGTAAATGCAAAGAATCAGCACATGCGCAGTGTGAAAAGCAGAGCAGCGCTGCTCATGTCTGGTAGAGCTAGCGATGTGCAAGAGATTTAAAAGCATGGACGCGATGGAAAAACAAAAGGCACTGTGCTTGTTTTATGCACTGTACTGTCAAAACGATGGGGACATTATAAAATGGTTAGTGTAAAAAACACATAGGTGGTGGATGGACGTGCGTATATCACGTCCAAGTAAAAGTGTTTCTCTTAAAATATGAATGTGTTACGGAGACCTTGTAAATGCAGGGATATACCCCTTAGTGAGGTACACACACTATAATGTATCAGTTACATGTTATAGCCCTCATGACAAGGGCAGAATATGTATTCTTATTATAATACCTTATTTCCTAGTTTCTCAAGGGTATGTTTAGGAGAACGTTACACCACAGATAGTACCTGCGTTCTTTATAGTTTATAAGTGCACTGAGACCGAATATGCTGAGGGTAATTCAACAGTGGCCATATAAGAATGCCATATAACATTAGTTGGATGTAAGGATTAGATATCATATAGATATGGAGCATATCAATAAAGTGTTTCTAAGCTGTCTATTGGGCCAACGCTATCCATGGAATCTCATCGTTTAGCCCTTTCTTCCAAGACTGAAGACGATAGACCCATCTCTGTTCTCGAATATGGAGTGGTTTGGTCAAGTCATTTTTTCCTTTTCTCATCACTTCTAAAACCAGCCATTTCAAGTCAGTATCTTTGTGGTTTTGTTCTAAGAAGTGTCTTGTCAGTTTCGTATTCGTTTTTTTACATCGTATAGTACTACGATGTTCGCTGATGCGGGTCTTGATTTTCCGGGTGGTCATGCCCACGTACATCAGGCTGCAGGGGCAGGTGAGAAGGTACACCACATTTTCTGTATTGCAGTTGCTGAAGCTGCTCAGTTTCCAAGGGCGTATGGTTCCTATATTCACTTCTTTGGTTGTCATTGTTAAAGGGCCAGCTACACAGCCTCCGCATGCATAGTGCCCAATCGGTCTCTGGGTGTTCCAGAGGGTCATTTGGTACTCCCTATCTCCTGGGGGATCCTTAGCATGTACTAGCTCATCTCGCAGGTTCTTGCTTCTCTTATAGGCGAATAATGGTGGTTCCCAATGTTTATCAGCACTATCCAAAATATGCCAATTTCTCTTTATGATTTTCTGTACAATGTTAGAAGTAGGTGTGTACGTGGTCACACACACTATTCTGTCAGTTCTCTCCTTCTCGATGTTCTCTAACAGGGCTTCACGGTTGTTGTTCCTGGCTCGTTTTTTGGCCTTTTTTATCAATTTCCTGGGATAGTGTCGATCCAGTAGTTTGTTCTCAAGGTCATTGGCTTGCTCATTGAAGTTCTCAGTCTCTGAACAGTTTCTGCGCACCCGGAGAAATTGGCCCACCGGTAGGTTGTTGCGTAGGGCTTTCGGGTGGAAGCTTTCATATAGCAAAAGGCTGTTCTTGTCTGTTGGTTTACTATGTACCTTTGTACTGATTCCGTCTGCGGTCATGCAGATGTCGAGGTCCAAGAAGACTGCATGATCTTTGCTGATTGCATGGGTGAATCTAAGGTGTTGGTCTTTACTGTTGACCCATTCCACAAAGCGTCTGGCTGTATCTTCGTCCCCTCGCCAAACAATAAAAACATCGTCAATATAACGCTTCCATGTCCTCAGTTGTTCAGAGAATGGGTTATTTTCATGAAATATGTGGTCCTCCTCAAACTGGTGTACGTATAGGCATGCCAGGCTAGGGGCAAAAGTACTGCCCATTGACGTACCAGTGATCTGATGGTATAAAGTTCCTTCGAAGTCGAAGAAGTTTTCAGTCAAAGCCACCTCAGCGCATTCCATGATAAAGTGTTGCGGAGTCAGGAAGTTCCAATCAGTATTTAGCAAAATGTGTTCCACGACCTCCAACGTGCGTCTTTGAGGAATACTTGTGTATAGTGCCTCTATATCCATGGTGATAAAGAGGTCTTCTGTGTTGTTAGTGTCCAAGTCCCTCAGGAGGCAGAGTACATCCTTAGTGTCTCGGAGATACGATGGTGACTTCTGGACAATCGGTTTGAGAAACCAATCACAGAACTGTGACAGAGGTTCGAGTATCGATCCGATGCCGGAGACAATCGGTCTCCCTGGTGGTGGCATTTTCTCCTTATGAATCTTGGGGAGGCTGTAGAACCTCGGCGTTCTGGGGTCCTTATTGAGCAGGAAATCTGCCTCTTGTGTCGTGATCCAGTCGTTGCACAATGCCGCATCCACCATTCTTTTGATCTTCGTAGTGAGGCGTGGTGTTGGATCCACCAAGTGTCTTTCATAGCTGGCTGTATCTCCCAGCAAGCGGTTGCATTCCTCTCGGTACATAGACTTGTTCATGAGGACAATAGCGCCCCCTTTTTCAGCTGGTTTGATCGTAAGTTAGGAGTTGTTCTTTAATTTCTCTAATGCTGTTCGTTCCCGTCTGGTGAGGTTTTGAAATCCCTTTACCTGTCTGAAATTGATTCTCTCTACCTCCTTAAGTACCAGCTGTTCAAAAGCCAGGATGTGGCAGGGGATGGTCTGTGTCGGAGGCATGAAGGTGGATTTCTTTTTCAGGCCTGTGTGAGTCTTCTCGTTCTGTTCTTCACTGACTTCCCCAAAGTGGTTGCGGAGTTTGATTTTTCTGAAGAACTGGGCCAGTTCTGTATTGAGTGTAAAGGGATCATTCATCGGTGTTGGAACGAAACCTAGGCCTTTCGAGAGTACCGATTCTTCATCAGCAGAGAGAATATAGTCACTGAGGTTAACAATATTCGTCACTCTCTGCTTGTCGATGGGCCGTTCCCTCTCCCTCTGCTCCGTGTCCCCATTGCAACCGGGGTTTGGTCTTCCCATTGTACCCTCGTATTTTGTCTTTTTTGTCTTCCTTTTCCCCTTCCCCGGCCTCTGTATAAAAAAGGCTGCAGGCCTTGGGGAAATCCGAATCCTGGTGGGTAATATGGTTGTTGCCAGAACCCAAATTGGGGCATTGGTGGGTGCATCATTTGTTGTGAATAGGTCTGCTGTCGTCTCCCTTGGTAGCTATCAGTGCTCTCATCACTGCTGCTGCCACTTGTACTTCTCTCCTCCCCGGAGCTGAAGGTCCAGTTCTGTGGGGTTGCTCTGAACCGTTGTTGTTTCTTCCCTTGTTGTTGTTGGGGCGGTTTTTCGTAGTATTCATCAGTGGTATATGGGTATACGATCTCACATTTGAACTTCTGTACGTCTTTCTTAAGTTTAGTTAGTTTAGACTGGGTAAGGTATTCCTGGTATTCAGAATGGTCCTTATTAATTTCCTCCAGTTTCTTTTTGTATACTGTTATGTGAATCATAGTTTTAAGCCTGCTTTCGCTTTGTTGGATCTCCACCAAAAGTGCATCAGCCAGTTCTCTGGCCGTATTTATAATTAAAACTAGCCAGTCCTTTGTGCACTTCCACGCTATTCTTGACCAGTTTGTGCGGAATTCCTTGCTATTTAGAAATAATCTAGGTTTGTTTGTACCTATAAGGCCCCTTGGTGCGCTGTTTTTTCTCAGATATTCTGTCATGAAGGCTCCATGCAGAGCTGTACGAATTTGCTCCTTCTTTTTGGACGTTAGGGCTGCCCATTCGTCTGTGTTCGGAACTGTGTGTGCCACTACTGCCTCCGCTAGTAGTGATGGTGTTCTAAGTATCTCTGCGTAATTCTCCTCACTGAATGCTAGTTCAGTATCCATTTCAGAAGGATACAGTACACACCACCGCTGGTACGTATGTATATCACTGAACATGTATCTCTTGTTATTTAAGATACACCTGGTTGTGAATCCAGAGTAGTTCAGTCTAGGACCCACTCTTGGGTGGAAATATACCCCAAAGTTGTTCCCACAGCTGTCTGCTGTACAAAAACTTGTAACCACAAGGCCCAGAAGAGATCTGGGGTAAGGGAACCAGAGGCACGGGGTACTAGGAGCCGGCAGCCTCCGTCTTAAACTAATAATCACAAATAGGGCCGTTCCCAGCTGGATGTTTCTAGATGCTACAGTGTTTTATAATGTGAGTGAAGACATCTCACAAAAAGTGAAGGACTGGTCTCACACACCACCTGGTGTCATGCTTCATCATAGACCAGTCCTCGCCCTCTAAAAACTTGGTTTGATAGAGGGCGGGCATACACCTGACGACAGGGATGCACTTCTAAGCTAAGTGGGGGCCCATATATACAAAAAGTGAGTTAAAAGGCCATTATAGATGCCAAATTAATTTTAATGTGACTGGCATCTATATGGTGTTTAAAAAGAGTGGTCGGTACCGTGGGGATTCTATTGTCCCCCCCACCGAATTTGATGTGGTCGACATGTTTCTGCCTATCGGCCCAATGGGCTCTACGGCATTCATCAGGACCTCGAAGAAAAATTGGCGGGCTGAACTCTTACCAGATTATGGTGGAAGAGTTCCCACTATGTGGGGTGAGGAATCACACTCCACTAAAAACGGCCTTATTCTAAAGCCTGTAAGAAAGACAAACAACGTACAATCAAAAAGTAGCATCTATATACAATGTGGAAGCAACTAGCAGTCATCCACATGCATCAACCAGTATCATGAGTGACTATAAGTGCACAGAACGTGTCAATCATAAGTGCACTTAGTAATTAATATGGAGACTACTATCTCCACAATGTGCTTACCCTAATGTTGGGACTGGGAGCCCCATGGGAGGGTAAGTGCAGCAGACCCCTTCGGTCGAGCTGTAATTAAATGAGGAGAAAAAGAAGAAATAGCGCCGCATGAAATATCAGGGAAGAAAATCCAAGTGCTTAAGCCCAGAGGTACAATGGTACCTCATGAGGACGCTGGGTTCACACAACAACACCAAGAGCCAAATACTAAAAGCCAAATTGTCATCCATTCACGCATTTACACCCTTACTGTATCGTGGTGCGTCCTCCACGTTTTCACCTATGTGTGCTCACATCCCCTCCTCGACGGTAAATGAGTTGAGAATCTTATGGCTATTTATAGTGCCTGCGGCTGTCAATAAGTGTTAAAGAAACACTTTATTGATATGCTCCATATCTATATGATATCTAATCCTTACATCCAACTAATGTTATATGGCATTCTTATATGGCCACTGTTGAATTACCCTCAGCATATTCGGTCTCAGTGCACTTATAAACTATAAAGAACGCAGGTACTATCTGTGGTGTAATGTTCTCCTAAACATACCCTTGAGAAACTAGGAAATAAGGTATTATAATAAGAATACATATTCTGCCCTTGTCATGAGGGCTATAACATGTAACTGATACATTATAGTGTGTGTACCTCACTAAGGGGTATATCCCTGCATTTACAAGGTCTCCGTAACACATTCATATTTTAAGAGAAACACTTTTACTTGGACGTGATATACGCACGTCCATCCACCACCTATGTGTTTTTTACACTAACCATTTTATAATGTCCCCATCGTTTTGACAGTACAGTGCATAAAACAAGCACAGTGCCTCTTGTTTTTCCATCGCGTCCATGCTTTTAAATCTCTTGCACAGCGCTAGCTCTACCAGACATGAGCAGCGCTGCTCTGCTTTTCACACTGCGCATGTGCTGATTCTTTGCATTTACACTAGACCGGTGCGCATGCGCCCCACTGAGCGCTATGTCCGTCATTCCTATATGGGCTGGCCCGTTTCCAGGACACCGGAAGCCCCCTATTAGGTCATACCGCCGCCATCAGTTCGTCAGGCAGCCCAGGCAAACACCTCGGGAGTGCAGTAATAACCAGGCTGTGACATCGGATCCGGACATCATAATAGACACCTGAGGCCGATTATACTCAATTATAACACTTATTGACAGCCGCAGGCACTATAAATAGCCGTAAGATTCTCAACTCATTTACCGTCGAGGAGGGGAAGTGAGCACACATAGGTGAAAACGTGGAGGACGCACCACGATACAGTAAGGGTGTAAATGAGTGAATGGATGACTATTTGGCTTTTAGTATTTGGCTCTTGGTGTTGTTGTGTGAACCCAGCGTCCTCATGAGGTACCATTGTACCTCTGGGCTTAAGCACTTGGATTTTCTTCCCCTGATATTTCATGCGGCGCTATTTCTTCTTTTTCTCCTCATTTAATTACAGCTCGACCGAAGGGGTCTGCTGCACTTACCCTCCTATGGGGCTCCCAGTCCCAACATTAGGGTAAGCACATTGTGGAGATAGTAGTCTCCATATTAATTACTAAGTGCACTTATGATTGACACGTTCTGTGCACTTATAGTCACTCATGATACTGGTTGATGCATGTGGATGACTGCTAGTTGCCTCCACATTGTATATAGATGCTACTTTTTGATTGAACGTTGTTTGTCTTTCTTACAGGCTTTAGAATAAGGCCGTTTTTAGTGGAGTGTGATTCCTCACCCCACATAGTGGGAACTCTTCCACCATAATCTGGTAAGAGTTCAGCCCGCCAATTTTTCTTCGAGGTCCTGATGAATGCCGTAGAGCCCATTGGGCCGATAGGCAGAAACATGTCGACCACATCAAATTCGGTGGGGGGACAATAGAATCCCCACGGCACCGACCACTCTTTTTAAACACCATATAGATGCCAGTCACATTAAAATTAATTTGGCATCTATAATGGCCTTTTAACTCACTTTTTGTATATATGGGCCCCCACTTAGCTTAGAAGTGCATCCCTGTCGTCAGGTGTATGCCCGCCCTCTATCAAACCAAGTTTTTAGAGGGCGAGGACTGGTCTATGATGAAGCATGACACCAGGTGGTGTGTGAGACCAGTCCTTCACTTTTTGTGAGATGTCGTCACTCACATTATAAAACACTGTAGCATCTAGAAACATCCAGCTGGGAGCGGCCCTATTTGTGATTATTAGTTTATGACGGAGGCTGCCGGCTCCCAGCACCCCGTGCCTCTGGTTCCCTCACCCCAGATCTCTTCTGGGCCTTGTGGTCACAGTCTTTGGACTGTCTTGGACGACACAAGCTGACGAGCTGTGTCTTGGTACGGTCTTCCGGGCCGTCTTGGTTTGAATTTGGCGGGTTTGCGGACCCTCGGAAAAAGACATAGAGTGTTCATGAACAGTCTGCCAGGCCAACTGGAAATTTGGCTTGTGCACGAAAAGGACTGGGGCTGTTTGCAGACAATCTGCCAGGCCAACTGGAAATTTGATCTATGCTTGCAAAAGGTCTGGGGCTAGAGCCTGTCTTCTTGAACTTGGTGCAGTCTCTGGGCTGTCTATTTGTCTTGGTGCAGTCTTTGGACTGTTTTGTTCTGATGCAGTCTCCGAGCTGATTTGTGGTTTTATGTTGGTGTTTGAGTGTTATGAGGTTTGTGGATCGACGTTGGTGGTGGTGTTTGTGCAATGCTTGCTTGAGTGAGTAGCGACTGTGCTTTCCGGACAGTGGTCCTGGTTTGTAAACAGTTTTTGTTCCTTTATTTTTATTTGTATTACATTTGTGGGTGTTGTCTGTCCGTTAGGGACAGGGTGTGTGTCTTATGTTAAGATGCCTTGTTTCAGTAAGTTTGGATGTTTTGGATGCCGATGCTGTTCTAAGAGTGCGCGGCTGGAAGAGAGCCAGCCCGCCCCTCCGTAGGGTATCTCGAATTTTGCCATGTATGTCAAACTCGGTATTGGCCCTATTATGTTTAGCACATTGTGGAATAAATATACGAGGGACAATACTGAGCTGCAATGGCCACTTACTGGTTCTTTCGATGAACAGAAAATTATTTCCTGCAGGACAAATTGTTTGCTAAAAGGAGTAGACAGTCCATGTTTGATTCTTTGAGGGTGTGGCAGAAGGAAGCGAAGCAGCGGCGCATGAGGGAAGAGAAGGTGGCTAGAAGGAAAGAGACACAAACGATTACGCAGAAGGCAGTAGCCTATGATAGGGATAAGATAGAGAAAGGCATAGAGCGCGAAGACAGAAGGTTCCGGCTACAGGCTGATAAAAGTTAAGTGGTTAGGGAGGAAGGAGACAAACTAGTTGAGGAGCTTCTGGATTCTGGTCCCCCGCCGCCCTATGCCCCACAGCGGATATACCCTATGGTCCCTACTTCCTCAGCCCCGACTTCTGGAGCTGCCCAATCCGGTACTCCCAGCACTGTTGCAGCAGCCCCAGCCCCACTTGCTTCTCCTGCACTCCCGCCGGCAGTGGGTACAGACACCACCCCTTTCCCTGCACTATCCCTCCCTTCTCCTGACCCATCTCTGGGTTCCGCATCATCCGCTACACTTCCCCTTACACCCCCAACACTGACCCCTTATATGATGGTGCCTGTCTCTGCCTCTGCTCTCTCCTCCATGAGCGCCACACCTCAAACACCATTACACACCGAGACTCCTACCCGTGGACTCCCTGACGCCAATTGGGTCGCAGCGCAGGATCGCATGAAGAAAGTGTTAGTGCGTTCAGCTGTGGGACTGAAGAGAAACAGGTGGTAGCGAATCAGGCAGCTCAGTGGGTCTGACACCTGATCTATAGCGTGGAGGATATTTGGAGTGTAATGAAAGACTATGAGCCCTTCATACAACAGCATGCCCTTAAGCACATGTCGGCTACTCTGATACAGTTGTGGGAGCAGTGTTTTCAGGGCACCGCGCCGCAGATTATTTATGACATACGAGACCGAGTATATGTTACAGACATGGCCCCGAATTAAGTTTTTAGTAATGTGACTACACTGGTGGGTTACCGAGACCGATTACTTTAGAAGGTCCCTCTATTAGGGACACAGCACCCCATGAGGGAGGTCCATCCCATTTATCATCCTGAAATACCTGAATTGTGCGACTCTACAAATACAGTAATAAGACAGCGAGTCGACGCTCGGTTTCAAGAACAATGGATCTATACCCCTTGGAAAAGGAGTGAGGTCCTTTCCCTAAAGGGTCAGCTACCGGACCCGAGAAAAAATCCCACTGCATATTATAAAGAATTAACAGAAGCGGCCTCCTCGACAGTCATGACGCTGGCTGACATAGAGTTATTCTTTGGTTTGTTGGTACCGGTAGATGTATGGAGGCAGGTCCATACACAAGACCATGTAACGGAATTGGGGGGCACATGGGAGGAGATTAGAGCATGGGATAAGGAACACAGACCCGGTGAGAAGCCCAAAGTAGAGTTGTTAGCCTTGCCAGGGTGCATCATCGCCTACATGCACTCCCTTGTCCCACCGAAGAGAGTGGACTGGGATAAGTTGACTGCGTGTCGTCAGAAGAAAGATGAGAGTGTGTCTGACTTCTTTACCAGATTCGAAGGGGTGTTCCTAGATTTCAGTGGCCAGGATTTGTCACAGGAGGGTGGTGTTCGATTGTTTGTGAATATGTTTGTTACTAATTTGCTCCCTGAGATTGCCGCTCGATTGCAGGCCTCAGAGAGTACTTGGACGACGTCCTCCCCATCAGTTATATTGAGTATGGCTCAGTATTATGAACATAGAGAGAATGAGGACAAGGACAGAATGGAGAAGAAGACGAAAGATTTGAAAATGAGAGTGTTGATGCAGTAGGTTGCAAAAGGAGGGGATAGAGGACGTGGCTCGGGTATGGGCCCGGGGGGCCCCAGGTCCAACAGGGGTGGCGTTTCGGGTGCGCCCGTGGGACCCAACCAATGTGTGTATTGTAAAAAGGAGGGACATTGGCGGAACGAGTGTCCAGAATTGTCGCAGAGAGGTGGGGCTCCGAGAGGCAGAGGTTTTGGAGGTAGAGGACGTGGAGCAGGAGGCCGAGGGGGACACAGTTAGACAATACGACAGACAATAGGCAGAGCGGGAACTATTTTGATGACCCTCGGGGACGACAGTACTATCATGATGACTATGACCTGGATGAGGTGACAGGGTTGTCTCACAGCTAGGACATCCGAGGGCAGGGCGAGGGACCAGTTCCGGTGCCTGTAGATCAGTGCGGACCCTATGTCACTGCGGATTTGCAAGGCTCCACCGAGACATTTCTAGTTGATACAGAGGCTATGAATAGCTCTGTTTCCCGTTCACTGGTTCGCAGCTCTGTCTGGCCAAAACAATATTTCGGTGGGTTTCTCAGGCGTGCCGGTTGTTAGCCTCATTTCCAAACCCCTTGCTTTGACTATCGGTCCCTTTACTGTCGACTCCCCATTTTTGCTGACGTCAAATTGTGGAGAGAATTTGCTGGGACTGGATTTTCTGAAGAGATTGCATGCGACAATATATTGTTCCCCGGTCGGTGTTCATATGACTGTTGGTCCACGAGTTGTCCATGCCAAACAATGCTTCGCTAAAGATTACCCTCTCCCTCCTGAGTTCCATGAGGTGCTGCATACATTATGGGCTGCGGGTGACACAGATGTAGGGCTGCTTCAGATCCCACCTGTCTCCATCCAGATAAAGAATAATGCCAGGTTGCCCCGAATTCCACAGTACAAGATATCCCCGGCAGGAGAAAGGGCCTTACTGCAAATAATTCACGATTTGATTAAGTCTGTTGTGGTTGAAGAGACAGCAGCGAATGTGTGTAACAGCCCTATTCTTCCTATCCTTAAGAAAGCACCTTCGGATTGCCCTGACCACCACCCTGATGTTTACCGCTTTGTAATTGACCTGAGAGAGCTCAATAAAATAGTAGTTACCCAATACCCTATGGTGCCCGACATTACAGCAATTTTGACACTGATCCCTCCAACAGCTCAGTTCTTCTCAGTGATCGACTTAAAGAATGCTTTCTTTATCATACCAATACACCCTAACAGCCGTCACATTTTTGGATTTCAATTGCTGGTCGGAGTTTTAGATTCTGTCGGGCTCCACAAGGCTATACAGAGAGTCCTAGTATTTACAGCCAGGCTTTGAAAACACAGCTGGATTCATTGGAGCTTCCCACTGGTAATGTGCTGCTGCAATATGTTGATGATCTTCTAGTGGCCTCAGACACTGAGCAGGGCTGTAAGGAGGCCACAGTTAAATTACTGCTCCATTTGGCACACCATGGACATAAAGTGTCCTTATCAAAATTTCAGTATTGTCGACAGGAGGTCACCTACTTAGGTCATCTACTGTCGAAGGAGGGCCGCAGACTAACACCAGAACGCATAGCTACCATAACTAACATGCCCGTCCCTAAAACCCAACATGAGGTACGCGCGTTCCTGTGGATAACTTTGTATTGTCAGCAATGGATCCCTAACTTCTCCTTACTAACGAAACCCCTTCTTTACCTCACCATCAAAGATGTGCATGAGCCTTTGCCTTGGACACCTGCATGCCAGCAAGCGTTTGAACAATTAAAGACTGCGCTTTGCTCTGCCCCTGTGCTTTGCACTCCTGACTACCAGAAGCCTTTTGTGCTCTATGTACACAAGGCCAACGGTTGCGCGCTTTCTGTATACTATTAACACAGGGTTTCGGTGGTAAGCAGAGACCCTGTGCCTACTTTTCAGCCATTTTGGATAATGTTGCCAGAGCGCTCCCGAGCTGTCTGAGAGCTGCTGCGGCAGCAGCGGTACCCATCAGACAATCGGCAGGGCTCGTCCTTGATACTGACCTCACAGTGATGGTACCTCACGCTGTGGACACGTTATTGAACAAGACAAAGACACAGCACCTCACCAGTGCACGTCTTACTGGATACGAACTGACCCTATTTGCTCCAGACATTACCATTAAACGATGCACTACTCTCAACCCAGCCACGTTACTACCCCTCCCTTTGAACAAAAAGGACAGTGATGTCCATGATTGTTTATTTCGAATGGAAGAGGAAACGAAGGGACGGGTAGACCTAACAGATGTTCCATTATCTGACCCCCAAGGGGAACTATATGTCGATGGCTCTTGTTTCAAACTGCCGGACGGCACTACTACTGCAGCCTATGCAATAACAACGTTACATACTGTAGTTGAGACATCCCGTGTCCCATACCAGTCAGCCCAAGCTGCCGAGTTAGTTGCCCTCCTAAGGGCTTGCGAACTGAGTGAAGGACTGACTGTTAATGTCTACACCGACAGTCAGTATGCCTTCGGGGTAGAGCATAATTTTGGGCGCCTCTGGGCGGAGAGAGGGTTCCTGACATCTCATGGTCAAAGGATACAGCATGGCCCATTGATACTCAGATTATTATCAGCACTGACCCTTCCTGACAAGTTAGCCATTATCAAATGCAGCGCCCATAGAGCAGTGGTAGATGATGTGGGGAGGGGTAATGCCTTTGCGGACCAAACAGCCAAGGTGACGGCCAGAACGAAGATGAATAGGATGTTTGTGGCAGGACCTGCTAGATGGGTACCAGACAATGCGATGTTCGAGGACACTGTGGAAAGCATGAGGGAGATACAACGAGAAGCGACAGTAGACGAATTGGCAATGTGGGAGGAGAGAACAGGACGCTTAGTTGAGGACAGCACACATTAGTGCAAAAGGCATTTGTAAATTGCTAGACCCAGTATGGCAGAATGAGAATATCCCTAAGGTTGCAGCACAGTTAGTGAGACACTGTATCGTTTGTTTGAAGCACAATCCTGGAAAGGGCACCCCTACACCTGCTGGTAACTTTGCACCACCTTCCTTCCCTTTCGAGGTCATCCAAATGGATTTCATTGAAATGGAGCGAATAAACAACTTGAATTATGTACTAGTGGTAGTTTGTGCATTTAGTAAGTGGGTAGAGGCCTATCCAACTAAAGAGAATACAGCCATAGCAACAGCGAAGGTACTTCTAAAGGAGTACTTCCCACTCTACGGATTGCCCAGTGTGATCTAGAGTGACAATGGGAGCCACTTCAATGCTAAAGTCATTGAGCTGGTGTGCAAGGGCCTACAAATCACACAGAAATTCCATGCGGCCAACCATTCTCAA
Organism: Calotriton arnoldi; assembly: GCA_963921515.1. Taxonomy (NCBI): domain Eukaryota; kingdom Metazoa; phylum Chordata; class Amphibia; order Caudata; family Salamandridae; genus Calotriton; species Calotriton arnoldi. The sequence goes on along the minus strand of CAWUFW010008992.1, from coordinate 614,880 downwards.
TCAGCTGGCCTTGCCGAGAAGTACAATGGCATTCTCAAACTGAAACTAGCCAAGATTCATGAAAGCACAGGATTTAAATGGCCAGATGCATTGCCCCTAGCACTAATGTCAGCAAGAGTGACTGCACATTCTAGGACAGGATTGTCACCTTACGAGGTGATTTTCGAGCGCCCTGCTAATGTTTGGGGCGTGCCGAGACCTAAACGTTTTTCAGAAATAGAATACCCTCTTTTGATTGATTATTTGTATGCCTTGTCTAAAGATCTGCATTCTGTCCACCAACAGATATCTGCCGCCCTACAACCATTGCCAGAGGGCCCCGGACATCGGATCCAACCTGGGGATTTCGTCCTCGTGCGCCAGTTTCAACGCAAGTCCTGTTTGGAGCCGCAGTGAAGAGGCCCTACCCAAGTGCTCTTGGCCACTCGGACGGCTGTGAAGGTGGATGGCCGGAAGCACTGGGTGCATGCCTCCCATATAAAGAAGGTGCCTCTCCCACTCCCGTACGACTCCTGGGTGAAGAACGGGATTGCCGACCAGGGCGGGGAGCTGGTTCCCCGCTTTGTTCCCTTTTCTGATGCCCGGCTGAGAGGGGCACAGACCGACAAGGAGAGTGATGAGGTTTTGTTCGAGGCGATTCCCCCTGAGATAAGGGCTGCCTTCGATACTCCAGCCCCCATAGCACCAAGTCCTGAGTCCCGATCCCCAACAGATTCTGAGTCCTTGCCCTTGTTTGTTGATGAAGAAGTGCCTGGGCATACTAGATACAATCTGCGGCCCCGACGGAAGGACAGTGTGGCCAGTAGGGCAACACAGGAGTTAGGGAAGGATTTGAGCTTAGAGTGCAGGCGTCGCGCCTCTGGCGCCTGTTTTAGATTAGAGTGAAGGACATTGGTGCACTGCCCTGAACACTGGACAGGATCGTTGAGGGTATTTGCCCAGGAAGGAGGTTGCCCTATCCTGAAAGAAGGATTGTTTTCAACAAGGGTCGCAATTGTTTTACTGGGTTGCAATTGTGCAGCTCCACCGTGGGAAAAAGAACATTTGATGAACGATAGAAGCCTGCCTGTGAGGCTCTAGACGGACACAGGGAAGAAGACTACCCCTCTGGCTGGTTGTACAGCGGCTCCGATTTCCCCAAGTACTTTTCAGCAATGCATCCCCTTGGTCGCCCCATTCCTGATGAGGAGCAGCCCTTTGCAGCTCCCCGCTCATATTCCCCTGGTCGTGTTTGGTCCACCTGGCCCCTGAAGACTAAAATTGTGTTTGTAGCGGTAATTTTGCTTTCTCTGATCTTTGTATTTGGCATACTGTTCTTCCTTGAAGAGAAATATCCTGTGCACGCTTGGATAAGTACTACACCCACACCCCTTGAACATATTATTGGTACTTTAGCCCCTCACAAAGAAGAACACCGTAAGACTTACAAAGATAATGTTTTTATTCAGACGCTGCATCAAACACATGCTGTTTATAATACGACAAACTGTTGGATGTGTGGGTTGCTGCCTTCAGCCACACACAAGAGTGAAAAACTGCTGCCTATGCCTTTATCCTATGTAAATAGTTGTGAGGGTTGGTTTACATTGCTTAGTTTGGCCCACCCTTTCTCTCAACCAGACTTCTTGGAACACAAGGGCACTAGGCCCCGTTCATCAATGACAATGAAAGTGTACCCTCAGCATAGATCCCCATATGGCGCTTCCCCTGGAGATGGGCGTTTTGATCGGGTCTTCCTGACTTCGTGCCTTAGAGCAGTGAATAGAGGAAGAACGATAAATAAAACGGAAGAGGACGGGGACAGATTCTCGCAGTTCAATGTGACAGAATATTATCAATCTTTTCAAACACGTAATGTCACTACTAATAAGCCTATGCCCTTGGCGGTTGTAAATGTACCGTCTTCCTTCTGCGTCCAAGGAATAGGGAGTGTAGAAGTAGGAAACATACTGAAGATGCCTAGGAGCCATTGATTCCACCACATAACATTTATTTTATTTGTTGAGACCGTGGCTATGTGTGGTTACCTGAGGGGTGGTCAGGGAGATGTTACCTCTCTTACCTCCTTCCCCTAGTATATGTGGCCCCTTCCGATTATCACAAGACACACCGACTACAGTGCAGGCATGTTACAGTTTCCCGAGTCAAGAGAGTCGTCAATCCAGATGATATTGATCAGACAGACACCTCTCTGCAGCAGTTCACTGATATAATGAAGGGCCTCACACCGTTCTGGGGTCCCATATTCAATAGCCGCAACATTAGGCGTTTAGCAAGTGTGGTAGAGGGGGTCATTAACACAAAAGCAGATATACTCACTAACATCACAGTTGAGCTCCAGACTACAAGACTCATCTCGCTTCAAAACAGAATGATTTTAGATGTTATCTTAGCTGATAGGGGTGGAGCATGCCGCGTCATCGGGAGCAGCTGCTGTGTTTACATATCAGACACTTCCCCGATTGTCAACATAGCAATTCAGAAATTACATAAGCTAGCTTCAGAGATCCATGTAGATAATGGTTATTGGTCCCTCACGGGATGGCTCTGGGGTAAACTAACGTCATGGGGTTGGAAGATTCTGCTTGTCCTAATAGGTATTGCAGGTGTCATCTTTACTTGTTGCCTGTGCATCCACTGTCTCCCAGTGTGCTGCACTTACTGCGTTACTCAGCTCACACCAACTCCTAGATCTTCTGGTCACAATAATAAAGTCTCCAAAATGATGTTGCAAGAAGTTCAGTCAATTATGCTCATCGATGAAGGCCTGTTTGATTATTGAAATGCTTGACTTGTTATTATCTTGCTTGATCATTCGATGATTATGTATCGTCCCCTCCCCTTAGAATTGTAAAGACCCTGCCGGCTAGCAATAAAGGTTTTAGCCAACAATGCTAAAAGGAGGGTCTGTTAGATTCACAATTTCCTTTCCTATGATGCCTCTGCCGTGCCGTTTTAGATTAGCAGTGTGTGGCTAAATTACGTGTATTAATGCTTGCATTCAGTAGCCCGTCCAGTATTCCTTGCAGTATGCAGGCCCCATTAGCCAGTGTGACTCCATTTTATATTTTGCAATTCTTATAAGACTGCCAGTGTCGTGCTCATGTTAGGCCTTTGAATTCAGAATTGCTTGCCTCAGCAGAACAATGCATCTCGTTATATTTTCTGTTCATGTTCAAGGCTGCAACTCGACTTGCTAACAGTATGATTATTTAGCTCTGCATTCCACTGTATACATGTAGTCCTACTCCCACGTTAAGAGGCGATGAGACTCGGCACAGTGACCTTGGGCCACTGATAGCGTGCCCATCTGGCAGGTGTTAGCTCATCTTTCTGTGCCTTCTTTGTTCGTGCCCGGCCCAGACCAGTACTTTTCCACCAGGGGCGTGGCCGATGTCTCCTGAAGGGTTTATCTTCTATTAGCAAAGGTTGGGGAGTCAGTCCCTCTCCAGCCATCTCAGGGTGCAGGTTATGACGGACTCCTCTGCAGAGTAACGGTAATAAATGCTTGTTTGTATTCTCTACTGTCTGACTGACTCTTCATTTGGGAAGGCATAGCAGTTGGTCATAAGTACCCGCGTGGCCCTAGAGGGCCACGTCCTTCACTATTTCATGTCGTTGGCGGTAAATTAAGGCAGAACTTGGTGCAAATGCTGTTTACCTTTGTATTATGAAACCAAAATTGTGGAGTGACAAAGGCGCCAGAGAGCGATAGCAGCCAGAATAAAATCCAACAATAATCTTTTAAATGTGGGCACAGACTGCTGCCCACATCCACCCGGTTTAAGAAGACGTGCCCTGCAGCTCCAGACATGCAGGCTTCGAAGGTTGTCTTGTGAGCCCAGAGAAGCTCTGGATGCACTTCTCCTGCCAGGCCCACCAGGCGCTTCCTGGGCCTCCTTAGGTCCCCACGGCCCGGAATGGTGCCATGACCTTCAGCCACTACCACTGAGACGTCCCACCGGGCGGGACCACTGGCAGCTTTTACAAAAGGGAGGAATGGAGGTTTTGGCGGGTGGGCAGAATGCCCTACCTCCCAGGATCTTCAGTTGGGTAGTAGTGTCCAAGTGCGAGGGGCAGCACTGGTTGGAGGAGCATGAGCTGGGTTAACTAGTAGTTTTTATGGTCATGTAGCTTGAGAACACCCTCCGCCTGACCACTCACTCGAACGCCCTACTGCAACCATGGATCACCTCCATTTCCAGATCCAGACCAACCCCAACACCATCCTTTGCGGCACCCTCGTCTACAAGCCTCTCTGACCCAGCCCGCCCTTCACTGACGCCAACGCAGACCACATTGCGCCCAAGGCTCTCGCGTCCACCGATTACATCCTATTAAGTGACCTAAACTTCCACCTGGACAACCCCAGTGACCAGAACACCACATCCCTCCTGGAGAACCTCGTCAACATCTGACTCAAGCATCTAGTCACCGCCCGACCCATGTAGCCAGACACACGCTCAACCCCGTCTTCACCACCAGCGGGAACATCACCTACAGCCACACCACCGAACTCTTCTGGACCGACCACCACTGCGTGCACTTTGCCTTCGCCACTCCCACCGTCCACCACCGCCCTCACTGCCCCCCATTGTAGCTGGAACAAGGCCACTGAAGAACACCTCACTGCCTTCCTCAGCACTACCACACCACCGGCATCAACAGACGCCGACACCTCAGCACGCAACCTTCCCCGATGGATCTCCAACTGCACTGACACTCTGGCACACCTCAAGAAGGAACCAGGCAAGCAACACTGCAAGAAAACCAGCTGGTTCACTCCCGCCCTCCATGAGTCCAGACACACCTGCAGACGACTCAAGAAGAGATGGAGGAACAACAAAACACTGGAAACCCACGCAACCTTCAAAACCACCATCAATGCACACCATCTCCTCCTCAAAACCACAAAGAAAATGGCCCTTCAAGACAGAATCAACACCAACGCACACAACAGCAAAGAACTCTTCGCCATCGTCAAGGAGTTTGCCAGGCCCAACAGCGAGACCACAGACGTCCCACCCTCCCAAGAGCTCTGCAACAAACTCGGCACCTTCTTCCACCACAAGATCAGGCAAATCTCTGACCGCTTCATCACCTACGACCCTGCCACAACGCCCGTCACCACCGCACGCAACCACGCCGCACCCCAACAGAACCTGCTCAACTGGACTTTGCTTACCATACACGACACATTCAAGACCATGAAGAGCATCCACTCCGGAGCCCCATCAGACCCTTGCCCGTATCACATCTTCCATAGAGTAGCCACCTCCATCGCCCCTGAGCTTCGCCGCACCATCAACTGCTCCATAGAAACCACCACCTTCCCCGATGACTGGAAACACGGCGAAATCAATCTCCTGCTGAAGAAGCCATCCGCCGACCCGATTGACCTCAAGAACTTCAGACCCATCTCCCTCCTTCCCTTCCCAGCCAAGGTCATTAAGAAGGCCATCAACACCCAGCTCTCGGAGTTCATTGAAGAGAACCATGTCCTGGACATCTCTCAATTTGGCTTTCGAAGCAAACACAGCACCGAGATCACACTCCTCGCCGCCACAGGTGACATCCGCTTCCTCCGTGACCATGGCGAAACTGCAGCCCTCATCCTACTGGACCTCTCGGCTGCCTTCAATATCGTCTCCCACGGCACCCTAATCACGAGACTCCTTGCCACCGGCATCCGCGACAAGGCCCTGGACTGGATCCACTCCTTCCTTACCGACTGACAGTGAGTCAGACTACCTCCATTCCTCTCAGAGCCTTCAGAGATCAGCTGCGGAGTGCCTCAGGGCTCTTACCTGAGCCCCACCCTCTTCAACATCTACATGGCACCCCTCGGGCCATCATCAGAAACCACAGACTCAACATCATCTCCTATGCCGACGACACCCAGCTGATCCTCTCCCTCACCAATGAACCCACAGCCACCAGAACCAATTTCAACAGCGGGATGAAGGCCGCGGCCAACTGGATGAAAGATAGCTGTCTCAAGCTCAACTCGGACAAGACTGAAGTACTCATCCTGGGACCCACCCCCTCGGACTGGGATGGCTCCTGTTTGCCCTCCACTCTGAAACCCCCTCTCACCCCCACGGACCACGCACACAACCTCGGCATCATACTGGACTCCTCACTCACCGCCAGATCAATGCCGTATCCTCATCCTGTTTATACACACTCTGCCTGCTCCGAAAGACATTCAGATGAATCCCAGCAGAATCCAGACAGACGGTCACCCACGCACTCATCACCAGCAGACTCGACTACGCCAATGCACTCTATGCCGGCATCACCAAGAAACAGCTCAGGAAACTACAGAACATCCAAAACGCTGCAGCCAGACTGGTCCTCGACATCCCCTGTCGCAGCCACATCACTCAACACCTCTGACAACTCCACTGGCTCCCAGTCAACAAGAGAGTCACCTTCAAGCTCCTCACACATGCCTACAAAGCTCTCCGTGACGCAGGACCTGCATATCTGAACCACCGCCTCTCATTCCACATACCCGCCAGGCAACTTCGCTCCACCCAACTAGCCTTGGTCACTGTCCCACGGATTCACAAGACCATAACCGGAGGAACATCCTTCTCCTACCTCGCCGCAAGACCTGGAACACCCTGCCCCTCCACCTCAGGCATTCCCTATTGCTGACCTAATTCAAGAAGAATCTCAAGACCTGGCTCTCCGACTGAACCTCCACACCCAGACGGATCAGCAGACCCCCCCCTCAGTGCCTTGAGACCCTCACGAGAGAGTAGCCGTGCTTTACAAACCCCTGTTTGATTGATTGATTTGCCTGGTGCCATTTTAGTTTATGGTGCACCCGGCTGACAGGGATAGTTTTTGAGGTTTTCCCAGTGTTGTAGAAAGTTGGTGAATTGCCCTATTTCATTCACTGCTGTTAAAAGATGGCAATAGGACTTAGCAATGAGGTCTGCCAGGCACTGCTTCAAGAAGTGAGCAGGGCAGACCTTTTGGCAGTTGGGGCCACATAGGAGGTCTGCGGGGGATAGCAGCAGCTGTTATGGCTTGCTCGTCCCCCTTGAAAAAAGTAAGGAGAAGAGGCCTGGGCATGAGGAAGTGCTGCAGGAAGCGCGGTGGGCTGGCCATCTCTGGCCAATATGCCATGCTATGGGAGGTGGGAGGAGGCACTTTCGATGCCTCTGGGGCTGTTGTCAGGAGCATGTCAGCAGGAGTGGCCCCTGCGCATGGTGCTGTGGCCCATACAGGGGCTGGTGGTGGCTTAAAACGTGGCAGCAGAGGGCACACTCAGGAAGGTGCTGCCTGTCGTCTGCCAGCCACCTTACCTGTTTCAGGAGCATTGGGCAAGCCAGCAGTGTGTGCCCCTTCGCCAGTTTGCACGCCAAGTACTGTGCACTGTGGGCCAGCCCTACTGTGGTCAGAGAGTGAGGTGATGCCTCTTGATCGTGCAAGGGAAGTCGAACTTCAGACGGAATTGGGCAGGGTTGTGAAACAGAGGGCCTGCCGCTGGATCTCTCCAGCCTGCTGAGGCAGGCCCTGTCTTAGGATGCAAGAAAGAAGCCCCAGTTATACAGGGAGGGAGGGAGGAGAGGGGGGAGCTTTATCCCACGGTAGTCAGGCTGGACTAGGGATTTTTGAATCAGGGCATAACCAGGCTGGGTCTGGGGTAATGAGTAGGCAGCAGGTGGGTCCCCAATTGGAAGTGGGCGATTGGTAGTGAGCGACGTGTCTGGTAGGGTGGCTGCTCAATTGGGTCAATGTGACAGGTCAACCCCTGGCTTTATAGGTTCTGGTGGTGGACATGGTGAGGGGGAAGGGTGAGGTAGAGATGGATCTTTGAACGGGTTCTTTGGATTGGGTGGGTGGGGAGGTTTTTCAGGATGGGGAGCCAGAGAGGTGGGTTTTGTGCCATGATCCCCCTTTTTAGTGCCATTGGGCAGGCAGGTGAGGGAGAGATTGTGGCTAGCCAGGTACTTCAGGCAGGGACATCGGCAGAGATGGCAGGCGTTCAGCTGGGAAGGTCTAGTGCAGCCTGGTGTCCCTGGTCCGAAGTCAGAGTTTACATCTGTACGGCCGGTTCTGGGACATCTGTGGACCATTCAGCTGAGTGGCAAGGTTTAGGACCCGTGTTTGCCTTGCAGGATTTTGACCCTTCTCAGGATCTTTATGATGCGTAGTTTGGAGATGGTGGTGTGGGTGATGGTGAGGTGCCGGGCATGAGTGTGAACTGTGGAGGGGTGTGTGGTGATGATGAATGGTAACTGGATTATGGTGAGAATGAATTAGAGGAAGGAGAGATTGTGGAAGAAGAGTTGCGGGAGAGTGCATGGTGGACGGCACCTCAGGAAGTGCAGCGGGAGCGGGGTGAACTTAATCTCAGGAGGAGTGTTGGTGTTTTGCAGCCTGTTACAGCTCCGGCAACAGCGAGGGCAGTGTCCAGCCAAAAGGAAGCGAGACCAGCATCAGGATGCACGGCTTCGTGCGGGCCCCGACCTTGAGGACAGGTAAGGCGGTTTGCGTGGGGATTGACAAGGAAGTGCTAGTTGAAGTGAGCTTGCGTTTGTTGAAAGGTAAGTATGTGCAGGACCAAGGCACTGAGTCGGAGGGAGTGAGAAGGAGAAGGAGGGGGTGAGTGTCAAATCGCAGGGAGTGGTGATACAGGTTGAGGAGGGGGTGCGAACGAGAGCGAAGGGGGCAAGAAGGAAAGCAAGGACGTGAGGCATAAAAGTTGCCTTACATGGGGATTACAAAGCCGTTAGGAACACATTTGATGTTATCTACTAAAGAACGCATCTGGAAGGGGGAGTATGTGGAAATATTTAAGCTCCTGCATTGTGAGGTGAGGGCTCCAAGGAAGAGGAGTATGAGCTGTTTTGCAGGCCCAAGGTGCCTGTTATGATTGAAAATTGGACAGCGGCATTTCTCATTTACGCAAGCGTGTTTTCTGAGAAGTACCCAGAGAGGTGCGTGATTTTGTTCAAGTACCTAGTAGTAGTACGTAAAGCACAGGTTACTTTTGGAGGTTGCGCTAGGGTGCGATACGATAAGGAGTTTCGAGCACGCCTTGCGGAGGATGCAGATGGTATATGGGGCAGCTGGACAATGAGCTGTTCTTACAAACAATGACGCCGAACGACCTGCCCCATCGACTTATATGGTGAGTAGCTGGCCAGTTATTTACAAGCCCTTTCGTGGGCATCCCACCCAAACTAGGGTGGGTACGGAAGACAGGGGAAAGGTTGAGAGTAGGGGAGCGTGCTGGTCCTACAACAGAAGACAGTGTTTACATGAGTTGTGTAAATACAGACACAAATGTTCAAAGTTTGGAGTCAAGCACATGCTCACCCAGTGTGGGCCCAAGGGTAGTGGGTTTGGTCAGCAAAGGGGGTCAGTGGTCAGGTTCCAGCAAACGCAGTAGAGGCAGAGGGGGACAGAACCCCCTGGGCAAGAGCATGTATGCCATTTACGGTACAGAGGTTATGACACTGGCTCGAGTTGTTGGGGTCGGAGGTGGAGCAGGTTTTGTTCTTGTCTGGATTCCATTTTAGTTTCCATTTGTGCTATGAGGGTGCCAGGGTGTGCCAATGGGTGGACAATTTAAAGTCGGTGAGAGGACACGAAGATTTTTTATGGAGCAAATTGATGAAGGAGGTGCAAGAAGGGAGGATGGAAGGGCCGTTTCCTGACTGGCCTATGGAGAATTTGAGGATTTTACAGATTAGGGTGGACCCTATGAAGGGGCCGGGAGAGTTCTGTTTGATTCATCACCTCTCATGGCTGGAGGGCTTTTTGGTCAATGATTTCCTTCCCGAGGCGTGCAGGAGGGTGCTTTATGCATCTGTTGACACGGCCTTCAGTTGGTGAATAACTGTGGCCGGTGCGCTGTAATGTTAAATCGGCTTTTCGGCCACTGCCAGTTCACCCTGTGGATTATGTGTTGTTGGGCATTCAATTTGGAGGGCTATTGTTTGTGGATTAGGCGTTGCCTATGGGCTGTTCAGTTTCATGTACCTTGTTCGAGGCTTTCAGTTACATAGATGATTTTTTTCTTGGTGGCCACACCAAAGTCACATGAATGTCTGGAGGGTCTGTTCTTGTTCCAGGAGTTGATGAATGATGAAGGGATGTCCCGTTGGCACCAGAAAAGACAGTGGGGCCAGGACAATTGCTTACTTTTTTGGGAATGGAGTTGGATTCCCTCCGGATGGAGATCAGATTACCAGAGGAGAAGTAGCAGTGCTGCTTAGAGCCTTTGGACAGGATGTTGGAAAAGGGCAAGGTGCAGGTAAAGGACATACAGGTTTTGCTGGGTCATTTGAATTTTGCCTGTAGGGCAGTATGGGAAGACAGGGCTTTTTTTAGGATGTTGGGTTGGGCTCTGGCGGGGACAAGGCTTCCACACCCTCGGGTTCATCTTAAGGCGGGAGTGAGGAAGGATTTGCGGCTCTGCCGAGTTTTCTTGAGCAAATGCAATGGTATTCCTATGGTAGGATTGGGGGAGCAGTTGGAGAGGTCACTTCAGTTATTTTCTGATGCAGCAGGTGGCCATGGTTTTGGAATTCTTTGAGAGGGTCGCTTGTGAGCAGAGGAGTGGCCAGAGGTGTGGAAACGATGGGGCGGAGTATTGCTCTTCGAAAGGTTTTTCCATTGTTGGTGGCAGTTTGTTTGTGGGGGCGTCAGTTTGCCAGCAAAATTGTACTTTTCAATGAAGACAATATGTTAATGGTGAGCATTGTCAATCGATAATTGGCGTGGGATCCAAAAGTTTAGCAATTGTTGCATGTTTTTGTGATGGAATGCTTGAGCGCAAATGTCACTTACAGTGCGGAATATAGCGGGAGTACACAATGAAATTGCTGATGCTCTTTCTCGTTTTCAGTGGGTGAGATTCCGTGGGCTTGCACCATGGGCCGACAAGGTGAAGACAGTGGTGGCAGCTCATTTGTGGTCCATCGGTGAGAGCGTGTGAGGCAGTTAATCCTGGGCTCGTTGTCGGAGTCTACCCGCACGGCATACAGGCTTGCATGGGAAGAGTTTGCGCAGTCTGGGGCAGTGCGGCATAGCGGTGAGGGCACGGCTCAGGCACAGCTGAATGATGTGGTACATTTTATTATGTCTCTGATTGATAAGGGTTTGTCGGTTGTTACCTTAGTGAGTAAGTTGGCAGGGGTGGCATTCTAAGGGAAGCTGTTGTGGGAGTATGAGCCTTTGGCGGGGGAAATGGGGAGGCGGCTACGGGAGGGATGATCTCGGGAGAGGGGCACTGGGGCGAGAGTGAGATGCACCATCATGCTGGACATTTTGAAGCAGGTAATTTCAATGCTGCTGCATGTGTGCAGGCTGATGAGGAGGTGTTACGGTTTGTGGTGATCATGGTTTGGTTATTCTTCAGTGCTTTTTGAGTTATGGAGGCGGTGGGTTCCCAAGTCCAGATGGGAATTCGGTGGCAGGATGTCCATATGCCTTCAGGTGCTGTTCAAGTGTGGATCACTAGGTCCAAAACAGACCAGTCAGGTAGGAGCAGCTATGTGAAGATGAGAGCATACCCAGATGTGTGACTTTGTCCCTGCGAATGGTGGATGACACTGTGTCGGCAAGGGGAAGGGGTTTGAACTGGAGAGATCTTTCGACATGCTTATGGGACATTTTTTTCAGCGTAGGTTTTGGGGTTTTTGCGGATGGTGCTTGGCACTTTGGGGTATGGGGCACAGGGTTTTGGGACCCACTTGTTTTGGATTGGGATGGCAACAGAGGCGAAATCCAGGGGCTGGACGGCAGCGGAGATTCGACGAGTGGGGCGATGGCGATCAGACTGTTATCAGCGCTTTTTGCTTTTGGGTTGAGTTTTCCATGATGCTCATTAACATTAGTCTTTTTACTCCTAGGCTGCATTGCAGGCCCTGTAGGGGGCCATATTGAGTTTTGGATTTGTGGACACTCATTTGTAAAGTGGGTGGATAGGCATACTGAAACCAAGAGAGGGAGACTACAATTGGGACTGCCCAATACTGTTGTCCAGTTAAAATGGTTTAGCAAAGGTAGCATGCTGCCCAAGTTAAATTCGCTAGTGCAGGGCATCTCTTGCCTGGACATTTTGATTCTGCACCTGAGAGAAAATGACTTAATGCAATTGAAGGGTTTGCCTCTTGTGAAAAATGTTAAAAATGACTTGTTGGGGATAAAAGCCTCATGGTCTGGTACCACTATTGTTTTGAATGAATTTATGCCTAGAAGAGCTTGGCGGGGGCAACAAAACTGGGGGCTATTGACAGAGCAAGGGGGAAGAGGAATATAGAGTTACGGAACTTTTGCAAGGCAGAAGGTTTTTTTTTCCATGGAACACTGAGACATTAAATACAAGATGGTAGAATTCTTTCGGGAAGATGGTGTACATCTGCCAATCTTTGGGGTGGAACTGCATCTAATGCAGGTGTGGAATGTAAGACCCTATTTTCGAGGGGGGGCAGAAAAACTGTGTTTTTTCTGGTGGTGGGGGTAGAGAAGTTTACAAGTTATTGCAACAAAACGTTGGTCAGGTTGAGACACAGTTTAGATTTTCAGGGGGCGGGGTGGCAGGCGGAGTTTGATGAATGGAATAAGATGATTACTGTGGTGTATACACGAGGTTTGGATGATGGGAAATTGAGTGACAAGAGTTGTGATTGGATTTTGGTTGGGTTGGTTTGGTTTGTAAAGGGTTGCTTAGGGGAGGTAGGTTTTTGATAGTTTCAAGATGTATAGTGAGGCCAGATTGATTTTAGTATGTTAGGCTTTAGAGCCAAGTTTGTTATAAGCGTTGTGCACCTGTTTCATTAAAGGGCTTTTACACACTATCAAGTAGTCAGTCATTCTTAGATACACCATTCCGCCCGATGGGGGTTATTGGGGGGGAGGGGGGGCAGAGTGCCCTACCCCCTATGACTTTTAGGTGGGTGGTGGGGTCCAAGGGCAAGGGGCAGCCCTGACTGGTTGGGGGGCGCGTGGGCTGGGTTAACAAGTAGTTTTTAGGGTCATGTAACTAGTGCCGTTTTAGTTTATGGAGCGCCCCGGCTGACAGGGACAGTTTTTGAGGTTTTTTCCCCCACCCCCTCCCCGTTTTTAGTTTTGGTGCGGCAGGTGCACAAGGACAAGGTTTGTTTTTAGTGTTTGTTGTCGCTGTTGATGAGCAGGTGCCTTGGCGGGTGTAGGAAAGTTAAAAAGTTATTGCAAAAAAACTATCGTCAGGTTGAGATCCGGTTGAGATTTTGGGGGGAGGGAAGGGGGCGTTTGATGAATTGAATAAGATGATAACAGTGGTGTATGCATGAGGTTCGGATGTGGGGAGTTTGAGTTCCGAGAGTTGTGATTGGATTTTGGTTGGTTTGATTTGTGAAGGGTTGCTTAAGGGAGGAGGGAGGTAGGATTTGGATAGTTTCAAGATGTAGTGAGGCCAGATTGATTTAGGAACATATGGCGTGAGACAAGATTTGTTAAATGCTTTGTGCACCTGTTTCATTAAAGCGGCCTTTTACACACTATCAAGTAGTCTGTCTGCTCAGCTCAGACGGCAGGTGGGTACCTCAGGACCCCTTAGGGGGCTCTCCACGGTGGGGCAGAGCTCGGCTCCCCAGAGCTCACAGTGGAGAGTGAAGAAAACTAACGACGTGAGTGCCCTGCCCCGCAGTCGCTTCTTTTTAGGTCTGGCCTAGAGTCAGCTTTAATAAAACATCAATAACACTACATACAGAAAGGGGCTTAGGGACAACCTCTTTCAGCCATTGGCCAGTTGGTGTGTCATTGAAATGTTAGCTCGGCCCACAGACAGCAGGGATGAAAGGTATTAGCCCTCTTTAACTATTGGCTCTCTATACAGCCTCAGACTCACTGTGGGTCAACCCACATAACAGTCATGTTTTAATTGCAATGGCTGTCATGTTGACGGACACTTTTTTGCTTGTTTACATGCACTGCCGCATCGGAAGCACAAGATGCAAAGGATCCCTTTTGCGGGCAGCCTTTGACCCCAATGACATCATCAAAACACCACCGCCTGCTTCGAGCGAGTACCCTGCTCTCGCTCCGCTCCCTTGCTCACAATAAACCAGGCTGCCAGGGCAGCGCTGCGAATTGGAGGGCGATCGCACATTTCATTGCCTCTCTTGCTCACATTAAAACAGCTGGTGGTAGCACTAGTGAAATGACAGGGACTCTGACCCCCATGGTGCCTTGGCGGCCGATATTCTGTGCAGTGATAAGCTCAAGTTACATTGAATTATACATATCACTGTCCATTGCTGCCCTGCTGTCCATGGAAGGCCAGGGAACATGTCAAGCACAGTTACATGCGGATTGCTCCATTGGCCTCTTCTCTTTCATTGGTTCATAGGAGAGAAGCAGCAGTTTCTTATCAGCTCAGTTGCTGTGAATGCTTCAGCCCTGCTATATGAGACTTTTTGAAACTTTGGAGGCAGACCAGGGGCTTCTTTTGAGATGTTTGTGGCTGAGACCGCTTCTCTTTGCACCTTTGGCTCATAAGACACTTTATATACTGAGGCAAAGGCACTTCTATCATTCATACACTCTTTGGTGAGCAGTGCGTTTGGAGGCATCGCCCTATTTATGGTGGTCGGGAACCTGGTTCTATTTTTTCTGATCCTCAATGGATGTTTCGCATCGTGGCCAAATGAGGATGGCTCTGCCACATGTCCTGCAGTGTCATGTTTGAATGATGCAGTATTTTGGCGCACCGCTATTTCAGGAACTAAATGACAATTGGTCTTTGTCCTTTCGACCAGTTTGGTTACGCTGCGTACAGCCCGTGTTCCGCTGTCTGCTTTGCATCTTCAAATGTGAAATGGACACATGCTTGGACAGGCAATTGGTCCCATCTATGGATATGGAGCTGTT